>CM032816.1:810417-1150417 GCA_019155185.1 Beaufortia kweichowensis | reverse complement strand
AAGCTCCTGGAGGTGTGACATGGGCAGAGCTAAAGAGTCATCTGCAAGTGTTGACAACGATATATTATCACTGGTTAACTTCTGATTTCCTATACTTTCGTCTTGTTTTTATGCATGTACGTGCAGATTGGCAAAACACAGACATCTGATGCCATTTTACTCACCGCCTGCGGTTCTGACTCATGACCGGTATCTTTTATCGTTGGGAACACACCACCTTTCAGTTTCAGATGATCCGCAAATCCAGTGTAGAACTAGGCCTCATTTGCAAAACACATCGAAATGCTGTGAACAACCCAGGAAAAAGCTAAAGGATAGTAAGGTTGAAAATGAAGTGTAAAGAATGGAAAATACAGGTTACTGAAATATAACTGAAAAAACAACTCATTGTAAAATATTTAACAAATAAAGCTATTTTGTTTAAAGGCATCAAAAATAGACATAAACTTAAATAAACTAAATAATACACTAATACCAAGGTCTCTGGAAAGAGCGATCTGGAACATGAAGAAGGCCCTTAATGTTTTGCAATACGCAGATGAAGATACCCTGAAATTAAGGTTGCTTTCCTGAGTTTGTTATTGCCTTCCAGAACAGCAGACTCAAAACATGGTTAAATAAGACATTATACTGTATTAAAATGCATAGTATTAAATGCATGGTATTAAAAAGCTTAGTATTATCTAAGCTTTATCTATTATCTAAATTATCTGTATCTAAGTATTAGTAATTATCTAAGTATTATTAGTTATTCTCTATGCATTGTAAAGTAATGAAACTAAACTGAAATAAATGCTGTATACACATTTACACAGTATAGACATTTGCAAACAATAGACAGTTGTACACAATATACACTATACAATATACATTACACAATGTACACAATATACACAGTATACACATTTCCATGATAAAATTTATCTGGAGTTCGGAAGTCTGATGGCCTGCGAGAAGAAGCTGTCTCATGCTCTGCTGGTTTTGAGCTCAGACCAAATTTCTTCAGTCTCCTGAGGAAGAAGAGATGCTGGTGGGCCTTCCTCACTACTGACTGTATGTAAGTAGTCGTCCAAAGCGATCGGGTAACATCCGCTACAGACACGGAGAGTGGACTCAGCAGTTTTGGCCACGGGAGCGCTCTGTAAAGTGGGGGAGGGGCTGCTGGTTTCTAAGGGAGCGTAGAAATCATTGAGCTCATTAGGCAGTGAGGTAGCCGTGTTTGTAGCAGTGTGTTTGCGATCCTTGTAGTCCGTAATGTTGTGGAGTCCTTGCCACATGTCTCTGTAGTTGTAGTAGTGAAGTAGTGAACTGTGCTTCAATTTTATTTTTATATTGCCGTTTTGCTGTCTTGATGGTTTTGCAGAGGGCATAGCTGGTTTGTTCATAATCATCCGCATTGCAGTAATTTAGATTTAGGCATTTAGCTGGTCAGTACAGTGTCTTATATGCATTTCCTTATGAAGCACGTGACGTGTCTGTGTAAACATCAATGTTGCCATCTAACCCTGCCACCAGTCTGCAGGTAACAGCTTAAGAGCAGATAAACTGCGTTGCTTGCTGTGGCAAATCAGTTTTTATTATATGTATTATTTTGTATGTGGTGGGTGGTTTTTATTTAAGGTTGTACAGTTGTTTATCAATCAATTAATAAAAGTTTTTCTCTTGTATTGGTATTTGTTAAGCAGACTTAGTGTAGTAAGTGTAGCTCTGGAAAATCACAAGACCACTCTAAATTTGCCTCTTTTATTTTGACTAATTTGTTTTGTTATCTGCAAATAAATGCCAATAAAAACAATATTTTTATTTGGAATTTGAAGAAATGTTGTCTGTGGTTTACAGAATTAAAAAAAATATCATATTACCTAAACACATACCTACTAGTAGTAATTTCAGAAAAAAAGATCCTTATAAATAATTTTGGAGTGGTCTCTCAATTTACTCTAGAGCTATAACTTTGGTGTGACAATGTGTTTTTATCCCGTTCCACAGGTGGTATACTATTCACTTAAGTATATCCAGGGTTGTGTTGTTAAATTCTATGGTTTGTATGATCGCAGCTGTTATTTTTCTAGTGGTTCTGGAAACTATAGAAATTAACAGGAGTCGTCAACCCTTGTCCCTTCTCAATCTCTTCTTGTTTAACTAGATGTTAAATATCTTATAATAAATATGTAAATATGTTAAATAGATAATTTATTAGATACAATAAATATATAATAATAAATAATTAAAAATACATTTTAAAAATGTAATTTACAGTTGTAGGACAGTACAGTACTGTTTTTTCCCTTATTTTTGTTTCTTTTTTCTTCTTAATTATTTTCTTTCATATTAGCAGAGCATTTAGCTACAGCATAGTTATAACTATATGACATTTTTTTAAATAGGTTATATTTTGCATCAAATATTTTACATTTTGGACCAAATTCTTTTTTTCTTATTTTTTGACTGTATTTATATTTGTGACCTTAAAGGAATGCAAAAGTAATCAGTTACATTACTTTTATATTTTGGTGCTTGGATTAAGTTACTGAATACTTTTTTATGATTTTTTTAATAATTTGTAACTGTAACGGAATACATTTTAAAAGTTACCCTCCCAAGTCTGAATATATGAATTTGAATTCTAATCTAAACACGTCAAACTATACATTAATGGAAAGGTCTAGGACTCAAGAATAAATATTTGACAAATTTTAACAACAATAAACATAACCTAAAATATAATAAAAACTGTTGTTTTTGAAAATGTCTAAAATAAAAAAAATTAATATCTAAAATGTAAAAAATTGTAGTTCAGTTGTGCATATTCATGTGTATGCTGTAATTTTTTTGCTGTAAGATTTTTAAGAATATACATTTTATTAATTGTTGGCCCCATGTTGTTGGTGCAGGATGAGGACTCTCCAGATGTTGAAATCAGGCGAGTGGAGAGCTCCCCTATACCTTTAAAACGAGATCGCTCCTTCTCAGAACATGACCTGGATGAGCTGAGAGGGGAAGTGACATCATCGCTCTCAGGATCTCGTGAGATCACAGGTGTTGGTTTGCTTAGAGGAGAGAGACCCCGATCGCACACGCTGACAGGGGTTGGACCACCACACATGTATCATGGTAAGGATCTATATAAGATTTCTGGTTAGCTACTAACTGAGTTGAGTACTTTTCAGATTTAGAGATGCCATTAATCTGTTATCAGTGTTGGCTAATACACAGATTTTCTCTAAAAGTTGCTGGTTGTTACAACCCAGGACCTTAAAAAATAGTTTGTTTCTCTCTTTTTTTTCTAGCCTCATACCATGTGTTCGACAGGACATCCACCTCTTTCAGCTCAGATAAAAAAAGTCATGATGAAAGTGTTTCAACATCTCGTGGAATGTCCAGACATCAGTGGATGGTCAGTAAACTTTTACATTTGTAAATTTGGCAGACCCAGAATCCAAAGTGATCTACATTGCATTCATGTTACACATTTATGGAATCATTTCCCGCCTAATGTATTGCGGTCATGGGTAAAAAAAAGGTCAATTAAAAAGTAAAAAGCGTAAATCTGATTTTTTTTTTTCAGAATTTTAAACACATTTAAAATTGCACAAAACTGAAGCATGAATGCAAAGTTATACAAATCGCATACAAAATTATCTTTCCATGGTTATTTGTGACTTGTTTTTTGTGCTCTGTCACATTTTCTGCTCATATTGTCAGTTTTTGTGCATGTTGTTTTCTCTTCTGCCTCGCTTTCACGGTTTGCGCTTGCTTTTTCAACTTCAGCAGTTCTAGTTTCAAGTAAATCAGGGTTGGCTTTAGAGCTTCCATTGGTCAACTCATTCTAGATTCACAGCTCATCCTCTAGCCAACCAGTGGAATACGGGAGTGACATCACACTGATGTGACTCATGCCTGCTCATATTCGCACATGCAGGCATCAGGTGGCAAACCCAGACGACAACTGGTAATTTTAAACAATTTTTGTTGTTACTGGCTGAGAAATAGTATGTCAGTTTTGTGAAATTTTTCTTATAAGCAAGGAATTGGCATAGATTGTTTTAACATGTTTTGTTCAATTCAGTTATTGCTTTTTGTATACGTATAGGCAGTTCTAAGGCTGGTTTTAGAAAGGCTCTTTAGAGAGGCACATTAACAAGAAGCCCTGCAGTGCTTGCATCTGGACCTGGATTATTATTAACAGTTCCACTGTTTACACTTTTAAACAAACATCACATAAACCACTATTTTGTTTCCCTACAATGTGTAATGCTTGGTTGAGATTTGTATATGTGTGGAAATAATATACATATTAAGGAATACATATTAAGTTCCAGCTGGCATTATACTGCTCATAATAGTCCCGGTCCGCCTGGTGCCAGTCCTGGTGATGCTCAGTAAATGACTGCCCAAGACACCCGGACACTTCCTTTGCACCCACAGCTCTCTTAAATTAAAACCACTATATATATTTTAAATTAAAACCTCTTAAATTTACCACTATATATAATACATTCTTTACTTATTCACTTTTTTAAATTCTGTGTTCAATAACTGTAAATTGAGTTATAGATGCAATCAATGGCACTTTGTGTCCTCTATTACTTTAGAGTAAAAGATGTGCTACGATACAGTTTTTTTATCCCTGACCACTGACTGTGGTACAATGAACTTTGTGAAAATGCGCTATACAAATAAAATTGAATTGAATTGGAAATGATTTTACGTCTTCTAATGCTCCTTTGTACTTTGTGATAATGCCGACCTGTTTGACATGAGACCAAATGTGTTCTTTCTGTTCTGCTGAGTGCATTATTTATATTTGGGTAATCTATCATTAAGGATTCTTGGGCCACTTATCTACCCCTCATTACACATTACATTACACATTTTCACATGTGCTGGTACCCATATAAAACAAGTAATTAGATTAATCACCTGACACCTATCCAAGTTTACATGTACAAGTATGAGCAGGCATGAGTTGCATCGGCGTGATGTCACTCCCTTATTCCACTGATTGGATAGAGGATGAGCTGTCAATCCAGGATCAGTCGACCAATAAGTCATCCTCTAAAGCCACCCATGATTTACATGAACTAGAACTGCAATTTAGAAAAGCAAACACAGACAGTGGAAGAACAAGCGAAGAAAAGAAATAAAGTGCAAAAAAATATGAGCAGAAAATGTGACAGAGCACCGAATAAATTAGTAAAATAACCCAGGAAAAGATGATTTTGCGTGTGATTCGTATAACTTTGCATTCATGTTTCAGTTTTGTGCAATTTTTTTTTTAAAGTTCTGACTTATGCTTTTTATTTTTTGATTCATATTTACAATTTTTTTATCTATGACTGCAATAAATTAGGTGGGTAATTTATCCTATACACATTCCCAAGTGATATTGGTATTGATAGTGCTAGGCTCTACAGTTTGAGCAATAGGAATGTTATTGTCCATATATTTAAAGGAATAAGGATTTATTTTCCACACAAGCAACTTTGGCCTGCTGGTAATTAATTATTTACTACCACTGACCACAAAGTATTACAGTGTATCCAAAGCAGAACTGCATTCATGTCGATTTAAATTCTTAAGGTTTTATATAAACCTCTTAACGATAAGTAAAAACCTTAAACCTTTGCAATTACCTCAGCTGCAAAACTGTCCATATAAACTTTGTTCTTTATACTGTACATACTGATTGTTTATTATGGCGTAATCCTACCCTCATTTATTTGTACATATAGTTGTATATTGTATATTGAGTGTTTGTTATTGTTACCCCCCTTTTCATCAATATAAAGTCAATTCAGTTTATCGCATACTCTTGCTCTTCATTACTCCCTTGGATTCTGGATATACACTACCGCTCAAAAGTTTGGGATCATTAATAAATTTTATTGTTTTCCATGAAAAAACACATAAAATTGGTCTGAATATGTAACATAGAAAAAGAACAGGACATGCTAGTCAGAGAAATAATGATTTTGATGGATATGATAAATGTGTTCTTCAAACTTTGCCTTCATAAAAAACAGCAGCAATTACAGCCTGCAGCAATTACAGCCTGACAGACCTTAGCCTGGCAGACATTCTAGCTGTCAATTTCTCAAGGTAATCTGATGAGATTTCACCCCATGCTTCCTGGAGAATCTCCCACAAGATGGATTGGCTTGATGGAGTCCTACTCCGTTCCATACGGTCAAGCTGCTCCCAGAACAAAACAGTCCTGTTGTAGAATGAAATTGGCCCCAATCAAGTACTGTCCACTCGGTATGGCATGGCGTTGCAAAATCTTGTGATAGCTTTCCTTTCTTAAGGTCCCTTCCAAATCTCCTATTTTACCACCTCCAAAGCATCCCCAGACCATCACACTGCCTCCACCATGCTTGACTGAAGGTATTAAGCACTGTTCATCTTTTCATTTGTTCTGCATCTCAAATGTTCTTCTGTTTGATCCAAAGACCTCAAACTTGGACTCATCTGTTCACAAGTCTTCCAGTGTCCAATGTCTGTGTTCTTTTGCCCATCTCAGTCTTTTGTTTTTATTGGCCAGTCTGAGATATGGCTTTTCCTGGCAATTCTTCCATGAAGACCAGCATCCTGAAGTCGCCTCTTCACTGTTGATGCTGACACTGGTGTTTAATGAGTATTGTTTAGTGCAGCTGCTAGACCTATGCGGCGCCTTTGTCTTAAATCACACACTCTCAGATATTTGTCTTCTTGCACAGTTGTTCATCGGGGCCTCCCACTTCTTTTTCTGTCCTTGTTAGAGGCAGTTTGTGCTGCTCTCTGAAGGGAGTAGTTAACAGCACGATAAGAGATTTTAAGTTCCCTCACAATTTCTCGCATTGAGGACAACAATAGACTGACGTGTCTCTAATGAAAGTTCTTTCTTTCTGGCCATTTTGAGCTTGTAAACAAACAAACAACTGCTGATGTTCAGCAAAAACTAACCTAAAGAATGCCATGCTCCCTTTTGTAGTGGTCCAATACACAGAATACAAGAGCAAGAGGTGGTCAGGCCACATAGAGATATTAGACCACCTTTTTTACATTTTCAAGATTATGAGTTGATTACCCTCAAAGGCAACTTATTGATTGCGGCAAAGAAGTATGAAAGCAGTGACTGGTACTCACAGAGGTTGGATGGGCTTTTGGTCTTGCGCCCTTTTCTTGCCCTGAGTTTAGTCCAATGTTATCGAAAGACGTCAGAAAGCCAAAGGCAGGAAGGTGTGAGCCGGTCTGGAGGATAGAGAGCAGAGGTTACAACTAAATGAAACGGATGTGGGTGTGGCTGTGCTGTTACAGGGAAGATGAATGTTGAAAGTGAAGAAGAGGTGATCAGAAATATGTAGAGGTAGGATAGTAGTGATGCAGTTGCGTGTGAAGATGAATCCATGTCTCAGTGAGACCTAAGATGTTAATGTCTGACTGTGTAGCAAAGGCTGGGATGAACTCCACCTTGTTTACAGTTGACTGGCAGTTCCACAGGCTCACAGAGAGAGACAAAAGAGGGGTGGGGGTGGTATGGATGGGGTGCAGGTTGGAGTGTGTGCGGTATGTCTTGTGTCTGTAGGTCTGTCTGTAGTGGATAACAGGAATAAACAAAGAGGGACTTGAGTTATAATATAGGGATACACTGAATAGGAAATAGTGCAAAACGAATAATGATACTTATGTACCTTGTCTGTGTCGTTTCTCAGTCACGCAGTTATAGTCGCAGGTCTTTACACTCGTAGGTCTTCACACGAGGGCTGATGCTACTACTACTGCTCAACATTTCTGACTGTAAATCCACCCAAATTGCTTAACTTTAAATGTTTCCCATTCATTTGTACAAACTGGGAGCTAAATAGTTTGTGGTGAAATCATAAACGGCATGTCACAGATGCATAGAAATGAAGTATTAGGGCCTGCTCACGCTAGGCACAGTTGCCCTGAGCCATGCCCAAGCACAACATGTTATCTGTCTTTTTTATTTAGTTCTATGTTAAGCGGTTGTCATTGTACTATATTGTTATTTTGATTTACAAATAATAATAAACCACAAACTAAGCATCCGTTTTGAAGTTTAAGGGGAAATTTGATGATCTTTAATTTCATTTATGTTACAAGGCACCTGTTATACATCTGATTCGTTTTGGTATTAAAAATAAATACTAAAGTTTTTCATGGTACTATTGTTTTGTTGTTGTGATGCACAGAATGTTGGTCCGTTGATCTGTCGCTTATGTTCTCAGAAATTTTAACATGCTGCACGTATCAGAATCTTTATTTATAGGCAGCGGACGCATAAATGATGTCACATATCATGTTCCACGCTCCTCCTCAAGCGAGGTGGTTAAGCAAATAGTGCCCGAGCACAGTTCAGAATGCTCATACTACGAACCTGGCTTAAGGTATGAAACATGCCCGGGCACGGTTCATCTGGGACAGTATGAGCAGGCGTCTGGTGTCTGAAGAATAGCACTGTCTTTCTGACAGACCTAAACTCTGTAAACAACAAAAAAGGTCAAAGCACTGATCGGTGCTTTTAAAATGTAAAACACATAATGAAGTTTCATGTGCACAGGAGGAGTTCAGTCATCCAGTGGATAGTTTGGCCTTAACTGTGGACGAGGTCATCAATGTGCGCCGGATACTTGTCAAGGCTGAGATGGAGAAATACATGCAGAACAAGGAGCTTTATAATAATCTAAAGAAGGGCAAGGTTTGAGCACCTGTTTAATTTATGCATAGTATTATTCACATCCAACCCAAATGACAAATCACTCTTGATGTCCATCTGTTTTTCAGATATGCTGTTGCTGTCAAGTAAAATTTCCTCTGTTTTCATGGCCGTCCACGTGCCTGCTTTGTAAAAGGTCTCTTTTTTACTTTCCCAAATAAATACTGAAATTATCCTTGCCTTATTCACTGTTCTATGAGTTAATCATCTTTTTTACCTTTTAGGTCTGTCTGTAGCTCTTGTAGTGCAAAGGTATTTCATTTTATTCTTTTAATCTTCTGGTGCAGTATAGTTTTCACATTTAAAGTAGTCATATTAAACAATATTATCATTGCAGATAATGAAACAAAAACTGTACTCTTAACTGTACTGTAGTGCTATGTAGTGCTGAGGATATAAGTTTGTTGCCACTTTTTTTTAGGGCTTCTCAGTTACATACTATTACAAAACGTTTTGTGCTGCCAACTGTCCATAAGATATATTTTTGTTCTTTTGTTAGATGAAAATTCCGTACAAAAAGATGGCACACATTCCAGTGTACACTGTGGGGTTTCACAGTAATGTGAAGAGTCACAAGAGTGAAGTCTACAAGTGAGTAGATATGCAGTACATTTATCTGAAGTTATATTAGTAGACTGACAACCAACTGGATTTAGTAAGCAGTGTTATCATGTAAACATGCTGTGCATGTGATTAAGAATAGCTGGCTGTGTAGTAAAGTTCTTACTTACCAGATTACAAGTACAGTTACTTTTTATGGATTACATGATAACACACAAATTAGTTAATGGGTACTGCATGTGAAAACTGCATTTTTGTTAAAAAAAAATATACATCAAATATTTATCATTTAAGTAAACAGTGCATTTAGAATCATCATTCAGAATTATTTAATTCTCTATTAAACCAGAAGATAGTGATGTAAAAATCTCCAAATCTGCTCCACTGTCTTGGAGTGGAAACTCCATTTGGAAAAACTTGTCCTCGGATCAGAAGAAAACCTGATGCACCACTCTGCATAGAGGATGCAACCTTAGTCCCCCCCTGATGGTTTATGTAAGCAACCACCGACTGTCTGTATGAACCAGGACATGTGGGCCCCTGAGACCTGGGAAGAAGTATTTCAATGCTAAAAAACAGCTATCATCTCAAGACAGTTTGTATGCTATGAGAGGAGGTGGACTCTCCCCCTATCCAAACATCCTTTCATCACTGCTTCCCAGCCCATAAGGTACGCATCTGTCATCACAACTCTTTGGAGACATAGGGCCCCCAAAGGCTGGGCCCTTGGACAAAAACCAGTGGTGCCTCCACATGGAGAGGGAACAAAGTCATCTGCATGTGATCATATGGAACGTGTTTTCTCTTGGGCAAATGCTTTTTAGCCACAATTTTAGCCACCACTTTAGGGGTCTTTTATACAGCAGGTCAAAAGTAATCACGTTAGACACTGATGACAGCCCCAATACTTTCAATACAGTATTGACAATATAGGCCTGCCCTAGCCTTATTCTATACACCGTTGCCAGAATCTATTTGACATGTGAAGGAGACAGCCTTACCTGCATCGTAACCGAAACCCACATCACTCTTAGAAACATAGTTCTCTGTTGAGGTGTTAAATTGATCATTTTCAAATTGTGCCTTAGCCTAAAGCATCTCAATATGGTCAAGGACAATATGTCCCTAAGTCGGGACAGTTCTGCATCCATGCCTTTCGTCAACTTCTTGAGGTTGACTTAAGGTGCCTGAGCTTTTGTATTGATGACGTGAAATGCTTGCACTGAAACCCCTACAGACTCTTGAGATGGGTTTCTCTGGTCGTCACATTCTTAATTCACACTGTAAACTGCTGTGCCTCGAGGTGCTCTTAATAGCGGGGTTAACCGAACGATTTTCTGAGGAGTCTTTGAAAGAGCAGAAACTTTCCGCTCTCCCATGGGGGAGCTGAGCTGGGCTTTGCAGAACTTCCTGGCGAAAAGGTGGATCTGAGGGCTGTTGTTTTTGCAACTTCAGTTGGACGTGTTTTAAATGCTGCCACTTTGCCTCCTGAAATGTCTCGACAAACATGCTAAATTAGGATTAGCAGAAGAGACCAGAAGGCAACAATGGGGTTTTAAGAAGCACTGCTTAAAATGCTATAGCACTGCTCGAAAGATTTAATCATAGATGCCTCTTCATAGCTTCCTAAGCAGCCATGGACCAGCTGATGGCTTAGTTTACGTGCGCCCAAAAGCCTAAAATGGCGTACGCCAAAAAATATTACGATTTATAAAACCGTGCGTACACACACCTGTAAGCAATGTTCCCTTCTTAAATCACAGATCACCCCGCAGATGTGCGTACGTGAACCAGCCTCATATCCCGCCCTGTACACGCCCATTTTTAACCATAAATAGTCAATGCAAATCACCTCATGACTGCTGATCGGCATGTAAATGAGACTGGAATCCCATATATACCTGGAAAGCGTCTCAGGTTACGAATGTAACCACGGTTCCCTGAGAGGGAACGAGACGCTGCGTCAGCGTTTGACGCTATGGGGAACGC
This sequence comes from Beaufortia kweichowensis, assembly GCA_019155185.1. Lineage (NCBI taxonomy): Eukaryota > Metazoa > Chordata > Actinopteri > Cypriniformes > Gastromyzontidae > Beaufortia > Beaufortia kweichowensis. Next base: position 1,139,148 of record CM032816.1, on the reverse strand, counting down.
CTTTGCGTGACTACGTCTGAAGCACGTGTGTAAAATTGCCGAATGGCTAGACTGAACGTCAAGGGCGGGTGACGTCAGGACCAGGAAGCTATAAAAGGACCTTGAACGCACAAACATTCAGCGTAAAGTGCCGAAGCTGCGCCCAGGGATGCAGGGAGTATGGCAGGGAGACACAGCGTCTCGTTCCCTCTCAGGGAACCGTGGTTACATTCGTAACCGGAGACGTTCCCTTTCAAGGGAACTCAACGCTGCGTCAGCGTTTAACGCTATGGGGAACGAGATCCCAACGTCGCCGTACGAGCAAGTCCCTGGAAGTGTGTATCCGCAGAGCACAACTAGAGGAACTAACCCGATGGTTACTAGCACAGACCCTGGCTCTCAAGCCAGGACCTGCAGGGAAAGAGTAGGACGGCGAAGTCCCCTGGCCGTTACTCAGTCCTAGTAAGCCCCTCGGGGCCCCTGGTTGGGGTGCACAGGAGTAAAGCCCGAAAGAAGGTTGCTGGCTCTCAAGCCAGGCCCCTCTTGCCGCAAATTCACAGACAAAATGAATAGACGGCGAGATCCCCTGGCCGTTATTCGAACAAGACGGACCCCTCAGGGCCGCAACACGTGAGAGCCTGGCGTGGAAGCCAGGTCTAGTTCATAAAAACGCACGAATGTGAGTGGCGAGGACCAGCCAGCCGCGTTACACACCTCTTCGAGCGTAGCCCCTGACCCTAAGGCCTTAGAGGCCGCCATACTCCGAGTCGAGTGAGCATTGACAGAAAGCGGAGACTGCTGTACAGAAGCTTCATAAGCCAGTGAGATAGCCTCGACTATCCACCTGCTAAGAGTTTGCTTGGTCGCCGGCACCCCAGTGCTGGGGGGACCGAAACATACAAACAGCTGCTCAGACTTTCTTAAGGGAGCAGTTCTGTGCACATGCTCGCACTGGACACAGTAAGTTAGCTTTTTCCTGGTCCGAATCCTTGAAGGGAGAAGGACAGAAGGCCTGTAACGTAATGTGCCTCGGCACATTGGTGGGAACTTTAGGCACATAACCCTGCCTTGGGTACAGAAAAGCCTTAACCATGCCCGGTGCATGCCGGTGCCAGGCAAGAAGGAGAGACTGAGAGAGCTTGGAGATCACCAACTCTCTTAAGGGAAGATACTGCCAACAAGAAAATTGTCTTGAGGGTCAGAAACTTGGCCAATACGGCCTCGATGGGTTTGAACGGCGCAACTGATAACCCCTGGAGTACCACCGCCAGGTCCCATGTGGGGACTCTGGCACGTAACACCGGCCTCAGCCTCCTAGTGCCACGGAGGAAGCGTAGGACCAGCGGGTCTCGACCCACAGACTGGCCATTAACAAGACTATGAAAGGCAGGGATAGAGAGCAGTCTCCATTGGGACCACAACAGGATCTGGTGTGCCAATCTGTATAGAGGGCGCGACCGCAGACCTCCCTGATGGTTGATGTATGCAACCACTGACGTGTTGTCCGACAGGACCAAGACGTGGTTGTTCCTGAGGCGAGGAAGGAACTGCCTCAGCGCAATGTGTACCGCCATCATCTCTAGGTAATTTATATGCCACTCGAGTTGGCGGCCCCTCCATAAGCCTCTGGCGGAGCGGTCTTCCATTACCGCTCCCCAGCCCGTCCGGGATGCGTCTGTCATTAGCGTTACACAATGACATATTGACCCCAGTACTGGGCCCTGGGAGAGAAACACAGGTTTGCTCCACACCGCTAGTGCCCTCAGACACTTGCGAGTGACCTGAATGGTGCGGAGGGGTTCCCCCTCGGGGAAAACCCCTTCGACTTGAGCCACCACTGCAGAGGTCTCATGTACAGCAGGCCCAGAGGTATTACGCTGGCTGCGGCTGCCATGAGACCCAGTATATTTTGAAAGTGTCTGACTGTGACTCGTTGATGAAGCTTGACCCCTATCACGGTTGCCTGAATGGAATGTATTGTCGTGAGACGTGCAGACATGACCCTCGAGTCCCATTCTACGCCTAGGAAGGTTATTCTCTGAACAGGAGAAAGTGAACTCTTCTTGGCGTTCAGCCGTAACCCCAACACATTCATATGAGCGAGAACAACATCTCGATGTTGAGCTGCTAAAGTCTCCGACTCTGCTAGAATGAGCCAGTTGTCTATGTAGTTCAATATGCGAATACCCTGTAAACGCAAGGGTGACAGGGCAGCATCTACACACTTCGTAAATGTGCGGGGTGACAAGGCCAGACCGAAGGGAAGCACCCGGTACTGGTACGCTACGCCCCCGAAAGCGAACCTCAGGAACTTCCTGTGCTTCCCGGTACATGGAAGTATGCGTCCTTCATATCTATTGTGACAAACCAGTCCGCAGACCTCACAGGAATTTTGAACTTCAGTGCTTGAGGGTAGGATGACGCAACATCCTTTTGGAAAACTATGTAGCGTCCTTCTTCTCTCTCTATGGCCCCTTTCCAGGAGTGTATGTACTTCATGTGACAAACCAGTCCTTGGTGAGATCTGATTTGGGTCACAATCTGTTTGTGAGCATTTGAATCATATAGCCAGTTTCTTGAAGGTGAAATGTTTGGCAGAAGTTTCCACGCTGCCAGGTAAGGTCAGAAAGGGACCAACCCCTCAAGGTATCCCCTTATTTTTGGAAACTCTGGAAGTGGGCTGCTGGGAAAACCCGCTTCTGCACTGGGGAGGACCCGACTTCTATGGCCAAGCAGAGCCGGGAGTGTAGCGATCCAGACTTCATGTTCCATGACTAGTTAGCTTTTCCGGACCCACCCGGTGGCAACCTGACAGAGCAGCAGTCTGGCGTTGTGGTGGAGCTCGGGAACTAACACTCTCCCTTTGCCTGTATAGGCTGGGAAGGTAGGGGGCTGAGGCTGCCCAGAGCCCCAGCAGCGTTGTGGTCAGCGGAACTAACACTCCCTTTGCCTGATGGGAGGTAGGAGGAACTGCGCCCAGCAAACCCGGAATGACGGGCGAGGGAGGAACTGAGAAAAGGGTTCGCAGCCTGGTTTTTAGTTTCCCGGAACCCGCCGCCGAACAGGCCCTCGGGGGATAACGGAGCATCGAGCAGCAAGGCTTTGTCAGCTGCTCTAATGCGTGACAGGTTCAACCAGAGATGCCTCTCCGTAGCCACCAAGGCGGACATAGATGTACCCACCGAAGTGGGGCTGTTGGCTGTTTCACGAATGGCGCGGAGAGACACGTCAGTGGCCCGGCGGAGCTCTTTCACCACGTCCGGGTCCACACCCTCGCCCTCATCTAGGTCCCGCAGCAGGTCTGCCTGGTAAGCTTGGAGCATTGAGATCGTATGTAAACATGCTCCAGCCTGACCTGCTGCGGCATAAGCTTTACCCACCAGGGCTGATGTTACTCTACATGGCCGTGATGGGAGTACCGGGGCTTTTAAGGACGATGCCGAGGCAGGGGACAGATAGCCCGCGAGCGTCTGTTCCACCGGTGGCATCGCCATATACCGTGTTCTTTTGCCCCCACGATGTTAGAATACACAGACATACGGGGGTTATATACACGGGCTGAATAGGGCCGAGTCCAGGAGCCTGATAACTCATTATGCAGGTCTGGGAAAAATGGTAAGCCCCGGCGGGGAGGTGATGATTTTGGCTTTAGGAAGCGCTCATCCAGTTTACTGGGCTGGTGAGCGCTCTGCACTTCTGCGGGGCAGTCGATTTTAAACTGCGCGACTGCCCGCGTCACAACCTCAACTCACTCCTCACACATTGGGGGGCGTGATATTTCTTCACTCTCCCCCGTTTCCATGCTCTGCATATCTCCCTCCTCGGAGGAAGATAGCAGAAAGCGTGGATTCCCGCCCCGAGCAGCAGGAACCGCAGCGCGGGCTTGCTGGCCGAGAGCGAGAGAGGGAGAAAGGGCGGGGCCCGTCTCCAACGCGTCCGCTAAATCCATTTGCGATCCCCATGACGGCAGCATGGACTGCCTCAGCAGAGACGGCACCGCCACGAGAACCGCTCGGCTGGGCATGTTTATCTACACATGCCAGTCTAGATCTGAGAGTGCGCATGGGGAGGGCTTCACAATGCACACAGTCGGCGTTTTCGAGCGCCGACCGGGCATGATCCACCCCTAAACAGACAACACAGAAATCGTGTGAATCCCCGCTGGATGAGCGCTTCCTAAAGCCCAAACCATCACCTCCCCGCCGGGGCTTACCATTTTTCCCAGACCTGCATAACGAGTTATCAGGCTCATGCACGCAGCCCTATTCTTCTCGCATTTATAACCCCCGTATGTCGGTTTATTCTAACATCGTGGGGGCAAAAGAGCATGGTTATATGGCGATGCCGCCGGTGGAACAGACGCTCGCGGGCTATCTGTCCCCCTCCTCGGCATCGTCCTTAAAAGCCCCGGTACACCCATCGTGCCCACCGAGGTGGGTCCTGACCAAGCTCTGGTCATGGAACACGAAGTTCTCGCACTCCTGGCAAAGGGGGCCATAGAAATAGTTCCTCCTCCAGAGAGAGAAGCGGGGTTTTACAGCCGCTACTTCATAGTTCCCAAAAAGGACGGAGGCTTGCGCCCTATTCTAGATCTACGCACATTGAACCGCTCAGTAAAGAAACTGAAGTTCAAGATGCTTACACTCAAACAGATTGTGACCCAAATCAGATCTGTGGACTGGTTTGTCACCATAGACATAAAGGACGCATACTTCCATGTCTCCATCCTTCCCAAGCACAGAAAGTTCCTGAGGTTCGCTTTCGGGGGCGTAGCGTACCAATACCGGGTGCTTCCCTTCGGTCTAGCTCTGTCACCCCGCACTTTTACCAAATGTGTAGATGCTGCCCTGTCACCGCTGCGTTTACAGGGCATTCGCATACTGAATTATATAGACGACTGGCTCATTCTGGCCGAGTCGGAGACTTTAGCGGCTCAACATCAAGATGTTTTTCTCGCTCACATGAAAGTGTTGGGGTTACGGCTGAATGCCAAGAAGAGTTCATTTTCTCCGGTTCAGAGAATTACCTTCCTAGGCGTAGAATGGGACTCGAGAGTCATGTCTGCACGCCTCACTACAGCGCGCATACAGTCCATTCAGTCAGCCGTGACAGGGGTCAGGCTTCATCAACGAGTCACAGTCCTGCAGTTTCAGCAGATACTCGGTCTCATGGCAGCCGCAGCCAGCGTGATACCTCTGGGCCTGTTGTACATGAGACCCTTACAATGGTGGCTCAAGTCCAAGGGGTTTTCCCCAAGGGGGAACCCCTCCCGCACTATTCAGGTCACTCACAAGTGTCTGAGGGCACTAGTAGTGTGGAAGAAACCTGGGTTTCTCTCCCAGGGCCCAGTTCTGGGGTCAATATGTCATCGCATAACGCTAATGACGGACGCATCCCTGATGGGCTGGGGGGCGGTAATGGAAGGCCGCTCTGCCAGAGGCTTATGGAGGGGCCGCCAGCTCGAGTGGCATATAAATTACCTAGAGATGATGGCGGTACAGCTTGCGTTGAGGCAGTTCCTCCCTCGCCTCAGAAACAACCATGTTTTGGTCCTGTCGGACAACACATCGGTGGTTGCATACATCAACCACCAAAGAGGTCTGCAGTCGCGCCCTCTGTACAGATTGGCACACCAGATTCTGATGTGGTCCCAAGGGAAGCTGCTCTCGGTCAGAGCAGCGTACATCCCGGGACGGTTGAATGTGGGAGCAGACGCCTTGTCGAGGCAGGGACCGAGGCCGGGGGAATGGAGACTTTACCCCGAGGTGGTGCAAATGATCTGGGATGTTTTTCTCCCAGCAGAAGTGGACCTGTTTGCGTCTCGAGAGACTACGCACTGTCCTCTATGGTTCTCCCTAACACCTCCAGCCCCACTGGGGCTGGACGCTCTCGTACATCTGTGGCCGAGGCTACGCCTGTACGCTTTTCCCCCGATCGCTCTGCTCCCGGGAGTCCTGGAAAGGGTGCGCCAGGACGGGCTTCGCCTCCTACTGGTCGCACCGTTATGGCCGGCCCGAGTGTGGTTCTCGGACCTGATTTCGCTCCTAGACGGCACCCTGGTGAGGCTGCCTGTCAGGGGAGATCTCTTGTCTCAGTCGCAGGGCACCATTCGTCACCCTCGCCCAGAGATATGGAAACTGTGGGTTGGCCTCTGAGGGGGCCAGGTTCACCAGCACGGGTCTTTCGACCGAGGTCGTAGACACCATTTTACAATCCAGGGCTCCCTCCACGAGGAAGCTATACGCCTTAAAGTGGGAAGTCTTCGCTTCCTGGTGTTCAGGTCAGCGTCAAGACCCAGTTAACTGCCCGATCAGCGTGATGCCCTCGACTATCAATGTCTATGCGGCAGCTATCTCTGCCTTTCATAGCCTTGTTAACGGCCAGTCTGTGGGTCGAGACCCACTGGTCATACGCTTCCTCCGTGGTACTAGGAGACTAAGGCCTGTGTTGCGTGCCAGGATCCCCACTTGGGACCTGGCGGTGGTACGTCAAGGCTTAGCGGTTGCCCCGTTCGAACCCATTGAGGCCGTGTCGGCCAAATTCCTGACCCTCAAGACAATTTTCTTGTTGGCAGTATCTTCTCTGAAGAGAGTTGGCGATCTCCAAGCTCTCTCAGTTTCTCCTTCATGCCTGGCATTCGCACCGGGCATGGTTAAGGCTTTTCTCTACCCGAGGGTAGGATATGTGCCTAAAGTTCCCACCAGTGTGCCGAGGCACATTACGCTACAAGCCTTCTGTCCTCCTCCCTTCAAGGATTCGGACCAGGAAAAAGCTAATTTACTGTGTGACGCCTACGTTCACAGAACTGCTCCCTTAAGAAAGTCTGAGCAGTTGTTTGTGTGTTTTGGTTCTCCCGCCGCTGGGCTGCCGGCGACCAAACCAACTCTTAGCAGGTGGATAGTCGAGGCTATTTCACTTGCTTATGAAGCTTCTGGACAGCAGTCTCCACTTTCTGTCAAAGCTCACTCAACCAGGGGTATGGCGGCCTCTAAGGCCTTAAGGTCAGGGGCCACGCTCGAGGATGTTTGTAATGCGGCTGGCTGGTCCTCGCCGCTCACGTTCGTGCGTTTTTATGATCTGGACCTGGCTTCCACGCCAGGCTCCCACGTATTGCGGCCCTGAGGGGTCCGTCCTTTCTGAATGACAGCCGGGGTGTCTTGCTGTTTATTCTCTCTTGGGGCCTGACTCGAGGGCCAGGACCCCGTGCCAGAGGGCCCCATGCACTTCGGCCTTGAAGGGTCGATGTGAACTGAGACAACGGCCAGCAGAGTCTCGCTGTGTGTTCTTTTCTTCTGGTCCTGGCTTGAGAGCCAGCTACCAGTATCTGGGCTTTACTCCTGTGCACCTCAGCCAGGGCCCCGAGGGGTCCTGGTGACTCATATCACATTGGGTGAGCCCATGCATTGATGCCTGTCTGAATACCGGCCAGTGAATTTCGTCGTGTATTCCCTGCATGCTTTTACTGTGTCTGGACCGAGGTCCTGTACATTTCTCTTTCACCCCGAGGGGCTTATTGGGGTTATTAACGGCCAGGAGATCTCGCCGTTTTACTCCCTCTCTACAGGTCCTGGCCTGAGGGCCAGGGTCTGGGTTTTCACCGCCGGGTCAGTCCCTATAGTCGTGCTCTGCGGGTACACACTTCCAGGGACTTGCTCGCACGGCGGCGTTGGGATCTCGTTCCCATAGCGTCAAACGCTGACGCAGCGTTGAGTTCCCTTGACAGGGAACGTCTCAGGTTACGACTGTAACCTTTGTTCCCTAAGAGGGGAACCCGCCTGTGACGTGCAGTCTAGCCATTCGGCAATTTTACACACGTGCTTCAGACGCAGTCACGCAAAGGCGTTCCCATAGCGTCAAATGCTGACGCAGCGTCTCTTTCCCTCTTAGGGAACAAAGGTTACAGTCGTAACCTGAGATGTTCATCTTCTTAGCATTCAATATTAGATATCATTATGCATTTAAATAATTCATAAATAACATTAAAAAAATATTTTCATCAGAATGAAAAAAAACTTTTTCTTATAAGAGCAACACTAATCATTAATCTAAATATGATACTCCTATCAATTAAAAGATGTCTAAAGAAAAATCTAAAAATGTGACGGCACTTCAAGACATCAATCAGGCTAAATTTGATTAAATACAGTGGATTCCATCTCTTGTCTCAATATAGGCTAATTGGTGCATAAAAAAAACATAAATTGTGTTGTAACCAAAAATATACAAACATGTATTTCTTCATTTATATAAAAAGGGTATTACAACATTTTAGAATGGATAGTTCACCAAAAAAGCTATAATGATAATTTACTAATACTAATGATAATTTGCTGTTGCCTTCAGGCCATCTGTGATGTAGGCGACTTTTTTCTTTAGAAGAACAGCAAAGAAGCTAAAACCGTAGTCCTTTCATTCATATGATGCAATTCAATGGCTACCGGTTTTTTAAATAAAAATACAAACAAACAAGGCCAGTTTGTGCAATCTCGTACATGACTGTAGGAAGCGTCATATTTTAGATGGGCACATACTCACATAAGAGGTGTCACAAAAGTGAGGATGCGCATAAGTCGTCAAGCGACAGAGGGGGGGTCATCAATTCTTATAATCGTTCTTATCACATTTATTTTCTACAATCTAACTTCAGTTCACGACCTCACCATCTGTGTCGCCAATCCCCTTTGTCTCCAGAATGTGCGTACGCACGGCTCAAAGTTTGCCTAAAGGTGCGCACATTCTCCCGTCAAGTTTGTTTTTTATAGATCACAACCTTTGCGTGGGAACTGGCGTACGCACATTTCCAGCCCCGTTTTGTGCGTACGCACGCTTTATAAATGAGACCCCAGATATTCACATATCCCTGTGATCTCCCAGATGAAGGTTAGTTTTAAAGTAGCCAACAGTTTAATGTTTAAGAGTTTGCGAATGATTCATAATTGTATCCTAATTTAGTTACATGGTGTTTGGTAATGAAGGGTCTACTTTAGGTGTCTTAATTTGATTTTAAGAACCTCAGAGACAATTTTAAAGAAAGAGTTCCAAAAATTCTGCAAACATGGCTGAGATTACAAGGTGAAAGTTTTTCACATGTCGGGAACGTTAGGATATATCTTCGATAGTTTAGTCTTAGAAAGATGAGCTCTATGGACTGTTTTAAATTGTATTTAAAATTAGCGTATGACATGGTAGTGCGTATATTATCTAGCACCCCGTCCCAGTAACCATCGGTTACGAGGCATAGTGCCTAATTAAAAAAAGCGAAAAAGATAAGTCGGAGAAGGTTGCAAAAATGTGAAAAAATATAGTTTAAAGCATTTTAAGTCCTTCTTTTCCCAGAAAGCAAACATAGAACATCTGTGAAAGAGGGGGAGAAGAGGTGATTATTACAAATAGGAGCCATGATAGATGCTGAGGTAAATTTAAAGTGATGCCGGAACTGATACAATATTTTGAGGGAGGTACACACAATTGGGTTATCAGTATAATGTGAAACTGATATAGGAAGGAAGGAAAACACCATAGCGGGGAGGGATGTTGAAATACATGACTTTGCCTCTAAGAGACACCATGGCAAGTGGGGGACTGCACCCAGAACACCAACTTATGAATAATAGCCGCCTAGTAGTAATGCATGAAGTTATGTAATGGAAGCCCTCGCTTAGTCTGCTTTTTTGAAGTAGAAATTTGGAAACCCTGGTAGAATGTGTGTTTTCCCCAACCATACAAAAGACAAAAGACAAAATGAACTGACAAGAAATTAATGGCGTAAAGTTAGCCGCCATTAATCCAGAATAGGAACTAGTAATATTTACACCAGGATATTTGAGTTTTGAAGTCTCTAAATGAAAAGGAATGTCAATTTGTTTTATATAGTGATTTATAGTGTGCATTCACTCTTTTGCAGGTTCAGTTTACATCCGGATAATTTACCAAAATCATCAAGTAGATGTATTATTGCAGGGATAGATGTAACTGGGTCAATAACATAAAGTAATAAATCATCAGCGTATAGTGCTAGTTTATGTTCAATTCCCTTGTGGAGTATACCTCGTTCTAAATGCTATTGAGAGTGGCTCAATAGCTATGGCAAAAAGTAGTCGAGAGAGAGGACATCGTACCAGGTGACAAGGTAAAGTAATCAGATTTAACATTGTTGGTATGTATGGAAGCTTGAGGTTCGACATATAATAAGCAAATCCAAGATATCAATCCATCCCCAAAGCCAAACCCCCCCAGCACTCTAAAAAGATATTCCCACTCTATCCTATAGAACGCCTTGTCGGCGTCCAATAAAATTATCACCTCAGGGGAGCTGCTATCTTACTTTGAATATAAAACATTACAAAGTGTATGAATGTTAGAAAATCCTTTTATAAATCCAGTTTGCTCCTCCGGGATAATACTAGGGAGAATCCCTTCTAAGCAAGAGGCCCAAAGTTTAACCAGATTCTTGACGTCGACATTGAGGAGGCTAATAGGTCTGTTCGAATTGCATGATATTGGGTTCTTCCTTTCTTCGAGCAACAGAGTTATACATGCTTGTCTCAATGCTGGTGGCAATATAACCAACCTCTAAGGATTCCTCAAATGTTGCCAAAAGCAGTGGGGCTAATTTAACATGAAATTTCGTATAAAATTCAGAGGAAAACCTGTCCAGACCTGGTGATTCCTTAGATTGTAATGAATTAATTGATTTTATGATCTCACCTAAGGTAATTCGACTGTCAAGTTCAGATGCTATTGAAGGGTCGACTTTGGGTCAATACCTTCCAGAAATAGGTTCATCTTATCTGAAATATCACGGGCTCCAGCAGAGTACAGGAAGGAATAAAAATTGTTAAATGTTTAATTAATTTCTAGAGGTTAAAGTACCACTGAGGTTAAAGTACCACTAGGCTGCACAATCTGAGTAATAGAGCGCAAAGCCGCACGACCACACCAACTTGGTGGCCAACAGCCGACCAACCCTACCCCCGTATTTGTAGTAATTGCCACGCAAAAGTAAAAAGAGCTTCTCCGCCTCACCCATAGATAGCAAATCAAATTCTGCCTGCAAATTAAGCTTCTGTTTACGTAGCTCCGGGACCAGATTAAAAGCATATTTATCATTAAGGGCTTAAATATTATCTGATATCTCTTTTTTCCTATTTTTCCATCTCTTGTTAATATAAGCAGAATAAGAGATTATCTGACCCCTTAGAAAGGCTTTAGGAGTCTGGTTAATGAGAAGAAAATCATCTATTGAAGCAGAAATATACTCACAAAATCAGATAAGAGTAAAGAGTTGAACTTCCAAGGAGAACAAGAGGAGTAATGTGAAAGTAAAAGAATATCAAGACTTAAAGGAGCGTGGTCCGAAATAACAAAGGGCAGATATTCTGACTTTACAACCTGGGAAATTAAAGAATTATTATTAAAAAAATAGTCAATACGAGAAAAAGACTGGTGAAAAATGAGTATTTCTTCGTTGTAGGGTTAAAATGTCTCCAACATAGCTGTTTTAAACCATACACTCAGAGAATATCTTTAACATAGTAGAGGGACATTTCATAACAGTACTAGATTTATCCAAAACCAGATCAGTAACACAGTTTAGATCTCCCCCAAATATCAAGAGATGTGTGTTCAGAGCATGGATCCTTGACCGTATGTTTTGAGCAAATGGAGCATTATTAAAGTTTTAGGCATAAACATTTACCAATACTACTGGGGTTTGTGAAATTTTCCCTTCCACAATCACATATCTACTATTGACATCCGAAGCAACTTTCTCAAGATAAAATGGCAAAGTCTTGCTTATTAAGATAGCAACTCCCCTGGATCTGGAATCAAAGTTGGAGTGGAACATATGTGATGTTCAGAGAGGATGAAGTCTTTGTCGATCCCTGTTACACAGATGATTTTTCTTAAAAATTGTGGAGCGGGAGCTCTGGAACTTGTGTGGCCCAAACACAACCCAGGCCCAAAACCAGCCCAGCAAGAGCCATAACCTCCGAGTTGAGTTCTGGATCAGAGTCTGAGAATTTCAGGAGCAGAGTTTGGGAAGTCAGGGAAATCAGGAGCAGACTCAGGGAATCTGGAGCGGACTCAGGGAACTCAAGAAACTCTGGAGCAGACTCGAGGAACTCCTGTCCTCTGTAACATGTTGCTGTAGGCAGACCAACGTGGAGACAGGAATTTCATGAAAACTAGACTTTTAATAATCAATGATCTCTGGAACATACACACGGAGCTTACACACAGCATAACACAAATTAACAACAACATCATCAAGACCAGACAAAGACAGAGGGCAATGGAGCTGAATATATACACTGGAAAATGAGGGGAAGATGGGGTCCAGGTGAGGGAAGGTGCGTGAAGGATCATGAGAAATTTAATTCGGGAGGGCACACATGACACAAACAAAGGGCAGACAGGGACCGTGACATTTACCTTACATTGTCCTTATATTGTTTGGGGGTGTACTAGAATAGGTTTTCATGTTTCATTGTTAAAAAAAAGGTTTTACATTATTGCTTTGCTTTGCCAAAGGAGCAGATTTCTTCTGGCCTCTATAAGGCTCCTCCCTCCTTCCCAACCATATCTGCAAGTTTCCGATTCTCACTCTGTTCTGGTTCATCACATGCATAGAGTGTGAACATGTAGATTAAGGGGGGGTAATGTTCTAATAAGGGAGCAAAATCTGAGCACCTTGTTTTTTCACATGTTTGCAGAGAAAGGCTTACCAAAGCAAAGTTACTGGTTTGTCCTTTTTTACGTTCTCTGGGTTGGTAGACGTTCATTACACCTGGCACCTGATTGTAGCACTTACACACTGAATTTTATTAATTTCATTCAATAAGTTCATTGTATCAAAGCAGCTTTACAATGTATTAAAAACAACAGTCAGTGGTCAGGGATTCAAAAAAAAATTCTTAAGGGAGAAAAAACTCCTGACATGACATCTGCAATCCATGGCACATATGCAATCTGTAATAGAGGATACAAAGTGCGATTGATTGCATCTATAACTCACATTACAGTTAAAGGAAAAATAATAATTACTAATTAAGAGAAGTGAATAAGTAAAAAATTTATTATATATAGTAGTAAGTTTAATAAAAGAGAGCTGTGGGTGCACAAATGAAGTGTCTGGTTGTCGTTGGGCAGTCGTCCATTGTGCAGCACCAGGAAGGGCATCAAGCGAGCCGGGACTGTTATGAGCCATATCATGCCAAACTGGAACTTAATCTGTATCACTCAGAGTCCCTTGGAAAAAAGAGAGAGGGGGACAAAGAGAGAGAGAGAGAGAGAGAGAGAGAGAGAGAGAGAGAGAGAGAGAGAGAGAGAGAGAGAGAGAGAGAGAGAGAGAGAGAGAGAGAGAGAGAGAGAGAGAGAGAGAGAGAGAGAGAGAGAGAGAGAGACAGAACTTACATTAGCATAGAGGCCGTTCAGATGTAATGTTAATGCCATACAGTAAAATGGGTGTATGTGTGCTCGGTTCCGGTTAATCTAACTATTGAGGCCTAAGTGTGTTAGGAGCTGAATTAGGTGAATGAGTGGCTAAAGAACTGCTCGAGTGTGTCTGAGTCCCGAACCATTGCTGGGAAGGTCATTCCAGAGTTTTGGGGCTTTAGGTATGGGAAGGATCTACCACCTTAGATGTTTTTGAGATTTTTAGAATTATTAACAGACCACTATTTTGCAAGCGCAATGTCCGCAATGGATTGCTCTCCGATAGTAATTTAAGAAGATATGAAGGTGCTCGACCATTTAGGGATTTTTAGGTAATTAATACAATTTTTAAATGTATGCGATACTTAACAGGTAGCCAGTGCAGTGTTGCTAGAATTGGGCTTATGTGATCATAATCAGATAACTGTAACTCAGTAATGAGTTACCTCCATCTGCGCTTTTTTCAGTATTTTCGATAAAAAAGGAGATGATTAGATATTGGTCTACAGTTAGTCAGCTCTCCCAGGTCGAGATTTGGCTTTTTAATGAGTGCATTTACATTTAGGCATTTAGTTGACGCTTTTATCTGAAGCGACTTACAAATATTAGGAGATAATGAAGCGACACATCAAAAGAGGCATCAATGGTACGAAGAAGTGCTTTCCTAAGTTTACAGTGTTTTACAGTGCTAGATAAATACCTGTAAAAGTTTTTTTTAGGATGTCAGGTGTTTGTGGAAGAGAAAGCTGTTTCTTAAAGGAGGTGAGGGATGTGGCAGATCGGATTGCTTTAGGGAGATTATTCCACAAGCAGGGAACAGAGAAGAAGAGAACGAGAGAGAGATTTAATGCCCTTCTGTGAGGGTACCACCTGTCGACATTCGTTCGCTGAGCACAGGGTTCTGGATGGGTTGTAGATGTGTAGAAGTATGGAAGTGCAAAGTATGAGGGTGCAAAGTTTGTGACAGTTTTAAATGTCAGCTTTAAGGATTTGAAGTTGGAGTTGTAGTTGTTGCATGCTGTAGTACAGAATACTATTGGATATAAAGGTGGCTGGTTGTATAGCTTCGATATTTCTCTAAATTGCTCGATTTTATTTGCAAAGAATTTCATAAAATCATTACTACTGTGCTGTAGTTTAGCATCTATGTCTGTTGAGGCTTTGTTTTTATTCAATTTTGCAACTTAAAAAAGAAATCGCGGATTACTCTGACTTTCTCTATCAGCTTGCTGAGATAGGTAGATCTGGTGGTTTTTAGAGCATGTTTGTATGTGAACGCTCTCTTTCCATGCATTGTGTCATACCTCTAGAGTTCGTATTCCTCCATCTGCGCTCCATTTTTCTAGCTGCCTTTTTAAGGGCTGAGGTGGAGAAGTGGAGTCCAGAGGCGAAGGATGGTCGACGACTGACCAAGGTGGAGCCAGAGGGAGTCCAGTGGAGCCAATAGGATGACGGTGGAGACAAGGGAGCTGGGAGCCAAGGCAAAGCTGATAGGTCAAAGGGCTGAGGTAGAATCCAGGACTCAGAGGCCAAAGACAGAGCCAGGGCATCCTCACACCTAGGTGAAGCTGGAGACTGGAAGACCCGAGGCAAATCAAAACGCCCAGATGGCGCAAACTTAGGGTGAGCTGAGGGGCTGACAGGAACCAGCGAACACAAGGACGAAGACAAGGCTGACTTTAACAGAGGAGGCGGGAGAGGGAGGCTGGGTGGGAACCTAATAGAGTATGGAAACTCTGAAGCGGAGTCTGGAGACTCTGGAGCGGAGTCCGGAGACTATGGGGCGGATATTTTGACAGTGGCAGGGAACTCAGTGACGGCCATCTTGACCGTGGCAGGGAAATCAGGGGACGCAGGAGAGCTAGATGGAACCAGCAGAGACGAAGGAACATGGATCCCTCCCCAAACCAGACTATTAAGATCCTCCTTAAAATAGCTCCCAGAAACCAGCTGCAGCTCACCCTCAATGCATTTATTTATATAGAGCTTTTCACAATTTTCATTGATGCAAAGCTGCTTTACATAAATAATAATAAAAAGAGGAAATAATATGGTTAATTAGTGAATATAACTAACACAGTGTACAGTCTAAAAAATTCAAGGTGATAAAATAAATGTCAAAATAAGATGTGCAAGTGTGTTAGATTGAGTCTATCAGTGAGTAACAGTGGCATGGAACTAAAGTACGAAAATGTGCACAGCCAGTGGCATGGAACTAAAGTACGAAAAATGTGCACAGGCAGTAGTCAGTTTGACGGGCTAGATGTAAAAAATATCCCAGGTGTGGTCCTCGAGGGAGCGATACTCCTGCTCCCAACAGATTGTAACAACACAGGGCAGATGAACGATGCCAAACGGAGAACTAAGTGAACTGGGTTTAATATAGTGATCCGATTAACGGGTAACATCCACAGGTAGGTAATTCCAAATAACAAAATACAACTAGACCAGACAAAGAATGAAACAAAAGACATGACTTTAAAGAGTCTGGGTGATTAGGAACAGGTGCTGTGAATAATCAAAAATGGCTGACGGTGTGCAAAAGGTTAATGGGAAATGAAGTCCATGAAGTCCATGGGAGGTGCAGATGAAACTGTGACAATGTGCTGTGATTTATGTGACCTATGTGACACGTCAAGGCAGCTTGCAGACGGATGGTTTAGCCGAACAGTGCGCTTCCTGACCTGGGCCTCGGATAACACGCATAAAAGCATCTGCCAAATGCATAAATGTGAATAATGATAATTAAGCAGCGTATCATTTTTATTTGTTTAACATAGGTTCATACTTCCCATTTTCATAAAGCGACTTATCTTCAGCAAATGGTTTACTGTGCTGAGAGCTCCAATAATTATTAATATAATAATAATTGTTAAAGCATTAACATTAACATAGGAAATAATTATTATTATTACTATTATTAATAATACACAATTGTACAACAGGACTGTAAATACTTAAATCATTGAATATTAAAACACTCACTGTCTGTCTTTTTGAAGGTCTCTGCATTTTTTGTCCAGACACTCAGTAGAAGAGGAGTTTCCTCATCTGTACGCTGCAGGCTGCAATCTGAGGGATGTGTGTTCTGACTGTACGAACTTTGTGGCTGATGTAATTTCCTCCAGTCGTAGAAGCCTGGATATTATTAACAACACACCAAAACAAAACACAACACCTCACAGCACATCATAAGAGCATGTTTATAAGAGTATGAACAAATGAAAGTATGTACTGTGTCTTATTGTAAAGATTTACAAAGGAGTGTTTTCTGGCAGAAAGACTTTATAATCCCTCTGAACTTTCTCTACACAGGCTGTGCAAGCCTCCAACAAACTTTCTCTTCTGATGAAATATTAGTTAAGATATGGCTTATCCTCTGCTGCATACATCTAACAATGAGTGCGTTTACATGCACAGTCTTACTCCAATTATACTTAATAAGCTGATTGTTTAAAGAAATGCATGCTTATACAGTACCTAGGCTACAGGTTGAATGCAAGTTGTGCTCAGACGCATTTCTACTGCATTAATGACTTAATTAAAAACTTGAGTTGTAATTTGTCCGGTCTGCTGCAAAATATAAAATATTACACAAATTAAAAACAATTAATTCGCAAATACATAGCTTTTCAATTCCTTCTACATTTTGATTTATCTACTTTATTGATGGGATAATAGGATTTATGTATTTTCTGTTTGAGAAAGACGAATGAAACACAACTCAAGTGATGTGCCTTCATATCCCGTTTTTACCTATACTTCATCCACGCAAACTGTTCAGCCTAACACTAGCAAATATTCTTTTTATCCCTTGTTACGTAAATGTGATTTTACTATCAAACAATAATTATATTTATGATATATTTCTTGTTTTTTGATACTATAATAAAGAAATATTACTCAAAATGAAAAAAATCCTTATATTGTTTTGAAAAATAAGGGCATCTCTAGATGTCCTGTAATAAGAGTTTTTTTTACATATTTGGCCAACAGAAGAAAATTCTAATTTAACCCGACCATGGATTGAAACAGCCCGCAATTTTTTCCCATATTGAGAAAGTGCTGCCCACCCCGACTTTTGGACTGCTCCCCAGTCCAGCAAGTCTAGTACCGGGCCTGCGTTTATGTGGTGACATCACCTCTGGTGATTTTCTGCTAGCGGGTTTATTAATTTGCATGTAAACATGTGAAAATTGGTTTCTTTTATTATCTGATTTTCTGTATAAATATCCACTTATTTTGTGCATGTAAACGCACTCCATAACATATATTGGCAATTGCTAACAATGCTTGAAATAAGTAAAGACAATCTGTTTCTAGATTTTGTTTGATATATCTGAAACAAAACTGTCTATCATCATCCTATGTTAATATCTTATATCATATTAATTATATGTTCACATCTTGAGTTTAAATATTTGGCATTTAAATGTGATGTATGGCTGATTTGTGAATGTAGAGGCCTGAATAGAGCAGATAGTATCTTAGTTTCTTTTTCTTAATATTTGTAACAGCCTTCTGATCCACAGTTCATATTTAATTTACTCTTATTTTGTAAGAACTGCAAGCTTGCAATAAAACACATATCAAGAAAATACCATGTTTGTAATATCTGTCTGTTCCTAAATATAATAGTCACACATGGGCAATATGTTGTATGTCTTACTTTATGGGGTGTGACTATTCTATGTTATATGAAATTATGTTACAGCTTATTGTGTTATATTATGGTGGTATATGTTATAGTATATATCTGTTATAATACTGATGAATTTGGCAATAATTTTGGCAATAATATGTCAAATTGCCATAATGAAATCTCTTACGATAGCCGCTGTGTCAGATTATGAGATTTTTTGTGCTTTGTTGTCTCAAGCAATAAAGTTTAACTTTTTGGAACCCATAACCTTCATCTGAGAAAACGCTTTTCTCCACATCATTGGTGACCCTGATGTGATTTGGAATGAGGCTTTCCAAAGCGGGCTGACTGCGAAGCTGCCACACAAACTGGTGCACCACTCAGGTAAGCATTTTTGCTTAATTTTAGAAAAAGTTTGTGTGGTATGCCAGAAGGTGCGTCCGGGACGGTATTAGTGTGCCAAAGATGCCTTTCCAAATTGAATTAATTAAATTAAAATTAAAAAACTGTCCACCCAGAGGGGTGAAGTCATGCAAAATCCTGTAGGGACGGGTCATACAAGAAGTGAGTAAGAGTAGTCTGGGTGAAAGCACCCTAAATCCTGCAAAGCAGGTCATGTAATAGATGTGCAGACCAAAGAGGGGTATAATAGGTACATGTTATAGATTTGTTTTTGAGTTTTGTGTTTCAATAGTATATGATACTTTACTAGCGGTTTTTAGAAAAAACTGTGTGTGAGCGGGCCCAAGTAGTTTGTGTATGTGTATGTTTGGGGTTAAAACTAGATAATACACAAGAAAGACTGCTAACTAAGAACATGAAACATTAACAACTGATGCCAGACCAAGGAAACACTGGGGTTTAAACAGACAGAACTAATGAGGGTGAAGTTGAACCGAGTGAAGAAGAGCGCCCAGCGTGCTTGACGATGATTCAGACGTTTAGCTGACTGCAGGTATTCCAGGTTGCGATGGTCGGTGAGTATAGTGAAGGGAAATTTTGCCCCCTCTAACCAATGTCGCCATTCCTCGAGTGCCGTTTTCATGGCCAGAAGCTCTCTGTTGCCGACGTCATAGTTCTGTTCTGCAGGACTTAACTTGTGTGATAAGAATGCACATGGGTACATCTTGGGGGATCCCCCTGGCGTTGCGAGAGGACGGCGATACCTGTGCTCGAAGCGTCCACTTCTACGATGAACTCCCTCTCAGGATCCGGATGATGTAAGATGGGAGCTGTGGTGAAACGTGCCTTGAGATCCGTGAAGGCTGCGAGTGCGGCTGGGGTCCAACAGAGTTTTTGGGTTCCCTTTCTGAGCATGGAGGTGAGGGGTGCCGAGACCGAACTGAAGTTTCTGATGAAGCGCCGGTAGAAATTAGCGAACCCAAGGAAGCGTTGTAGTTCTTTGAGTGTGGTGGGTTGTGTCCAATTCAGGACGGCTGTGACCTTCTGATCATCCATGGCCACTCCCTCCGGACTGATGACGTAACCAAGAAAGGAGACCTTCAATTGGTGGAACTCACACTTCTCCATCTTGGCATAGAGTTGGTTCTTTATCAGCCTCTGCAGCACTGCACGAACGTGTCTGACATGGTCCTGGTAGGTATCAGAATAGATGAGAATGTCATCAATGTAAACAATCACCCCTCGGTTGAGCATGTCCCGGAATACCTCGTTGATGAAGGCTTGGAAGACGGACGGGCTGTTGGCCAAACCAAAGGGCATGACGAGGTATTCATAGTGTCCCGAGGTGGTAGAAAAGGCGGTCTTCCACTCGTCCCCCTCACGGATGCGGATCAGGTTGTAAGCGCTACGTAAGTCCAATTTTGTGAAGAATCGAGCCTTCCTTAATTGTTCCAGAGCGGCGGGCACAAGAGGCAGGGGGTATCTGAACTTCACTGTTATCTCGTTCAGGCCACGATAGTCGATGCAGGGTCGTAACCCGCCGTCCTTCTTCTTCACAAAGAAAAACCCAGCTGAGGCGGGGGATGTGGAGGGACGAATGAAGCCCTTGGCCAGTTCCTCTTGAATGTAAGATCTCATGGCCTCGGATTCTGGTTGGGACAGTGGGAAGATGCGTCCCCTGGGTGGTTGTGCGCCGGGCATGAGATCAATGGCGCAGTCATTAGGTCGGTGAGGAGGTAAACAGGTGGCTTCGGTCTTGCTGAAGGCCAGACTCAGATCGTGATACTCGGAGGGGAGTTCTGGAGTGTTCGCAGGTTTAAAGGTCACCAGGCAGTGTCTCTGGCAAAAGGGTGACCATTGGGTGATCTGTCCCTCAGACCAAGAGATGATGGGATCATGCAGGTCCAGCCAGGGAAATCCAAGGATGACAGGAGTTTGGGGGGAGTCGAGGAGGAAAAAACGGATGACTTCCTTGTGCAGTGAGCCGGTGAGAAGTGTGATGTCCTGTGTGGTGAATTGCAGGTGACCTGAACCGAGTGGGCGTCCGTCTAGGGCTGCGACTGCTACATGTGGAGAACAAGAGATGAGAGGTAGATTATGTGACCTCGCAAACGTCTCGTCAATGAAGTTACCCGCTGACCCTGGATCAATCAATGCGGTGGTCACGATGGACCGACCCCCAACGTTAAGTGTTACCGGTATCTTGAAACTGGTAAGTAAAGGCCTGACTGGACTTACCATTTCTGATCTCCGCGGGGGACGTGTGGGACAGGAAGCTCTCATATGGCCGGGTTTACCGCAGTATAAACAGAGACGCTCCTGTCTCCTCCTCTCTCTCTCCTCAGCCATGAGGTGGGGGCGCCCGATCTGCATGGGCTCCTCCTCGACGGTCCGATGTGGACTGGCGGTGGGAAAAAACTGGGTAGGGAAGCGGGAAGGCCGTCTGGAGCGAATCAGGTTGTCGAGGTGGATGGCAATGTTCAATGTACTGATCCAGTGTTTTCCCCTCATCTCTACAGGCGAGTTCTGCTTGGAGCTCTGTAGTTAAACCCCTCCTGAAAACTAATTTCAGCGGGGCGTCCTCCCAGTCCGCTTGAGCCGTGAGTGTCCTGAACGTGAGCGCGTAGTCGGCCCTGCCTGAGGGCCAGCAGCTGCTCCCCCGCTTCCTCGCCGTCCGCTGAATGCTGGAATACCTCCTTGAATCTCTTCCGGAAGGCCGCGAAGGACGGAAAGGTGGACTGGTGGACTGCTCCATACGGCTGTGGTAAGGACAACCGGTAAGGAGTGAACAAACAAATGCAATGCGGGAACTCTCAGTAGGGTAGAGTAGTGGTTGCTGGTCAATGAACAATGAACACTGAAGCAAAAACCCCTTACATTTAGCGGGCGTCCCGTCGAATTTCTCCGGAAAAGCGAGACGCAGACTGGCGGCGGGAGGGGCCAAAATGGCGGCGGGTGGCGGCGGATTAGCAGGTGGGGGATGGGCAGCGGGCATGGCGAGGTGTAGGGCGTGCAGGGATTTGGCTAGTTCCTCCGTAATCGAAGTGAGCCTAGCCAGCTGTTGCTGATGAGTTGCCAGCATGGATGCTTGAGCGCTGAGCTCCGTGGCATACTGTTGTAGTGTTGCTGGATCGGGAGATGGCAAAGTCTTCTGTAACGAGTCGGCACGAGGAGTGTGATCCATTAGCAACTTTATTAAAGACGAAAGGTAATAACAACAGCAAAAGGTCAGGCAGGAGTAAAACGGGAACAACGGAGACAGAGCAAAGAGTAGTAAAGTCCAGGCTGGGGATCGGGGCAACAATGACCAGATAAAGTGTTTTTTTCCTGTTTTCCTAGAATTGTTACCTTTGTAAAATTATTTTACTATTTGTTCTATAATACTGGAATAAGTTTTTACGGTAATAAAACATAACATAAAGCTACAGTTTAACTTTAAATAGAAGGTTTGGATTAGAAATTTTTTTTATGTGTGGGTGATATTTTGCACTTTACACACAATACTAATTCTTCTATGTAAAAATTCTGTGACATAATTGTATTTACAATAATACTTTAAGTATATTAATAATAATAATTGTAATATAAGTAATTGAACACAAATACTTTGTCAAACCTAAGATAAAGTCATGTCAGCAAGACATAATAAATTTGGTCCCTTAAAACAACTGATAATATTATGTTGAATTTAAATAAAAAGATATATTTTAACCAGCAAGGAAAGTTATGTTAAAGTAACCTAACTAAATCGTGTAAATCCAATGCACTTTTTTCTGTTTTAAAAATGTTTGATTGAGAGTGATGTCCTAAATTTAAGCTGTGTACTGTAGGTCCATATTTTGATTGGATCTCTTCGCTCTGCTAAAGAATTTTAACGTTGTCCACATTTACACTGTCTGATAGTATTAAATCTGTACTATAGTACAGATCTGTAAAAAGTGTGATTTTCCAGTTCTGATTCCAGTTTTAGTCCTGACCGGGACCGGAAGCCATTCACAGACAAAATGTATTGTGACTGTAGTGAGTAATCTCTATTAAGAAAATAATAAAATAATGATTATAACATTTACTGGACTTTTATAAGTCAATTGAGAACCAGTTCCCATTTACAATGACAACCTGAGGCAACATAAAAAGCAGGTACAAAACAAAAACAATATACAACACACATAACAGAATTATAAACAGTGACATGAAAGCTGTTAGTGGTCCAGGGAAGAGTCAAACACAGGGATTAACAATCAGGAATTAAGTTTACTAGATATGTCGGTTCAGGTGATACAAACATCCATGGAGATAAACAAGCGATTCAAAGACATCAGAACAAGCAGGGTACAGGAATCCAAACAGGCAACACACTGACGAGCAAACGACACGCAAAGTTACAACAATACCAGACAAAGACAAAGGCAAACACAAGGTATAAATAGAGTCCAGGTAATGAATGAAAAGGTGTGTTACACCACAGAAGGGACGGAGACAGCGGATCACAGAAAGGGGTGTTTATTAATACACACAGCAGAGCACACTTGACAACAGAAGACACAATGGAATGAATGGAACTGATACTGTCCTTGTATGCTGCAGAGGAGCATACAGAGGCGCAAGGAGTTTTGGGCGTACTCGGCCCACCCCAGATACTGGTTCCAAGATTCCTGGTGGCCATGACAGAAGGTACGCAGGTAACGACCGATCTCCTGGATCTTTCTCTCCGTCTGCACGTTCGACTGAGGATGGTATCCCGAGGAAAGGCTGACGGCCACACCTAGGAGTGAGAAGAAGGCTCTCCATACTCTGGAAGTAAACTGGGGTCCACGGTCAGAGACTATGTCTTCTGGGATGCTGAAATACCTGAAGATGTGGTTGAACATGAGCTCAGCTGTTTCCATGTCAGTCGGTAAACCTTTCAGGGGAAGAAGATGACAAGACTTTGAGAATCTGTCCTTTAAGAGTGAGAGAGTCTCATTGGCCCCTGGGTGGCCAGTGCCAAGAGAGGTATGTGCTGCATGTATTATTGGCGTGCGTCGTGTTCGGGGTAGGTACTGTAGTCCTGGGGGGCAGCCCGGCGGGGTCTGGGATGAGGCATTAGCGGAGGGGAGAGTGTCTTTGGACCAGCCGTTTTGGGATGATAGGCTCAGGTTCTTCTGTGGAATCGTTGGGAGAGTAGAGTCGAGAGAGTGCATCAGCCTTACAATTCTTGGGTCCAGGACGGTAGGAAATGGTGAACTGGAAGCGAGTGAAGAAAAATGCCCATCTTGCTTGTCGGGGGTTTAGCCGTTTAGCTGCTCGAAGGTACTCTAGGTTCTTGTGGTCTGTTAGTACCAGGAAGGGGTATCGGCCCCCTCCAGCCAATGCCTCCACTCCTCAAGGGCTAGCTTGACTGCTAACAGTTCCTGGTTACCGATGTCATAGTTCACCTCCGTCGGGCTGAGTTTATGGGAAATGAAGGCACACAGATGGAGGCGACTTGGTATCCCCTGCTGCTGAGATAGTATCGCTCCAACTCCGGTCGAAGAGGCGTCCACTTCCACTACAAAGGCAGTCTGGGCTGCAGGAACGAGGGGAAGGGGATACCGGAACTTGACGGTGATTTTCTTCAAGGCTCTGTAATCTATGCATGGTCTTAAGCCACCGTCCTTTTTTGCCACAAAGAAGAAACTAGAAGCAACAGGGGAAGTAGATGGTCAGATGTAGCCTTGCGCCAGTGCCTCCTTGATATATTCCTCCATGGGCTTCTCCTCAGGTATTGTCAGAGGGTAAATTCTTCCCCTGGGCACTGACTCACCCGGAAGCAGAATTATGGCGCAGTCCCATGGCCGGTGTGGAGGCAGCCTGGAGGCTCTCCTGGGGCAGAATACGTCACTGAAGTGGGCGTAGTCATCCGGGATCTCCACTGACCTCTTCTCTACTGGGCTTTCGATGGTAGTAGAGCAGACAGGAAGGTGACTAATGTCGACGGGAGCGGGAGTTGGACAGGATGCTAGACAGGTCAGGAAACACTGGTCGCCCCACTTCAGGACTTCCCTGTTCTTCCAGGAGAGGATGGGATTGTGCTGCTCCAACCAGGGGCGCCCTAGGATGACGTCAGTGGTGGATCCCTCCAGAACCAGCAACAAGATTTCCTCCGTGTGCAACACTCCCACGACCATGCTGATGGGCTCCGCCCTCCGACTCACCAGGCGCCGGCTGACAGGTAGTCCAGTTATGGAGCGGATCTGGTACGAGGTGGCAATGGCTGTGGTCTTGAGCTTGAGTTGACGGCAGAGGGCGCCGGAGATGAAATTCCCAGCCGACCCGGAGTCGAGGAGGGCACAACCGAATGGGCAGTAAGAGATACAATAGTCGTGAGCGGTTTCATATTTTCAACAATATGGAGTAAGGCACTCACCATGGGACGCGGTGGACAAATGGGGCACGTGGAGATAACGTGCCCAGGACCTCCACAATACAAGCAGAGACGATTAGCCAGTCTCCGATGTCGTTCTGTGAATGTTAAACGGGAGGCGTCCACCTGCATGGGTTCATGAGCTGGTTCTGGAGCACTGACGGTTTCTGGTCGGCGGAGGGCAGTGGTGAGCGACAATGGACCCTGTTGAGCTGCGAGACAGGATTGTAGACGAGTAGCGGATCTTATGGAAAGTTGAATGAATCGGTCGGATGAGGTAGGCTACCTTGAGGCGTTCGGTGGGAAACAAGTGCGGCTGCATCTCTAGGGCCAGAGAACATTGCAGGAGGAATCCATTGCAATCCTCCGCCAAACCAGAGAAGGGCGCTGGATGGGCCATGGGACTGGTGAGTAGAACCGGAGAAGAAGCGAGGGTAGTGTTGACGGAAGTGTTGCTCGATGAAGCCGGTGTAGTGGCGGCCTGCTCGTTGAGAGAGCGGCGTACTGTGTCGACCAATTCTTGAAATGGATCCGGCTGACTCATGCTGGTGTGTTTGTTAGTGGTCCGGTCTTCTGTTACACCACAGAAGGGACGGAGACAGCGGATCACAGAAAGGGGTGTTTATTAATACACACAGCAGAGCACACTTGACAACAGAAGACACAATGAATGAATGGAACTGATATTGTCCTTGTATGCTGCAGAGGAGAAGAGCTGGAGATCGTTGGAAGCACCGGAGACGAAGAGATAACTGGGAGTACACAAACACAGGAGACGCTGGGGCAATGAAGAGACAAATCTACAGGTAAGTAATCCAAGAGCGGAGGCATACAGGTAAGTCCTTAGTTCAAAATGAGACCGGACAGTGAGTGAACTGGAGTGAGAGTCTTTTATGCAGACAGGGTAATGATGTGCAGGTGCAGGTGATCAGTAATCGGGAGATGGCGAGCGTAGCGATTGGGTGACGGGGGAGCCTGGCAGTGTCCGTTACAAGGTGTAGGTGATCTACAAACTCTGCACACTCATACTTTGACTCTCTTCTACACATCTACAACCCATCCAAAACCCTGTGCTCAGCGAACAAACGTCGACTGGTGGTACCCTCACAAAAGGGCACTAAATCTCTCTCTCGTTCTTTCTCCTTCTCTGTTCCCTGCTTGTGGAATAACCTCCCTTAACGCAATCCGATCTGCCACATCCCTTACCTCTTTTAAGAAACAGTTACACACCTCTTCCACCAACACTTGACATCATAAAAAAAACCTTTCGTTTCTCTACAGCAGTATTTCTCAAACTTTTTCTGCCCTTCCCCACTTTAGAGGTAAGGAAAGATTCCGAGCCCCACCTGTCCCCAATCGCCCCAACAAAATGGTAATAAACTAGGCTTGAAGTTTAACTCTTAAAATTCATTAGAATTCATTTTATTACCATTCCTTTTAAAAACATCAAATACCAGCATTCAAACCTTTCAAACAGAGATAATTAAAGTGTAATTATATTATAACTTTGCATTAAACGAGACCTTTAAGAAAGGTTCAAGTTCAAGTTTATTTGTATAGCGCTTTAACAATGTAACACTGTTTCAAAGCAGCTTTACTGCAAAATAAACAGAAAGACACAAGCAGGGAAATATAAAAGCTAGGTTAATAACTAATATCTAATATCAGCCGTCTCCTAGTATATATATATATATATATGTATATATACTGTATATGGAGAAAAAAACCTTGGGAGAACCCAGGCTCACTTGGAGGGTCATTTCTCCTTTAACGCGTCACAGCTACAGTCAGTAATTTGATCACAATTATTTGATTTAAAGTTGTGTTCTAAATTTACAAACATTTGAAGCCACGTCGGTCTGAGTTTTGAGTTGATCTGGATTATAAATTGTGATTGAATTTAACAATGTGCTAGTTTACAGCTAATGTGGCCCATATCATGCACTGAGTTTAATTAGGGTTGATGATTTTGACTGAATTAAGATTGGGTCTGATTTGTGTTAGTTGTGATACAGTTGGTTTGTGTGTATGTTAAACTAGGTAGTAATTAAAAGGCTAATATTATACAATAAAGGATTGTTTAGCCGGGAGATAACTGAGTTCACTGAGTGCAGCTATAACATCAACTGCTGACATAGACAGAAAAGAAGTAGTTAATTAGTCAAAGTTAAATAGTTAAAGAGATTAGCATAAATACTTGTCGTTGGCCTAATAAATTTGTGTTATAAACTGTTGGACTATGTGTATGCTACGCTAAAGAGATAGGTCTTTAATCTAGATTTAAACTGAGAGAGTGTGTCTGCCTCCCACACAGCACTAGGAAGACTTTTCCAAAGTTTAGGTGCTAAATAGGAGAATTATCTACCACCACTACTTGATTTAAAAATTCTAGGTATTACCAAAAGGCCAGAGACTGTAATGTATTAGGAGCTCACTCAGGTACTGAGCTAAACCTGTAGATGCCTTATAAGTAGTCAGTAAGATCTTAAAGTTAATAAGTTGCGTAATGGGTAACCAGTGGAGTGTTGACAGTACCGGGCTGATATGTTCAAACTTCTTTGTTCTTGTGAGAACTTTAGCCGTGGCATTTTAAACTAGTTGGAGCTTTTGCAATAGGCTAGCTGGACAGCCACCTAATAATGCATTGCAGTAATCCAGTCTAGACATCATAAATGCATGAACTAACTTTTCTGCACTCGATAGTGACAGCATATGACGCAGTTTAGATATGTTTTTGAAATAAAAAAGCGGTTTTACAGGTGTTGGCAACATGGCTTTCAAATGAGAGGGTACTGTCGAATAAAACGCCCATTCCTAGCTGACGACAAAGGCTTGGTAGAGAACCTGTCAATAGTTAGATAATATTCTTGTTGGTTAAGTGTGGCAGCTTTAGGTCTAATGATTAACACCTCTGTTTTTTCAGAGTTCAACAACAGAAAGTTGCTACTCATCCAGCTTTTTATGTCAACTATACATTCCATCATTTTGGTGAATTGCTGTTTTTTGTGAGGCTTTCGAGGAGATATAGAGTTCAGTATTGTCAGCATAGCAGTGAAAATTAACTCCATGTTTCTTAATTATAGCTCCTAAGGGCAACATGTACAGGGCAAAGAGTAATGGTCCTAGAACTGATTCCTGTGGTACTCCATACTGGACTTGTGATCGGTAGGATTTCTCATTGTTTGTTGCTACATATTGAAAGCAGTCAGATAAGTATGATATAACATAAGTTTTAAGTCTATTTAAAAGTATGCTGTGATCAATGGTGTCAAAGGCAGCGCTAAGATCTAACAATACAAGTAATGAGATGCAGCCACGATCAGATGACAAGAGCAAATCATTTGTAACTCTGATCAGAACAGTCTGTGTACTGTGATGGGCTCTAAATCCCGACTGGAGGTAGGAGAATGATGAAACTACCTTTTCAAGTACTTTAGAAATTAAAGGTAAATTCGATATAGGTCTGAAGTTTACTAAGTCTCTAGGATCAAGTTGTGATTTTTAATAGTAGGCACAATAACGGCCAGCGTATATGCTTTAGGGACATATCCTAATGTTAGAGATGAGTTAATAATACTAAGCATAGGGTCTATTATTTCAGGCAGCATCTCTTTTAATAAGGTAGTAGGGATTGGATCTAGTATGCACATTGCTGATTTAGATTATTTAATTATCTTAAACAGTTCATCCTTTTCTATGGTTGAGAATAATTGCAGTTGCTCAGTAGGAGGGCTGAAATGTGTTGTCTGTTCTGGGAATATAGCCTCTGGTTGCATAGTTATAATTTCTCTAATATTATCAATTTTATTTGTAAAGAAATTCATAAATTCATCACTACTATGTTGATAGCCAGCGTCTGAGGACGGTGACGATATATTTTTTGTTAAGTTAGCCACTGTGTTAAATAAAAATGTTACGTTGTGTTGATTTTCTTCTATTAATGACGCAAAGTAGGCAGATCTAGAGTTTTTTTAAGGCTTTTCTGAATTTTGAGACACTATCCTTCCAAGCTAAGCGGAATACCTCTAGTTTTGTTTTCTTAAAGGTGCGTTCCATTTTACGGGCAGCCCTGTTCTGATTATACCACAGAGTTGGACTTTTATCGTTAATTTTATTTAGGCGCAGAGGAGCAACCGTATTTAGTGTTTCGGAAAAGATCTTCCAAGTCATTGTAACGCGATACCAGGTGCAAAAGGCAGACATGGTAAGTTAGGGTAATTGATGAAGGTTTACTTAGACAGATGACTGGAACAGCAAACAATAAACATCCAACGGGAACAGACAACAGGTGTTCCAACAGGTGAGTTAAACAAAAACATCCATGGAGACAAAAACCAGGAAAACAGAAGGGTCAGCCTAAAAAGGCATGAGCTAGGGAACACACTCCGTACACATACGTACAAACGCAAGAACTGACCAAGACAGAGGGAAACAGAGTCCATAAATAGTGTCCAGGGAATGAACAACAGGTGAAAACAATGATGATGATGGCTGACAGGAGACAAAAATCAAAGATGGAGGACAGTGCTGGTGCAAAGGATGATGGGAACTGGAGTCCATGGGGAGATGCAGGGTGAACCGTGACAGTACTCCCCCCTCCCGGAAGCATGACCTTGCGCCGCAAAAGGACAAACAGAGGAGGGAGGGCAGAGACTTTGGGGGTGGGTGGAGAGGAGAAGCAGGAAGGGTCAATCAGGCCAGGGAGGAGTTGAAGGTGGGAGGAGCCAGGAGGGAGCCAGGGCAAGCCAAGAGCAGGGGGACAGGACGCAGAGCACAGCCGGGATAGCAGACCACGGTGGAGTTGATGGAGGAAGGAGCCATGGTGGAGGGACTGACGAGACCAGGCAGCTGACTGACCGTGACGAAGCCGGAGGAAAAGGAGCCCAGGACGAAGACGGAGAGCCAAACAGCCAGGGTGAAGCCGAGGTGCCGGAGGGCCAAGGCAGAGCTGACGGGTCAGGCAACAGGGGGGATCAGGAAGAACGTGGCGGAGCCGGTGGGATGGAGGATGACGGTGGAGCCGGAGGGAAGGAGGAGCCTGACAGAGGCGCTGAGACGAAGTCGGAGAAGTGGAGTCCAGAGGCGACGAATGGTCGGCGACTGACTAAGGCGGAGCCGGAGGGATGAGGGATCCCGGTGGAGCCAGTGGGATGACGGGCCACGGTGGAGATGAGGGAGCTAGGAGCCAAGGCGGAGCTGATGGGTCGAAGGGCCGAGCTGGAGTCCAGGACTCAGAGGCTGAAGGCGGAAAAATGGGATCTTCATGCCTAGGCTGAGCTAGGACTTCGAAGGCCCTATGTGAATCAGAGCGCCAAGATGGAGCAGAATGGTGAGCTAAAGTCACCAAATTCTTTAATAAAGTCTGTGTGGTTTTAAGAATGTTTTATCATTTACATTAGATGACATAATATTAAAGACCATCGTTTCAAAGGAGTTATTTATTTATATTTAAAATTAGACTTTTGAGTAATGCTAAAGCTATTACGGTAGAGTGCAGCAACACCTCCCTCTTTTGCCCTTTAGACGAGGCTCATGTTTATAGCGGTAGTCTTGGGGAATAGACTCATTCAAAGTGATATAATCATCTGGCTACAGCCATGTTTCTGTCAGAAAAAGCACATCTAATTTACGATCTGTGATCACATCATTAACAAAAAGTGCTTTATTAGTGAATGATCTAATATTTAGCATGCCAAGGCGTATTAATTGTGTATCTAGATTTTGTTTGTTTTTAATTTGTTGAACATTTATTAAATTACTCAGTTTGCACAGTTTTTTCTAATTGCTAGTCCGGGGGACAGGCACAGTCTTTATATAGTGATTTTTAGAAGACATTTACATTTAGGCATTTAGCTGACGCTTTTATCCAAAGTGACTTACAAATATTAGGAGACAAGGAGACATTTATTTCTATGTGAATTTCTATGTGCTGTAAATTATCTGTGTTATGTGACATGTGATGGCTGGCAGACGGTTGGTTAAGCCAGTCTGTCTGCTCCCTGACCTGGGCCCCAGTTAGTCAAGGTTTAACATTAAGATTATGTGCCATATTTCTAGATAAAAGAGCAGCTCCACCCCAAGAAGTATGAAGACCATCTCTATTCAACAGGTCAGTTTTGCCCCAGAAACATTTCCAATTATCAATAAAGCCTATATTATTTTGCAGGCACCACTTCCAACCATTTAGTGATGAGAGTCTGCTATGTATCTCATCACCACGATAAGCAGGAAGAGGACCAGAACATATTACTGCGTCTGACATCGTACTTGCGAGTTCACACACCTCTTTAATGTTATTCTTAATCTCCGATTGATGGAGTCGAACGTCATTCGTTCTGATGTGTATAATAATCGTACTAAATTTACACTTAGCTTTAGCCAGCACATTTAAATTTGCTTTGATGTCAGGTGCTCTGGCTCCCGATAAACATTGGACTATGGTGGCTGGTTCCTCTATTTTTATGTTCAGTACAATAGAATCTCCTATAACTAGGGCACTTTCCGCATATTTCTTGGTAGGTGTTTCACCAAGTGGGGCAAATTTATTTGAGACTGTACTCGGATAGAGCTGTGCTTTGTCCTGCGACTATGCCGTCTCACAATCACAAAGTTTCCCTGCTGCGGGGATCTGCAACCGGAACTGAACAATGTGCAGAGCTAGTTACGCTACTCGCATCCAAAGTGTTATTTTCCTACATTTATCGCATGTTATTTTCCTACATTTACCCCTCACTGCTGACAGAGAAGGCTAAGCTAAACATGTGACAAACAGTGCATGTAACAATACTGGGAGAAGATGCCATGACTCACCGCGTTTGTTGTTGGGTTCCGACTTACCAAAGTTGTTTGATTCACTCGCAGATGATGTGTGGGAGAAAAGTTATAGTAAGCACAGAACATGAAATGCAAGCTAACAGGCAAATGTGGTAGGCTACAAACAATACAGAAGACAGTCTATGAAGCTAGTTTGCTAATGCGGTGCTAGTGGATCAAAATTATCTATTTATTATAACTTACATTTACAAAGCCAAAAGTATCAAGAGAAGTTTGTATAAACAAAATAATAATATACTATATTAGTGAAATATTAGATAGTAGTAGTAAAAAGTATAGTGTCAGCTAAATGCCTAAATGCCTAAATGTAATTGTAAATGTTAAGTAAGGCTTACAAAATTGAGTAGTGACTAGGGTTGGGTATAGTAAGAAATTTTCCGGTTCTGATTTCGATTCCAGTTATGACCGGTTCTTTTCAATTCCAATTGTTATGCGGTCCAGGTAAGAGTTCAGACACAAGAGTAGAACTTAGATCAAGCTTTACTTAAAAGCAGGTAAGGCAAACATAAATCCAATACAAAGGGATCCAAACAGGTAATCCACAATAATCCAGATAACAGGTAAATAACAGGTAGCAAAATGAAA
The DNA here is from genome assembly GCA_019155185.1 of Beaufortia kweichowensis. Lineage (NCBI taxonomy): Eukaryota > Metazoa > Chordata > Actinopteri > Cypriniformes > Gastromyzontidae > Beaufortia > Beaufortia kweichowensis. The sequence continues at coordinate 1,106,884 of CM032816.1, read as the reverse complement.
AGAAGAAACAACAATACCGGACAATGAAACATGGCAAACACTGAGATTAAATAGAGTCCAGTAATCGTGATCAGGTGCCAGTGGAATCAAGATGGATGCAGGTAATTAATGACAGGTGTTGAGAGGTGCAAAGCAGTGTGGGAAATGGAGTTCAAAAGTCCCGGGAAGCAGTTCGTGTAACTGTGGTGAGAGAATCCAATGCTGAAGGGAGGATGTCAGACTCCATGACAGTACCCCCCACGGTCCGCTCCTGCGAACTGGATGACGTCAAGGGCGACCTCGTGGCCTGGGATCTAGAATGTCAGAGCGTAGAGTCCAGCAACGCTCCTCCGGACCGTATCCTTCCCAGTCCACGAGGTACTCCAAACGCCCTGCTCGCCGTCGAGAACGGAGGATCTTGTGCACACGGTAGATATTGTCCGTTTGGCCGATAGGAGGAGGAGGAAGCAGAGGTGGGGTGGGTGATGGAGATCCCTCAGCATCAGATTCTGTGGAGGGAAAAGAAACAGGGTTAGTATAAGCTTTCAATAGTGAAACGTGAAAGGAGGGGGCCAGACTATAGGTGCGGGGAAGCTTCAGCCGGTAAGTCACTGCATTTATTTGACGATCAATGGGGAAGGGACCAATGAACCGGGGACTGAGTTTCCTGCAGGGCAGACGTAGGCGAATGTCCCGTGTTGATAGCCATACCAGTTGTCCTGGCTGAAAGGTGGGCGTAGGGGCTCTTCTCTGGTCAGCTTGGATCTTTTGCCTACGTACTGCTCCCTGCAGATGGATGTGAGCAGAATTCCATACCCTCTCACTGACCCGAAACCAGTGGTCTACAGCTGGCACCTTGGAGGGTTCTTCAGTCCAGGGAAATAGAGGGGGTTGATATCCGAGTATGCATTGAAAGGGAGTAAGTCCTGTAGTGTCCTGACAGCGTACTCAGCCCACGGGAGGATGCGGTGCCAGCTGTGTTGATGTTGACTACAGTATGAACGCAGATATCTCCTGATTTCCTGGATCTTCCGCTCAGTCTGGCCTGAGGGTGGTATCCGGAGGTGAGACTGACCCTGACCCCCAACAGGTTGAAGAATTCCTTCCAGGCATGTGAAATAAACTGGGGCCCAGGGTCAGACACAATGTCTTCTGATAGACCAAAGTACCAGAAGATATGGGTGAACAGTTTCTGCAGTGACTGGAGCAGTAGGCAGAGCGGGTAGTGGAATGAGCTTGCATCCTTGCATCTGGAAAACCGGTCGACTACCACCAGGATGCATGTGTTGTTTTCGGCATTGGGAAGATCAGTCATGAAATCCACTGCAATGTGAGACCAGGGTCGCTGGGAAATGGGGAATGATAGAAGCTTGCCTTTTGGTAGTCGACGCGGGACTATGGGCACAGACTGAGCAACCTTGAACAAACCGAGAGACATCGCGGGTCATACCTGGCCACCAGTAACGGGGGAAATCAGTGAGAGGGTTTGCTGCTTGCCTGGGTGCCCTGAACCCGGAACAGAGTGAGCTGAGTCCATCAGGGAAACACGAAGAGCTTCCCTTCTGGACCTCCGGGCGGAGCAGGCTGATCACGTTGACCATTAACTATTAGATCATCCAATGCCCATGTGATGGGAGAGACTACCATGGCTGGAGGGAGTATTGTTTCAGGAGGACCGTTCTCTGTATCTGGGGCATAAAGCTGGGAGAGGGCATCTGCCTTTTTGTTTTTACTCCCTGATCGGTATGTGACTGTAAAGGTGAATCTGGTGAAGAACAATGCCCACCGGGCCTGGCGAGAGTTGAGACGTTTAGCTTCTCAGAGGTACAGCAGGTTTTTATGGTCTGTGAGAACCACAAAGGGGTGTTTAGCCCCCTCAAGCCAGTGTCTCCATTCTTCAAGGGCCAGTTTAATAGCCAACAGTTCACGATTTCCGATGTCATAATTCTGCTCGGCCGGGGACAGCGTCTTGGAGAAGAAGGCACATGAGTGAAGGTGATTAGCCTCAGTTTGCACCTCAGGCAGCGCTGCTGGCTGCTTACCGTCAGGGACTGACCACTGAGGTACGATTCCAGAGCTGCTTCATCTCTCAAAAGTTATTATCTCAACTGCAGCTGGATAGAAGCCAAGACCGTCAAGAGATTTCTTCTTAAGCCGCTGTTATCCATAACGTGAGCACCCCTGAAACTTGCTGCGAGATCCAGAAGACGGTACAGATTCCTGCTCTCATTCCCCCTGAGTATAGGGCGTTCCAGGACGTCTTCAGTAAACAACTGGCATCTCAACTTCCCCCTCACCAGCCATGGGACTGCGTCATTGAGCTGCTGCCTGGGTCTGCCTTGCCGAAAGGATGCATCTATTCCCTTTCTCTCCCGGAACAGAAGGCCATGGGTGAGTACATCGAAGAGGCTCTACGCCAGGGATTCATCAGACCATCAACTTCCCCTGCTGCTTCTAGTTTCTTCTTTGTGGGGAAAAAAGACAGAGGGTTGAGACCGTGCATTGATTAACGGATCCTGAACCAAGCCACAGTCAAGTTCCAGTACCCACTTCCCCTGATTCCATCGGCCATTGAACAGCTTAGAGGGGCCTCTATCTTCACTAAACTGGACCTCAGAAATGCCTACAATCTCGTTCGGATTCGGGAAGGGGATGAGTGGAAGACGGCCTTCATCACTCCTGCGGGGCACTTCGAGTACCTTGTTATGCCGTTTGGGTTGGTCAACGCCCCAGCAGTCTTTCAAAGATTCATAAATGAGATGTTCAGAGACGTACTGGATCAATTTGCTATCATATACATCGATGACATCCTCATATACTCGAAGAGCCTCACTGAGCATCGGAGTCATGTCAAGCATGTTCTGCAATGACTACGAGACCATCACCTCTTCCTGAAAGCAGAGAAATGTGAGTTCCATCTATCTGAGGTCCAGTTCTTGGGATACGTCTTCAACTCTACTGGCGTCCACATGGATCAGGGGAAAGTGGAGGCGGTTCGTGCATGGCCTCAGCCCTCGACAGTGAAAGGTTTGCAACGCTTCCTGGGGTTCGCCAATTTTTATCATAGATTTATTCACCAGTTCAGCAGCATCTGTGCCCCGCTCACTTCCCTCCTGAGGAATAACCCGAAGAATCTGACCTGGACCCCAGAGGCCACCAAAGCGTTCACCCACCTTAAAGAGGTTTTCAGCACGGCACCGGTTTTACGTCATCCATCCCCCAATCTGTCATTCGTCGTTGAGGTTGATGCCTCCACCACAGGAGTAGGTGCCATGCTCTCGCAGCAGCAGGGGAATCCTAAGCTGAGGAACTGACAGGAACTGACAGGAACCAGTGAAGACAGGGCAGATGAACAGGTTAGCATTAACAGAGGAGGCAGGAGAGGGAGGCTGGGTGGAAACTTGATAATCAGAGAGTTCTGGCACAGAGTCTAGCAACTCAGGGCGGAAATCTGAAAAATTAGGGAACTCGGGCGCAGAGTCTGGAAACTCAGGCAACTCAGCCGTGGAGTCTGGAAACACAGAGTCTTCCTTCAAAGCTCTCGAACTCCACAAGCACTTCCTCTGGCACATGCAGTGTAGCCAGCTTACACACCTGGTCAGACGTCTGAAGAGGCTCAGGCTCCGGGGCAACATTCGGCTCAGACGTGGGTCTACACTCTGGCAAAAACATGTTTTAACATCATGCTAACATGTTTTAAAGGTGACCTATTATGCCCCTTTTTAAAAGATGTAAAATAAGTCTCTGATGTCCCCAGAGTGTGTATGTTAAGTTTTAGATAACTTTTAATAGCTTGTTAAAGTTGCCACTTTTAGTGAATGAGAAAAAACACACCGTTTCGGTGTGTGCCCCTTAAAATGCAAATGAGCTGGTGCCGCAGGCTTGCTTGTCAGAAGAGGGCGGAGCTTCACGCACAACGACACCAGCTCTGTTGCTTTTTGTAACAAAACAGGAGAGATTCTAGAATAAGCGATCTTTATGATTGTACTGTGCATAATAAACCAGCGTTGAACTGTCCCAAGCTTGTATAGCAGTCCAAAGCGCAACATCTAATGTTTCTTAGACACAGCCATTTCTTCCTTCTGTAGCATACAGCACACTGTTGGAGGAGGCGGAGCTTCTCTGTCTGTGTCTTTGCAAATAGGGCCCTGAATGTCACCATGAAGCTAGCATGATTTAACATTATACTAACATGTTTTAGCATAAAGCTTACACAATTTAGCATGAAGCTAACATGAATTAGCATCATGATAGCTTGATTTAAAATGATGCTAACATGATTTAGCATGACGTAGCACGTTTTATCATGCTAACGTGTTGTAACATCTTTTAACATTCTTAACATATTTTATCACGTTAGCATGTTTTAAAATTAAATTAGCATTATTTAGCTAAAGCTAACATGTTTTAGAAGAACAAGAAGAAAAAGAAGAAGTTTAAATAGTAGATCAGTATTTTGGCTTTGTCAAGCCAACATAATAAGTATAACAAATAACAAAAGTGTTGCTTCGCATTCTTCAAGCACCTCTAAAAATGCCTTTCTTCCCTGTAACAATCATATTACAGATAACAATAATTAACATTTCGACTAGTTAAAAAAGACAATTATTGATACAAAAAGTAGCATTTTTACAAGTAAGAAACGTCATATATACATATATACATATACACACATACATATATATATATATATATATATATATATATATGTGTATATGTGTATATGTCCATCCATCCATCCATCCATCCATCCATCTTCTTTCCGCTTATCCGGGGCCGGGTCGCGGGGGCAGCAGTCTAAGTAGGGATGCCCAGACTTCCCTCTCCCCAAACACTTCCTCCAGCTCTTCCGGGGGAATACCGAGGCGTTCCCAGGCCAGCCGAGAGACATAGTCCCTCCAGCATGTCCTAGGTCTTCCCCGGGGCCTCCTCCCGGTGGGACATGCCCGGAACACCTTCCCTGGGAGGCGTCCGGGAGGCATCTGAAACAGATGCCCAAGCCACCTCAGCTGGCCTCTCTCAATGTGGAGGAGCAACGGATCTACTCCGAGCTCCCCCCGAGTGACCGAGCTCCTCACCCTATCTCTAAGGGGAGCCCAGCCACCCGGCCGGAGGAAACTCATTTGCCGCCTGTATCCTGGATCTCATCCTTTCGGTCATGACCCAAAGCTCATGACCATAGGTGAGTAGGAACGTAGATCGACCGGTAAATCGAGAGCTTAGCCTTGCAGCTCAGCTCCTTCTTCACCACGACGGACGGTACATCGACCGCATTACTGCAGAAGCTGCACCGATCCGTCTGTCGATCTCGCTCCATCCTTCCCCTCACTCGTGAACAAGACCCCAAGATACTTAAACTCCTCCACCTGTGGAAGGAACTCTCCACCGACCTGAAGGGGACAAGCCACCCTTTTCCGACTGAGGACCATGGCCTCAGACTTGGAGGTGCTGATTCTCATCCCAGCCTCTTCACACTCGGCTGCAAACCGCCCCAGTGCCTGCTGTAGGTCCTGGCCTGATGGGGCCAACAGGACAACATCATCCGCCAAAAGTAGAGATGAGATCCTGTGGTCCCCAAACCGGACCCCCTCCGGTCCCTGGCTGTGCCTAGAAATCCTGTCCATGAAGATAGTGAACAGGACCGGTGACAAAGGGCAGCCCTGCCGGAGTCCAACACTCACCGGGAATGAGTCTGACTTACTGCCGGCAATGCGAACCAAGCTCCTGCTCTGGTCATACAGGGACGGACGGCTCCTAACAAAGGGCCTCGGACCCCATACTCCCAGAGCACCCCCACAGAACACCATGAGGGACACGGTCGAATGCCTTCTCCAAATCCACAAAACACATGTGGACTGGTTGAGCAAACTCCCATGAACCCTCCAGTATCCTAAAGAGGGTATAGAGCTGGTCCAGTGTTCCGCGACCAGGACCTAAAGCCGCATTGTTCCTCCTGTATCCGAGGTTCGACTATCGGATCGAATTCTCCTCTCCAGTACCCTGGCATAGACTTTCCGGGGAGGCTGAGGAGTGTGATCCCCTGTAGTTGGAACACACCCTCCGGTCCCCTTCTTATAGAGAGGGACCACCACCCCGGTCTGCCAGTCAAAGGCACTGTCCCCGACCTCCACTTAGCGATGTTGCAGAGGCGTGTCAGCCAAGACAGCCCCATTTCATCCAGAGACTTGAGGTACTCAGGGGCGGATCGTCCACCCCGGTGCCTTGCCACCGAGGAGCTTCTTAACTACCTCGGCGACTTCAGCCCGGGTGATGACCGAGCCCACCTCCGAACCCCGGCCTCTGCCTCCTCTGTGGAGGCGTTGGCAGGGTTGAGGAGGTCCTCGAAAATATTCCTTCCACCGTCCGACAATATCCCCAGTCGAAGTCAGCAGAGCCCCACCTCCACTATATACAGTGTTGGTAGGACACGCTTTCCCCTCCTGAGGCCGGATAGTTTGCCAGAACCTCTTCGAGGCCGACCGATGAGTCCTTCTCCATGGCCTCACGAACTCCTCCCAGACCCGAGTTTTGCCTCCACAACCACCCGTGCTGCAGTCCGCTTGGCCTGCGGTACCCATCCGCTGCCTCAGGAGTCCCGCCAAGCCAGCCAGGCTCGATAGGACTCCTTCTTCAGCTTGACAGCATCCCTTACTTCCGGTGTCCACCACGGGTTCGGGATTGCCGCCCACGACAGGCACCAGAGACCTTACGGCCACAACTCCGAGGCAGTCGCACTGACAATGGAGGCGGAGAACATAGTCCCACTCGGACTCAATGTCCCCAACCTCCCTCGGAATCTGATCAAAGCTCTGCGGAGGTGGGAGTTGAAGATGCCTCTGACAGGGGGGCTCTGCCAGGCGTTCCCAACAGACCCTCACAGAGCGTTTGGGCCTGCCGAAGTCTGTCAAGCTTCCTCCCCCGCCAACGGATCCAACTCACCACCAGGTAGTGATCAGTTGACAGCTCCGCCCCTCTCTTCACCCGGGTGTCCAAGACATACGGCCGGAGGTCAGATGAAACAACCACAAAGTCGATCATCGACCTCCGCCCTTAGAAGCCCTGCTGCCCGCGTGTGCTGATGAACGCCCTTATGCTCAAACATGGTGTTCGTTATGGACAAACCATGGCTAGCACAGAAGTCCAACAACAAAACACCACTCGGGTTCAGGTCGGGGGGGCCGTTCCTCCCAATCACGCCTCTCCAGGTGTCACTGTCATTGCCCACGTGAGCGTTGAAGTCCCCCAGCAGAACGACGGAGTCCCCAGTTGGAGCACTATCCAGCACCCCTCCCAGAGACTCCAAGAAGGCCGGGTACTCTGTGCTGCCATTCGGCCCGTAGGCACAAATGACAGTGAGAGACCTATCCCCCACCCGAAGGCGCAGGGAAACGACCCTCTCGTTCACCGGGGTAAACTCCAACACATGGCGACTAAGCTGGGGGGCTATAAGCAAGCCCACACCAGCCCGCCGCCTCTCACCGCAGGCAACTCCAGAGTAGTGTAGAGTCCAACCCCTTTCGAGGAGTTGGGTTCCAGAGCCCAAACTGTGCGTGGAGGTGAGCCCGACTATCTCTAGTCGGTACCTCTCAACCTCCGCACTAACTCAGGCTCCTTTCCCCAGCGAGGTGACATTCCATGTCCCAAGAGTCAGATTCTCGTCTGAGGATTGGGTCGCCGAGGTCCCCGCCTTCGACCGCCACCCAAACCACAATGCACCGGCCCCTTACGGTCCCTCCTGCAGGTGGTGGGCCCACGGGAGGTCAGCCCCACGTCGCTCCTTCGGCTAAGCCCGGCCGGGCCCCGTATGTATATATGTATATATGTATATATGACGTTTCTTACTTGTAAAAATACTTTTTGTATCAATAATTGTCTTTTTTAACTAGTCGAAATGTACATAAAATTTATATCTGGGAATGAATAAATGTTAATTTGGCTTGCCATATGACGCATTGTGATCTGATCTCAGTGTAATGGAAACGCAATCCAGCCATCATATCCATAGACAAATATATAATACCTAGACACGACATGGATCATACATAAACACCGTCGCCATCTTGGCTAGGTCAACGTTTTCAGAACTCTCATAACTGGATTAGAGAAAAATGCCTGTTTCGTGTGCTGCTTGGAGCTGTACAAGCTGCCGCACAAATGAAAACAGATCTTGGGAAATTACCTTTCACATGTAAGACTAAAAAGATGTTTTTGGTTGCATTTGGTCATTAAAACATTTTGTACACACTAAATGGCTATAGGAGTCAGATTATTAATAACTAGCAATATCGCTATATAGCTGTGAGTCGAGACTTAAGAAAGTTTTTCAGTTCTTTCAGAAATAGTTTTTAGCTTTTGTCATATTTTCTACTAAATTGCCTGTTACCGAGATAATACGTTTATATTGCAATCATTCACTCAAAATCGAGTATTTCTAATCAATAATAATCTTGTTTTATTCTAATGTATTATTATTATTATTATTATTATTATTAATAATAATAAATAATTTACCATTATCAATACAACTGTCATGCTATTATATTATGGTGCTATTCGCTACACAGTATTTATTTTATTATTTTTGTTCTGTAGTTGATTTATTTATTTATGCCACTGTGATTTGTATTTGCCTGTTTGTTTTCTCAAATAATTGTAGATTATTACGATTTTTAAGATTCATAATAATTAGTAGATTATTCAATTAATAAGATGTACATTACTAGTTTTTCAGTATTTCAAAGAGAATGGTATGTTCTGACCTAAAGCCCAAGGAAAACAAAAACTGTGAGAAAGACTTTATTAAATTTGTTGTAAAATTAATTAGATTACATTAGGGTTGCCTCCACAAGTCTTAACCAAAAAGTTAAAAAGCCAAAAATATACATGACAAGTGTGCAGCTCTAGCAATTCCTAATAAATAATTTTCTAGATTCTTTTCTAGATTTTCAAGATTTTACGTAAAGGAGATTGTTTTGGACACCAGACAGGTCATAAAGCACTGATATTAGGTGATAAATGGAAACGGTTTGTTTTTAATATAAAAGCTCTACCGTTTAGTTGCACTTGGTTCAAGGGAACTCATGCCCTAGTCAATATGGCGGCCGCGTTGACGTATCGCAACAACGGACAGAAGCTGCCAATGTCGCGTCTAGGTATTGATACATGTCTATGATCATATCTACATTCACAGGTACAACGTCACACAAAACTCCGCCTGCTATTATCACTTACGCTTCTCTGTCCAAACTAAGCCTGTCCGTAAACCAACTGCAGAGATCACAAATATAGCTGAAAGTTTTGCAAATGTTAGACAGTCGTTAACTTTCTGAAAGGAGTGTGCAATTTTTCCACCAAATATGGCAACGATTTCGTTGAGGTCCATCGACCCACTTGTTTGTTTTACCGATCCCGAATGCTATCCAATATATAATTATTTGCAACCTAATTGACTTATGAAATTTCTTGTGACAGAAGTTTATTAAAGAAAAGCCACAAAATAAGTCGACTCCGCACCAGGGCTACATTTAAACTGCAGATATTTTAAATATTGGGCGGGGAAAGATCCGATCAGATATAGAAATTTGATGTTGATAAATGTGAATGCGGTGTGTCCTGATCGACTGATGTTCTTGTTAGCTTGATCAGATCACTGTGATCGCGTTTAAAAGTAAAAAGAAATTAAATCTGTTCCCCTTCCTTCCCCTAGGGAAACACGCGTGTAAGTGGGTGTGTCTCTTGACTTTAAACTTTATAATGAGTTAAAGTCTGATCATGGCCGTTTGGGCCCGTGCGGACAAACAGGGTCATCTGGACCTGCTGCTGAGCGACCGCTGGGTTCGAGTCTTAGGCGAACTTACTTGGGACACTCTCACGCTCACTGCAGAAAGCGAACAGAGCGGGTCCTCGTGTTATCCGGACTTAAGAAACGACGTTTCCAATGGCAACGAACAGAACCGAGAGGTTTTTCCGAACCAGTACGGCAGCCGTTGTCGGGTCAACGGGACGGACTCAGAATCCAGCTGCCCGGGTTATTGTGATCTGGCGGGGCCGGACGGGGTTCGGAGGGTTCGGATAGTCAAACAGGAGTCTGGTGGGCTGGGAATCAGTATTAAAGGTGGACGGGAGAATCGCATGCCCATCCTCATCTCGAAAATCTTCCCCGGTTTAGCGGCGGATCAGAGTCGAGCTCTGCGCGTCGGAGACGCAATTCTGGCCGTCAACGGCAGCGACCTTCGCGACGCCACACACGACGCGGCGGTGCAGGCGCTGAAGAAGGCCGGGAAAGAGGTGACGCTGGAAGGTAAGAGGATCACGCGAGCCGCAGGGTTTCAGTGGGCCTTTGCAGAGCCATGGAAGTTTTGTTTTTGAAAAGTTCATTTTTATTATTAATAAGGCAGACACCACAGTGTTCTTGTTCAGTATAAAAAGGTTGATTGGGGTTTAAATGGTAGTGTACTTAGTTTAGAGTTTAGTAAACATAAGTTTGTTTGACATTTACACTGATTCAAAAGAGGTAAATAATGTGTGTAAACTGTTAATATGTTAAGTGTATATATATATATATATATATATATATATATGTGTGTATATATACATACATATATATATATATATATATATATGTATATATATATATATATATATATATATATACACACATATATATATATATATATACACTTAACATATTAACAGTTTATGTATTTATAATTGTGTTATAATTATTGTTTAACATGAGCCATAAAACTGTCCATGAGTAAAATCCTTCTGGACCTGCACATTCTTTACTTTTCCAGCATCTTCTGCATATTTGACCATTAGATAATATTAGATAAGACTGTAGGATACCCAAACTATTACAAAAACACAAGGAGCCGGGGAATACGATTTTAAAATCATAATCAGTGTCAATTGTTATTATCACACAGGTTTTGTTTAGGGTAAATATCACTTAATTAGATTTATACTTTGGTGAGAATGTATTGACATTTTCAGAGGTATTGTTAGACATGAGATGTACTGTGGCACAGACGTGCAATGACTCTTATTTTACTAAAGACGTTTCACACGAAAAAGTGAAGTAAATGTGAGATGTGATGATGACAATCTAGAATCAATACAATAGATCACTATGAAACCATATTAAATTAAATCCTTCACTGGATTGAATTGCTTTGCAGTGTGAGCTAATGTTGAGTTTGTTTGTTTGTGTGTGTTGTGTGCAGTAAAGTACATCCGAGAAGTGTCTCCTCTCTTTAAGAAGTCCTCTGTGAGCTCAGACCTGCCCTGGAATGGGCATCTTCAGTCCCCAAAACTCAGCAGCAGTGATGAGTCATCCAAGAGCGGCGTGACCCGTGACAGGAAGATCATTCCTCTCAAAATGAGCTTTATCAGCCGAAACCTTACCATGCCTGACCTGGAAAACAGGTGTGCTTGTGTATGTCAGTGCCTAATGTCTAAATTAAATGAGTACATAACTGTAAATATAATGTTTTACTTGTGCCATACAGGTTGTTGGAGCTTCACTCTCCAGACGGTCAGCACACTGTGGTTTTGAGGTGTAAAGATGGGGCCAGTGCTCACTCCTGGTTCACGGCTATTCACACAAACATCGCCGCATTGCTGCCACAAACGCTCGTCCACATTAACTCCTTCCTAAGCAACTCTAACACACGTTGCACACTCAAACACATCGGCTGGCTGGCAGAGCAGGTATCATGCACACACTCTATTTAGTCTTGTGTGTACTAAAACTGGCTGTTGACAGGAAGTGATTTGACAGAGTGCAAGAGGTTGTTCAGACAATAGTTTATTAAAAAGTCAGAAACTGCCTTTTCTGTCACTTACTAACCTATGATTAAAATAGTAACTTGCTTGAACTTTTTACATTTTTTAGAACTACTTTAATGTCCTAATTTAGTCCTGGCTTAATTTCTGTCTGGGAAACCGCCCCAGTGAATTAAAGTCACAAAGAAAGAAATTTAGTGTGATTATTTCCTAAAACCAAAGTCATGCTTTTGTTATAAGAGAGCCCTGAAAATATAACAAGAGAGCCCTGAAAATATAACAAACATTAGCAACAAGGGCTTTGGAATTACAGATTTTGTCATTTGAATTCAAGTTTCAAATAATGTTTTTTTTTTTTGGTTTGCCAAATAACCCTGCATGTGTGTCCACCCCCATGTCCACCTCCCCATAGAGTTGGATATATTATGACCATATAAATTCCTAAATCAGTTTTTTCCCAAATTAATTTTTTTCCTTTAAATTTTTTCTGTGTTTGTTTTTTTACTTTTTTTTTTTTGCTATAAATTAGTAATAAATTTGCCTGCATAAAATTATACTGTAGTATACAGTAAAATTGGTTTATTAAAATTTCGGTACTAGTACTAGTTTTTTTTAACCTGACTTTATTAAACATTAAAGTATATGAGACCCTGTCTGTAAAAACAAGGCTAAAGTCTAAAAATCTAATTCATAGATAAACATCAGCATTAGATAAGATAAGCATCAAATTTTGATTTCACCCATAAGTTTTGCTGATTTAAATCGTTGACATAATCTTACTTTGTTAATATTAAAGATATAAAGGTTTCATTTTCACAGAATGTTCTACATTATGTAGGGTGATTTTATGTAGAAAACTCAATTTGCAATGAATAATACTGCAGAACCTTAAAATCTAGTACAGTTTAGTATAGTGAATATAATAATGTTTTTTTTTTCATCTGGACTTAAGTTAACCAGACTTTTATTTTGAAGATACAAGCATAAAAATGCTCTTGAAATAAACTTCTTACATGAGCTCTAGAGATTAGGTTCACATGTTCACATTCTCATATAGTGTCATATGACAAATCTATGGGTGTCACGTGTTGTAAGTTGATCAAGTGATCAAATCTAAATATAGTTGTTTCTGGATATTGATGTAGGTGTTAGGGACAGACCCATAGAGATCATTTTTATAAGTTTTATTAAAGATTTTCAAAAATGATTTTGGCACAATGGCACCCATTCCTTGTTGCACCCCATGCACTGCATATACTACATAGCTACCCCATTTTTGTGCCACTGTGTAATGCCATGTCTTAATTTCTGCGTCAGTTGGTTTAGATTTATGTGGGTTTTATTAAAAAAGAGTTTGACTTTCCAAATTATTTTTACAATTAGTATGACTTTTTTACATGCAGTTTTTTGTGTAATTAGATTATGTAACAAGTCACAAAATTTCATGACACCGAGATAAAGGGAACAATGTTTTTTTTACTGAGAAAACATCAAATGGGGTCCGAACAGTACAATAAAGTGCTATACAAATACAATATAAATGTCAACCTCAGACACACAAACAAGCACCTCTTTCATACGCACATGCAAAGCTGTTTCGCACGCGTACTACGGGGTTAATTTTTTCTTGGCACAGTCAGATTTTTACGTAGCATGTGCGATACGTGCATTACAGGGCTGTACTGCACATATCGCACATGCTACGTAAACTGCTATGGCCAACAGTTGGCAATCTTAACAGTCATGTAGAAACGACTTTGATTAATGAGTGACATTTAATATATCAGAGCATAAAAAATACATTTAGTGATACACAATGCAGTCTACCATTTACACAACAAAAGCATAATTTGTCTTGTAATAATGTTGCATATAGAAATGTGTCATAGAAATGTTAAATTCTGTGTTTGCATTCAGCTTGATGATGGCAGCCGGCATCAGTACAGACAAGTCGTAATGGCACTAACAGAGAAAGACATCCTGCTCTTCCAGTCAGTGCCATGGACGTATGAGAACTGGGCCGCCCCTCTCTTTACACACCCACTACTTGCTACAAGGTAAAACTCTCTATGGTTCTATTTCAAAGAGTCACATTTAACATTTTTTGCTCTTAATTGCTGGAAAAGTTGCTTTAGAGGTTTGTATGACAGTTTATTCCATATTTTACCCTCTTTAATTAACATGCTGTTTTGTAAATGTTTTGCATTGTTCATTGATGTTACACCAACGTTAAATCTGTTTGTGTTTGTAGACTGGTCCACTCTGGGAGTGTCCGCAGCTCTCCAGCTCTGGGTGGAGATTTGGTGTTTGCCACACGCACCGGTACAGGTCGAGGGATTGAGTCCCACGTGTTTCGTGTGGAAACTCACTGGGATTTGTCAACATGGACGCGAGCACTAGTGCAGGGTGGACATTCAGCTGCTGAGCTTATTAAAGAGGTTTCCATTGGTGTGTGTCATTGTAGAGCACCACAGTTGTCTTTGTCCTGAACCTTTTTTGTTTTTTCCTTTCTTTTTAGAGCAGGTTCCAGCCACCCGTAGCTGGAACCTGCTTTAATAGCCCTCGAATGAACCCTTGATATGTAATCAAAGACTAAATTAACCCTAATAATCTGAAGGTTTATAAATGAGTGAATTTTTAAATAAATAGATTACAGACTATAAGTAATAGTACTTTTGTTTTAGTATCTTCATTTTTTGTTCTTTCTATGACATGAAACAATAACTGAGGAAATGTCGGCAAAGAAAACATAAAATGCATTTTTCCTCTCTTAAGGTTAACATCTGTGTGTTTGTCTCATTTCTTAGGTTGTGTGTTAAACAGACAGAATGTTTGTCTGATACTGCATTATGACAGGGGTTTTACTGTCACACGGGAGTCTGGTGAATCCGTGCTGTTACATTTCCCCTATGAGCGTCTCAAAATGTCTTCAGACGACGGAGTCAGAAATCTCTACCTAGACTTCGGTACTCCAGAAGGGGAGATGGTATGATTCATTAAATACATGATATTTAGTTTTTATCATGTGGCCAAGTTCTGGCTTTTTTAATTATGCATGTTGATGAATGAGTGTTGGTCTCCTGACTCTTAAACGTGGGGATGTGTCTCTCAAAAACTGTGTTCTTGGACATGTGGCAATATACATAGGAAATATAATGTTTGCACAAAATCATAAATAATCATAATTAAACGTTTGAGCCTTTTTTAACAGATAGGAAAACACTACTCCTTATTTTTAATAGTTTACAGTAAAATTGTTTATGTTGTTAATTGCGATTGCGATCGATGCGATTCATCGATTAAAAAAAAAAGTGTGCATCAGAAACAAGTTGGCATTTGCATTGCCATGCATCGCTTCTAACATATTTGCATTGGTGAAAACAGATTTATTTATATATAATTATTAGTAGATGTGCTGTGACCAAATGATTTATGATTTGACCAAACGCGGGTACGCTGAGATTTGTTTGGAAAAGTCTTGACTGTTTTAAAGCAGAGTTTCAACAATTATTTTTAACAATTTTAGCAACTAGCAATTAAGTATTATATATATATTTTTTGTTATCAAATTGTTAAATAAAATTTGTTATATAATTGCATAGCATCATATTTTTTCAATGGCATCGTATGCATCGAAACGCACTGTGTTGAATCAAAATCGCATCGCACTGCATCCTAATAGGGTAAATCTTATCCCATCGGTAGCTGCTTAATATGTATCATTAATACCTCAGTTATAGAGATGCACATCCCTAATTCAAATCTTAGATTATGCAAATCAAAGTTTATTAGAATACAGTTGTGTCAAATATGTAAGCATTTCAAATTGGTCACCTATGCATTTTACTTTATTGATTCTGGTTTCACTGCAGTCACAATGCAATTTCCTTACATCATGTTTTCATAATGATCTGTATTTCTTTCTTTTTGGTAGGTCTTTGAGCTTCATTCAGGGCCAAAGCCAGTGGTCTTTGTGCTTCATTCGTTTCTCTCAGCCAAACTGGCTCGTTTGGGTTTGCTCACATAAAGTCAGCGGAGATTATATTTTCGGGATCTGTTACTGACCATTGCACAAATTTCCTCAAGCAGTGTTTAATAGTTCTTCTGTTTCAGCTGAATAGCCAGACACATTCAGTAAGGTGTGTAAACATATCCTATTCTCCTCAGATCAGAAACACCATGTTGTGCCTTGTTGTCTAGAGTAAACAATCTTTCCAATATTTTTGGGCTTATGGCCATAGTAAAGCTTTGCAGAATAACCAAAATCAATACATTATTCTTATATTATCTATGTAAGGGTTTTTTTTTATACAAACATGCATATTGCATTATGTATTGCATGGCAAAGACTGTTATGTCATAATATGACCTTATGTATATGCATTATTTGACTATAGCCATTACAGAGTGATGCACCTGCTTTTTATGCAGATTTGGAGTGAATGAAGTTTATAAAAAACATTCCCTCGTATTTTACCAAAAATGTATGACCTTTCTTACACCAAATGTTTAAACATTTTTTAACGTTTTCTTTTTGTATTCATTTCCATGCATATTAAGAATAAATTAATATTTATAACCATATGAATCATAGGAATGTTATATGTTTGTTACTACACATAAGACATTTCTATCCAGACCAGCAGTAGGCCTCGGTTTAGTTTACATTAATATACTGCTTGCTTTTCAGTATTAGATGAGTGTTTTGTTTGCATTAGCACTTATACCTGATAGGAGTACTCGTGTGTGTATATGTATATGTACTCCTGTATGCATATCGTCATTATCATTATCGTATCGTATCGATATCGCATTATCGCATATACACATACACATATACATATACATATACATATACACATATACATGCATATATATTTATATATACAGTAACATAGTACATAGTATCACCAATTTAGCATTTTGTTTAATCCATGCTACAATCAGCTACACATTTTTGGGGGAAAGTTAATGTTTTGACAATGGGTTGTTGAGATGAAAAGTTTGTTTTGTCTGTTTAACAATCATTCGTTGCTAGAGGGGTTAACCTGGAACCATTTGTGACACAACTTACAGTAAGTCATTCCTTTGTATTTGTTATCAAGCTCAGTGAAAACTGTAATGTAAATGTTTTGTCAGAAACTGTATACAGAGAAAATAAAGAGGAGATTATACAAACAGCATTTTCTTTTGACTGTGAGCACTGCACAACAATCTTGAGCACAGTATTTTTTTTTTACAATTCCAAAGCAACACTGGGGGTATTCAAAAAGCTGGCTTAATTTACCTTCAATTTAACCCTGAACTCTCAGTTGATTACAAACTTACTAACTCTAGGCACCTCATTTTTAGAACCCATTTGAAGGGTAAATTTAATCAGCCTACTGAAAGTAATCCAGAGTTAACACATGCTCACGGCTAAGAAGCTTAAAGGTTTTGACAACGAAACTGTGTTATACTGTATATATATGTTTGGGACAAAAATATTGCCCCCCCCGATAACTATGAGCAAAGAAAGTTGTAAAAGTCAATCTGCGTTGTTTTGTGTTTTCCCTTTTGATCTTTTAAATTCACAAAATAACAAAGTTTTATTAAAGAAAAACAATTGTAAGTGGGGAATAAATCATAAAATGAATTTTTTTTTTCTTTTATGCACACAATTATTGGCTCCTAGAAAATACTCCTATGAAAACTTCTGAATTTTCTCTGAAGTTTGTTCCCATTGATATTTACATTTTCTTGGTACACCAAGGTGACTAGAAAGATGTTGCCCAGTCATGACTTTCTGTTTCACATAAGAATAAACATTAAGTAACACAAAGGCTAAATATTTTTAGAATTCATCACAATAAGTAAAATGAAATAATAACCCCAAAATAATAGTCTTTTATTATTCACTCATCCTCATGTCATGTCAAACCTGTATGACTTACTTGCTTCAGCAGAACAAAGAAGATGATATTTTGCAAAACGCTGGTAACCGGCACCGATTCACTTTCATAGTTTCGACACGAGGTACAATGGAAGTCAATGGGTGTTGTGTTCCACAAAAGAAAGAATCATATTCAGGGTTTGAATGACATGAGGGTGATAAAACATGACATAATTTTTATTTTTGGGTGAACTATGCCTTTAAAGAAATAGTTCAAACATAAAAATTCCCATTTGCACTATTAGCGTAACAATTAACAAGTTTTAATTCACTAGAGATGTTGCAAATCTGCCTGAAAGAGGATGTGTCTCTATTGTCTTAATGCAGAACAAGGTGATTTGAGTGAGCAAAGTTATATTAGAAGCGGGATATTTATTGTTGTGGACCTACTATTATACCAGAGGTCCTGAGCACCTTGTTCAGATACATGGATTCTATCATATACCAAAAGATAAAAAATCTAATCTGAATAGAGATCTGTAGTGATTCTGTGGGGATGGTGTTATTTAAACACTCTCCAGCATCTCTACTAGTTATAGTGAAACTAAGACAGTGTTATTAAAAACACGGTTCAGTTTCAGGTTATAATTATTTGTGGCTCAAATGGAAATACTTACAGATAAAGATTATTAACTATATGTATTTTGTAGCATTACCTGGTGCAATAAACGCATTATTCTTCTGGCCTTGATTAACAACGGTCCATGCCCAATACAGTAATACATACAGAGCCGGTAACAGTATCGCACAGTTTAAGGGATGTGTTATGAGCATTAAGCAGAGACAATCATGAGTGAATACAAATGAATATTTATTAACTAAGCTACTGAGATATGATATTGATTAACTAACAAAACACATACACATTCACATTCATACAAGAGATAAAAGCATAGAAAAATTAGAGTAAAGAGTAAAGAATGGCATATTAAATCAGCAGGACACAACCACCGGGTTTTTCTCTACAAAAAGTTCACCTTGGTAGCCAAGGGGCAGTTGCTTAAGCGCTGTTGAATGGTGATACTTGCATTGAACAGTTAGTTGCGTCGGCAAGAATCCTGGTGCGCGGAGAGAGAGAGAGAGAGAGTGTCCCGGTGGATTCGCGAAGTCCGTTCGGAGAGCGAAGTTTCGCGAGAAGTGTCGAAGTCTGCCGAAGTAAGATTGCCGGAAAAGCTGTCCTGAAGAAGGGCAGGTCCCACGAAGTTTTGGAGAGATTCCAAGTTTCTGAGCAAAGAGTTGTCCGATGCATTGTGGTCTTAAAGGCACAGCTGTCACGCCCATGTCAGGTCTTTTGACCAATGGCAAAAGGACGGTGGTTCTTGTGGGAGAAATCTCTTTGTCCTTCTTTGTGACAAATGATTTACACAGGTACGGTTTATGTCCTGTTTGCACCGAACACATAAACTTATTGTAAATTGAGTATGATGCACGCCATGACTATGTACTGTGCATCATTATTTAGGAAATAATTTGTGGATCATTTTGATACCACACACGAGAGAGAAGTGAAGTAAGAACAATAGTTATTCATTCATCTGTCATGAATTAACAGTTAGACTTCAATGACACTGAAATGCATGCAATAACTATGGCAGGGTATCAAGTGATTATGGAGGAATACATATATATATATATATATATATATATATATATATATATATATATATATATAGATACAAATTGGGCAGTTTTGTCCCGCTCACCCTAGAGAGTCTCTTTGAGGTGTTTGGAATGTACTTCTCTAGTCCTCTCTGCAAATCTCCAGGGGGCCTGGAGAATCTCAGGGAGTTGAGCTGGGGGGTCACCCTCTCTGGGGAAGGCCAGAGAGGTACCATAACTGTCCTCCTGAGTTAAGTAACAACCGGCAGGTCATCACTTAACCCAGACTTTCTGGAGCCAAAAGGGGTTCTGGTGTTGACTTCCCCCGTAGGAATTTGTTGTTGATTGTAACTTTATGATCCCTTAAAGAAATCTAACATTTGGCCCGGCCAAGTCTCTACAGATCATATAATAGGCAGATACATAGATCTTCTATGAGGGCATTAATTTGAAGCAAACATCAAATTAATTACAAAAATGGGTCACCTCTGTTTCCTGAACTGAATTAGTGGGGTAAATTATAGAGGAGAAAACACCAACATTTGAATGATTTGGAGAAATTATGTATGGAGGAATAGTCTAATATCACTTGCCATAAATTATTCAGCCTCATCAGACACTGTAAGGGAAAACTCAAAGCTGCTTTTTAGGTATTAATTGAAAGGGGGCCAATAATTGTGTCCAACTTCCATTCAAGAAAAACGGTTTTTCATGATATGATTTTCCTTTTCAATTTTTTTGCTTCAATGAAACATTGTATTTTTGGGATTGTTTTTTAAATAAAGGTCTAATCTATTAATAATACCAGTATTGTATCCCCAATATTTAATTTCATTATTTTATTTTCATTTACAAACGAACATGCAACAATTGCAGCCTTACAAGCAATAGTGTCAACAGTCCCTTTGCAACACCTGGTAGTGAATTCACGACTTTCACACGTGAATAAATGGATTTAATCCCCTGCAGTAAATGTTTACTAAAAAAGAATGCCATTAATACTTTTTTCAATGTTTTTATTCATGAAGACCATGCTTTTTCACCCATATCATGGTTATTTCTTTTTTAGTACTTTTTCAAAAATGGCACCTTTTTAATAAAAGTGAGAAAAATGACAAATGACAAACCATTACCTTCCCCACGGACTACAATACCCATCATGCACTGCACCACACCGCCAACATCTTTAATTGTGTTCACCTGTTCCTTGTTTAACCGGACCTTATTTATACCCTGAGTCTTTACAGACTCGGGGTCAGATCTCGTTTATTGTTGCCTCTACATTCTCGAGCCCTCAGACCTTCTTCTCCCTCATCTTTCTTCTTTATCTCTTTGGTCCCTGATTGTGTTCACTTTGCCAGTTCTCACCGTTTGCCATTGTTGTTTGTCACCATTGTTGTAAATATTCTCCTTTGGTATTGTCACATTGTTGTATAATCCTGTGTGTTTTGGTTAAGTAAAGATTAATTTAAGTTCATCATTGTCTTTATCGTCTCTCTCTCATCTCACCCCTGTTACGGAACAGAAGGGACGGAGTCAGTGGATAACAGAAAGGTATCTTTAATGGAACAGATAAGCAAACGGTAAACAGAAATAGGTAAGTAACTCAAAACTAATACTGTCCTTGGAATGCAGATGAACTTGGGGAAACAGAAGACGAGAAGACGACAGAGGAGGAACACTGAAGACTCGACGAGGGAATAATCCAATGGAAGACGATAGCGATCACAGGTAAGTAAGTCCGGGTAACAATGTTGAGACTGGACAGTGACTGGCTGTGGGTGAGTGTCTTTTAAGCTGGTGCGGTGATGATGATCAGGTGGCGGTGATCAGAACTCGGGAGAGGGTGAGCGTTGTGATTGGGTGAGTTGCGGACCTGGCATGTCCGTGACAGTACCCCCCTCCCCACGGCCCGCTCCAGAGTGGTGGTCTTCCTCTACCACGAGGGGCTGGTCTGTCGGGGTGCAGAGAGTGGAAGGTGTGCAATAAGGCCGGGTCAAGTATGTCATCACGTGGTACCCAGGACCGTTCCTCAGGGCCGTAGCCTTCCCAGTCGACCAGGTACTCTAACCATCCACCACGGCGTCGGGAGTCCAGGATGTCCTTGACCGCATATACCGTTCCTTCCTCCAGCACCAAAGGGAGAGGGGGTTCCACGCCAGGCCCTGTGGAGGGAAGAACAGAGGGATGGTGAGGTTTTAACAGTGACACGTGAAAAGTGGGGTGTATGCGGTACTCAGCCGGTAATTGGAGTTTATAGGTGACTGGGTTGATCTGCTTGATGATGGTGAAGGGACCAATGAAGCGGGGACTCAGCTTACGGCAGGGCAGACGCAGACGAATATCTCTGGTTGACAGCCATACCTTCTGTCCTGGTTGGTAGGCAGGAGCATCCGAGCGGCGAAGGTTGGCTGTCAGTCTGCGTCGATTTACTGCCCGCTGGAGGTGGTGGTGGGCTGAGTCCCAGACTCTCTCGCTCTGCCGGAACCAGTAATCTACGGCTGGGACGTCTGAGGGTTCGCCAGACCAAGGGAACATAGGGGGTTGGTACCCAAGGACACACTGGAAGGGAGTAAGATTCGTAGAGGGCTGGCGTAGGGAGTTCTGGGCATATTCTGCCCAGCTGAGATACTGGCTCCAGGAGTCTTGATGGTCGTGGCAGAATGTTCGTAGATACCTGCTGATCTCCTGGACCTTCCTCTCCGTCTGCCCGTTAGATTGCGGATGGTACCCAGATGACAGACTGATGGTCACACCTAGGAGGGAGAAGAATGCTTTCCACACACGTGAGATAAACTGAGGACCTCTATCTGAAACAATATCTTCTGGAATGCCAAAATACCTGAACACATGGTTGAAGAGCGTTTCTGCAGTCGCCATAGCTGTGGGTAAACCTTTCAAGGGAATTAAGCGACAGGACTTGGAGAATCTGTCTACTACGATGAAGATGCATGTACAGTCATTGGAGGGGGGTAAGTCAGTGATGAAGTCCACCCCTAGGTGTGACCAGGGGCGGTTAGGAACGGGCAGCGGGTGGAGCTTACCAGCAGGTAGGTGGCGAGGGACTTTGGCCACGGCACACTCCTGGCAACCCCAAGACGTATCTTCTTACGCCTGTGGCCATGTTGGGCCACCAGAAGCGTGCCTTCAGGAGCGAGAGAGTCTCATTGGCCCCTGGGTGGCCAGTGCCAGGCGACGAGTGAGTCATGTGGATTATGGAGGTGCGTTGACGACGAGGTAGGAATTGCAAACCAGGTGGGCGGCCCGGCGGAGCTTGAGGTGGAGTATCGGCCGAGGGGAGCGTTTCCTCAGACCATGTGATGGGACTTACGACCAGTGGTTCAGGGAGAATGGGTTCTGGTTCCTCGTTACTCTCTGGGGGTGAGTGGATACGTGACAGGGCATCAGCTTTGGAATTCTTGGAACCAGGGCGGTAAGAGATGGTGAAGTCGAATCGGGTGAAGAACAGGGCCCATCTTGCTTGTCTGGGGTTAAGGCTTTTGGCAGCACGAATATATTCAAGGTTTTTATGGTCGGTGAATACCTGGAAGGGGTGATGAGCTCCCTCGAGCCAATGTCTCCATTCCTCCAGGGCTAACTTGATGGCAAGGAGTTCCCTGTTCCCGATATCATAGTTGGCTTCCGCCGGGCTGAGTTTGCGGGAGAAGAAGGCACATGGGTGGAGGCGACTAGGCTTCCCCTGCTGCTGAGATAAGACTGCTCCTACTCCAGTTGAAGAAGCGTCGACTTCCACAATGAAGGGCTTGGTGGGATCAGGATGTACCAGGAGAGGAGCAGTCACAAAGGCGTCTTTTAACCCCTGGAAGGCTTCAGCAGCGGCTGGCGACCAGGGGAGATGTTTTGGTGCTCCCTTCAGCAAGTTGGTGAGAGGATGGACAATGGAGCTGAAGTTCTTGATGAACCGGCGATAAAAGTTAGCAAATCCGAGGAAGCGTTGAAGTTCTTTTACGGTAGTTGGAGTGGGCCAGGAGGTGATGGCGGTGACCTTCCCCTCGTCCATTTGGATACCACTACTGTTGATGTTGTAGCCAAGGAACTGCACTGAGGGAAGATGGAAGGAGCATTTCTCAGCTTTGAGGAAGAGCTGGTATTCCCTCAGGCGTTCTAGGACCTCCGCGACGTGTTGGAGATGTTCGGCCAGACCCCGGGAGTAGATCAGGATGTCGTCAATATACACCAGTACAAACTTATGAAGGAACTCCCGGAGCACCTCATGGATGAAATCTTGGAAAACGGAGGGGGCGTTGACCAGTCCATACGGCATGACCAGGTATTCGTAGTGTCCAGTAGGAGTGATGAAAGCGGTTTTCCATTCGTCCCCTCATGAATTGAATGAGGTTGTATGCACTGCGGAGGTCCAACTTGGTGAAGATGGTGGCACCGAAGCTGTTCTAATGCTGCTGGGGACGAGAGGAAGGGGTACCTGAACTTCACAGTAATCTTGTTGAGGGCTCTATAATCGATGCAGGGTCTAAGACCATGGTCCTTCTTGGCCACAAAGAAGAAACTTCGAAGCAGCAGGGGAGGTAGATGGGACGAATGTAACCTTGGACTAGTGCCTCCTCTATGTAATCCTCCATGGCCTTCTCCTCCGGGATGGAAAGAGGATAGATGCGTCCCTTTGGCACTGGTTCACCCGGAAGCAGATCGATCGCGCAGTCCCATGGCCGGTGTGGTGGTAATTTGGAGGCTCTCCTGGGGCAGAACACATCACTGAAGTGGGCGTAGTCTTCTGGAATGTCCACTGACCTCTTCTCCATGGGCTTTCAATGGATGTGGAGCCGAAGTGGAAGTTCAGTGATGTCACTTGGAGCAGGACACGGACGAGAAGAGAGACAGGTTTGAAACAATCGTCAGCCCCACTTCAGGACTTCACCGGGTTCTCCAGGAGAGGATGGGATGGTGTTTCTCCAACCAAAAGCCAAGAACAACGTCAGCGTGGAATCCTCCAGAACCAGCAGGGAAATCTCTTCAGAGTGTAACACCCCTACGGTGAGGCTGATGGATTCCGCCCTCCGTGTCACCGGGCGCCGGCTCACTGGAGATCCAGTTATGGAGCAGATTTGGTACGAGGTGGGTATGGCAGTCGCCTTGAGTTTGAGTTGCCGCAGAGGGAGCCAGAGATGAAGTTGCCGGCCAATTCGGAGTCGAGGAGGCGGAAACTGAAAAAAGAGTTAGGAAGGCAGTAAGAGATACAATAGTGGTAAAGGGTTTTAGATTTTCACTATTGGGAATGGCTGCACTCACCATTTGACGTGGTGGTCGAACGGGGCACGCTGAGATGACGTGCCCCGGACCTCCACAGTAGAGGCAGAGTTGATTCGCCAGGCGGCGATGACGTTCTGAGAAGGACAGTCTAGAGGTGTCAATTTGCATGGGCTCGTCGGCTGGTTCTGGAGGGCTGACGGTTGCTGGTCGGCGGAGGGTGGCAGCGAGCGGGTTTGTCCCAGGTTGAGAGTCGTGGCACGATTGGATACGAGTGGAAGTTCGGATGGATAGCTGAATAAATTGGTTGAGATCCATATCGTCGTCATATGTGACCAGCTGCAGCCTCACCTGGGGATTCAAGCCCTGGCGATATGCGGTGATCAGCGCCCGCTCATTCCAGCCGCTCTTAGAGGCCAGAGTCCGAAACTGCAGTGCGTACTCGTTGATGGGCAGCTCCCCTTGTTTCAGCTGATAAAGTTGTTCACCAACAGATGCGTCCCAAACCGGTTTGCCAAAGACATCTCTGAAATGATTCATAAAACTGGACAGAGAGAGTGTAATCGGATGTTCTTGTATCCAAAGAGGAGTCGCCCATTGGAGCGCCTTACCGGATAGTCGTTGGCTGATATAGCTGACCTTGAGACGTTCGGTAGAGTACAGGTGAGGCTGCATCTCGATGGCGAGAGAGCATTGCAAAAGAAACCCGCTGCAATCCTCCGCCGCACCAGAGAAGGGCGCTGGTTGGGCCATGGGACTCGCGACAACAACCGGAGAAGGAGTAGTGTTGACGGTAGTGCTCAGTGCGGTGGTGGAATGCTCTCGGAAGGCTTGACGAGCTGCTTCAAACAGGTCCCGAAATGCATCCGACTGACTCATATTGCTGTTGGGTCCAGTCTTCTGTTCACGGAACAGAAGGGACGGAGTCAGTGGATAACAGAAAGGTATCTTTAATGGAACAGATAAGCAAACGGTAAACAGAAATAGGTAAGTAACTCAAAACTAATACTGTCCTTGGAATGCAGATGAACTTGGGGAAACAGAAGACGAGAAGACGACAGAGGAGGAACACTGAAGACTCGACGAGGGAATAATCCAATGGAAGACGATAGCGATCACAGGTAAGTAAGTCCGGGTAACAATGTTGAGACTGGACAGTGACTGGCTGTGGGTGAGTGTCTTTTAAGCTGGTGTGATGATGATCAGGTGGCGGTGATCAGAACTCGGGAGAGGGTGAGCGTTGTGATTGGGTGAGTTGCGGACCTGGCGTGTCCGTGACAACCCCCATAACACATATGCTCTCTGCAATGCTTTTAATAAGGTAAACATCTTACATAAATATTTACATAAATCTACATGAAACAACACTGCACAACTACATATTGTATTCCTGCAAAAAAAACTTACTTTAGCAGCACCAGTAAGAGCAGGTGACTAATGTATACTCCTGACAGAAATTAATAAATGTATAATGTACAAATATCATTATACACGGTATGTATTGTAAATTAAAATGCAGGAGTATACATTATTCATGCAAACATGTATTTTACATTATATATTGTAAATTCTAATACAGGAGTATACATTAGACATCACTGTACCCACATTAGTACACAGTGATGTAGCGAAACTAGGACGGTGTTATTTAAAACACTGTTCTGTTTCAGGGAATAATTATTTGTGGCTCAATGGAAATACTTACAGATAAAGATTATTAACTTTACGTATTTTGTAGCATTACCTGGTGTTGCAAAAGTAACAACGATGGCCTCTAGAGCACTCGTCTGCCAACCAATTGTGTGTTGAACTTTTAATGAACGCGTTATTCTTCTGGCCTTGACGAATAACGGTCCGTGCCCAATACAGCAATACTACAGAGCCGGTAACAGTATCGCACAGTTTAAGGGATGTGTTATGAGCATTAAGCAGAGACAATCATGGGTGAATACAAATGAATATTTATTGACTAAGCTACTGAAATACGATATCGATTAACTAACATAAACACATACACATTCACATGCATACAAGAAAAAGCATAGAAAAATCAGAGAAAGAGTAAAGAGTGGCACATTAAATCAGCATAACACTTCTGGACAAACCACCGGATTCTCTCTACAAAAAGTTCACCTTTGTAGCAAAGGGGCAAGGCTTAAGCGCTGTTGAATGGTGATAAATAGGATACTTGCATTGCACGGTTGGGTCGGCAAGAATCCGCGCGGAGAGAGAGTGTCCTGGTGGATTCGCAGAGTTCGTTCGGAGAGCGATGTTTCACGAGAAGTGTCGAAGTCTGCCGAAGTAAGATCGCTGGAAAGTCTGTCCTGAAGAAGGGGCAGGTCCCACTTAGGTTGGATTAATTCCAAGATTGTGAGCGAAGAGTTGTCCGCTGCATGTCGGTCTTAAAGACCACGCCTCTGTTAGGTCACCTGGCCAATGCCCGGGGGCCGTTGGTGCGTGGGAGAAAGTTTCTTTGTTTCTCCCCGTGAGTTTGATTTACACAGGTATGGCAGTATGTCCTGTTTGCACCGAGCACATAAACTTATTGTAAAGTGAGTATGATGCACGCCATGACTATGTACTGTGCATCATTATTAAGGAAATAATTTGTGGATCATTTTGATACCACAAACGTGAGAGGGGTGAAGTAGGAACAATGGTTAATCATTCATCTGCCATGAAATAACAGTTAAACTTCAATAGTAATGAAATACATGCACTAATTATGGTAGGGCATTAATTGACAACAGAGGATACACACACACACACACACACACACACACACATATATATATATACACAAATTGGACAGTTTATTCTTGCTTTCTAGAGAATCTCTTTGATGTGTTTGGAATGTTCTTCTCTAGTCCTCTCTGCAAATCTCCAGGGGGCCTGGAGAATCTCAAGGAGTTGAGCTGGGGGTCACGCTCTCTGAGGAAGGCCAGAGAGGTGCCATAACTGTCCTACTGAGTTAGGTAACAACCGGCAGGTTATCACTTAACCCAGACTTTCTGGAGCCAAAAGGGGTTCTGTTGTGTTTGTAGTCTAATTTTATGATCCCTTAAAGAAATCCAACGTTTGGCCCAGCTAAGTCTCTACACACGCCTGCTCTCGTCTGATCTCGGAAGCCAAGCAGGGTCGGGCCTGGTTAGTACTTGGATGGGAGACTGCCTGGGATTCCCAGGTGCTGTAAGCTTTTCTCCTATCTCTGTCGCTCTTTTGCCTTCAAAGATGTCTTCGTTCTGCAAGTCGGGCCCGCTGCTCTTTGTTTACGGCTTATGGCCACACCACCCTGAGCACACCCGCTCTCATCTGATCTCAAAAGCCAAGCGGCGTAGGGCCTGGTTAGTACTTGGATGGGAGACTGCCTGGGAAAACCAGGTGTTGTAAGCTCTTCTCCTATCTCTGTCACTTTTTTGCTTCAAAGATGTCTTCGTTCTGCAAGTCAGGCCAGCTAGTCTCCGTTTACGGCCACACCACCCTGAGCACGCCTGCTCTCGTCTGATCTGGGAAGCCAAGCAGGGTTGGTCCTGATTAGTACTTGGATGGGAGACTGCCTGGGCATACCAGGTGCTGTAAGCTTTTCTCCTATCTCTGTCGCTCTTTTGCCTTCAAAGATGTCTTCGTTCTGCAAGTCGGGTCCACTGGTCTCTGTTTACGGCCATACCACCCTGAGCACGCCCGCTCTCGTCTGATCTCGGAAGTCAAGCGGGGTCATGCCTGGTTAGTACTTGGATGGGACACTGCCTGGCAATACCAGGTGCTGTAAGCTCTTCTCCTATCTCTGTTGCTCTTTTGCCTTCAAAGATGTCTTCGTTCTGCAAGTAGCTGGTCACTGGATTGCTGGTCTCCGTTTACGGCTTATGGCCACACCACCCTCAGCACGCCTGCTCTCGTCTGATCTTGGAAGCCAAGCGGGGTTGGACTTGGTTAGTACTTGGATTGGAGCCTGCCTGGGAATACCAAGTGCTGTAAGCTTTCCTCCTATGTGTGTCGTTCTTTTGCTTTCAAAGATGTCTTCGTTCTGCAAGTCGGGCCCGCTGGTCACCGTTTACGTCTTACGGCCACACCAACCTGAGCACGCCTGCTCTCGTCTGATCTCGGAAGCCAAGTGGGATCGGGCCTGGTTAGTACTTGGATGGGAGACTGCCTGGGAATACCAGGTGATGTAAGCTTTTCTCCTATCTCTGTCGCTCTTTTGCCTTAAAAGATGTGTTCGTTCTGCAAGTCGGGCTAGCTATTCTCCGTTTGCGGCTTACGGCCACACCACCCTGAGCACGCCTGCTAGTTTGGTACGTTCCAGGAAGTGAGTTGGCAGTAGTTGGGAGAGGAAGGCTCTTCCACACCTCGTTTTGGTTTATATTTGTTTTGTTAGTTTTGTGGGTTTTCTGGAGTGTTTTGTTTGTTTTTTTACACTTTTTTCGTTTTCCAAACCACCTAACAGCGGCTTAATGCTGTCTGGAAGGTGTTTTTTTGTTTAGTTTAGTTTTTTGTGCGTTTGTCTTCTCTTTGTTTTTTCTTTCTTTTGTTTTGTTTAAATGGACGGATCTAATGGCAAAGAAGAAAATGGACCGGAACAACGACGACGAGCTGAAAACGGAAAAGACGGAGAAATGGGAAACAACAATGAAAACAGACAGTATCTAAAAGAGGCAGTGGTGGTAAATGTAGACGGAGAAAATGAAATAAAAGCAATGGATATTATCGATGCAGTGAATGAGAAGATTGGAAGAGGAAAAATAATAACGGTGAGACCAAGACAAGGAAAGGAATACGAACTGACATTTGAGAAGGAGGAAATGTGTCACGAACTCATGGACGGACTGACAATAAAAGGAGTGGATTATGAGATTAAAAAATTGCAGAATAGAGACTATGTTGTTTCTTTCATGCATTTGCCTGTTTACCTGGAAGATAAAGAAATTTTAATAAAATTGGAAAGCTGGGGGGTTTGCCCCATTTCAAAAATTAAACGGAGGCGGTATCCGGGCACAAACATTGAAGACGGCACTAGGTTTGCAAAAGTATGGTTCCCTAGGGAGGTGCTGTCCCTGCCATACAGCACAAAGCTAGAAACAGCTGAAGGGCCGCAATATTTCCGGGTGATGCACAGCCACCAGGCGAAGACTTGTCGGCTGATGATTATAACTGACAACTAATGAAAACCCCAAATTCAGTATCTCAGAAAATTAGAATATTGTGAAAAGGTTCAATATTTAAGACACCTGGTGCCACACTCTAATCAGCTAATTAACTCAAAACACCTACAAAGGCCTTTAAATGGTCTCTCAGTCTAGTACTGTAGGCTACACAATCATGGGGAAGACTGCTGACTTGACAGTTGTCCAAAAGACGGCCATGGACACCTTGCACAAGGAGGCCAAGACACAAAAGGTCATTGCAAAAGAGGCTGGCTGTTCACAGAGCTCTGTGTCCAAGCACATTAATACAGAGGTGAAGGGAAGGAAAAGATGTGGTAGAAAAAAGTGTACAAGCAATAGGGATAACCGCACCCTGGAGAGGATTGTGAAACAAAACCCATTCAAAAATGTGTGGGAGATTCACAAAGAGTGGACTGCAGCTGGAGTCAGTGCTTCAAGAACCACTACGCACAGACGTATGCAAGACATGGGTTTCAGCTGTCGCTGTCAAGCCACTCTTGACAGCGTCAGAAGCGTCTCGCCTGGGCTAAAGACAAAAAGGACTGGACTGCTGCTGAGTGGTCCAAAGTTATGTTCTCTGATGAAAATAAATTTTGCATTTCCTTTGGAAATCAGGGTCCCAGAGTCTGGAGGAAGAGAGGAGGGGCACAGAATCCACGTTGCTTGAGGTCCAGTGTAAAGTTTCCACAGTCAGTGATGGTTTGGGGTGCCATGTCATCTGCTGGTGTTGGTCCACTGTGTTTTCTGAGGTCCAAGGTCAACGCAGCCATATACCAGGAAGTTTTGGAGCACTTCATGCTTTCTGCTGCTGACCAACTTTATGGAGATGCAGATTTCATTTTCCAACAGGACTTGGCACCTGCATACAGTGCCAAAGCTACCAGTACGTGGTTTAAGGACCATGGTATCTTAACTGGCCAGCAAATTCGCCTGACCTTAACCCCATAGAAAATCTATGGGGTAGTGTGAAGAGGAAGATGCGATATGCCAAACCCAACAATGCATTAGAGCTGAAGGCCACTACCAGAGCAACCTGGGCTCTCATAACACCTGAGCAGTGCCACAGACTGATCGACTCCATGCCACGCCGCATTGCTGCGGTAATTCAGGCAAAATGAGCCCCAACTAAGTATTGAGTGCTGTACATGCTCATACTTTCATGTTCATACTTTTCAGGTGGCCAAGATTTCTAAAAATCCTTTCTTTGTATTGGTCTTAAGTAATATTCTAATTTTCTAATTCTAATTCTAATTTGGGGTTTTCATTAGTTGTCAGTTATAATCATCAAAATTAAAAGAAATAAACACTTGTAATATATCAGTCTGTGTGGAATGAACGTATACATTATACAAGTTTCGCTTTTTGAATGGAATTAGTAAAATAAATCAACTTTTTAATGATATTCTAATTATATGACCAGCACCTGTATATTCATTTTCTAAAGATATATTGTATTTAACAGTTCTACATATGAGCATACTTTAACAAATGTCTGCATTTAGGAAACACGCATAATACATGCATTTATTGATTGTTTATTTATCTATACAATTTATCTCATTCTTTCCATTTTTCACACATTCACATTCTCATTCATTCACATACTGAAAGTTTTGAACATGGGTTTTTGAACATGGCATTAACTTTTAGGCCTTTTTTATCAACATAGTTTGTCAAAAATCCATATCATCTTGACATTGAAAGATGAACATAAAGTCATATTTTGCCTCTGAACATTGACCTCATGTTCATCCCCAAAAAGGTAGGCTCTGTCACCTCCCCACGGAAAAGGTCTCTGCTACCCTGCACCCAGTGCCATGCTGTATGTTGGTCTCTCACAATGGTTGGCTGCTGCATCTGGTAAAATAGAGATGCAAGTTATATATAAAAATATAAATCAAATCTCGATACATGCCTGCAAAATGCCAATTACCTCCAGAGAAGACTCTACTCCACATGGCTTCTTGAAATCACATGGGTTTGACAGGACAAGTTCCTTGATATCAAGGGCACTCCCTTGATATCAAGGAACTTGTCCTGTATATTAAAGATGCATATTAAATAATAGCTTTGTACTTTTTACATTGTACATTTAGACCAAGTTTTTGGGCATGTACAAAATTGGCCAAAATCCTTACCATGGTGACCTCAGATTTCCTTTATCTTGGAATGTAGAAAATTGGGTCCAGACTTCCCCTGGTCATCTGTATGCCCTGCTGGGTAAAGTGGGTAGACCCCCGACCATGGCTGTAGTACATTTAAACAATTCAAGAGTTACCTTGCTGCCCAGATTATTTCTAATAATATCTTGAATTTCTCTTAATTTTTTTTACAGACACTGATATTCTTCAATTTCAAGATTCTCCATCAACACTGTGCACCACCACCCTTCTTAGACAAGGCATATCATGCTGAAGAAGACACCAGAGAACAATACATTTCAAGTTACATGTTAAGTTAATTTGGAGGCCCAACTCTCTGTTTCCAGTCTAAAAGGGCCTAATTTATTTCAAGCAAAACAAGACAACAACCAATGACTTAAACCCTCATAGCAGGCAGAAAAAATTCCTCCCCAAAAAAATCCAAAGGTAAAAAGGCAAGAAATCTCTAAAAGGACCACAGAGGCGACCCATAGTGCACATATTGTAATTATATCTATGAGCATTGAATTTATACTTACAATTGTGAAATCAAATGGAGTCTCCATGACAACATACCAGGAGTACTGCAAATATAACACAGTTTGTACAAGTGAAGTCAACAAGCTAAATAAAAAACAGAGAATCCTCTATTATAACACTGTGACTTCCATTACATTAACAAAAACTACTTTAGGTGTAACTGAAGAGAAACAACCAAAGCTGTGTCACAGAGCACTGACACTGTGCTGCCATAATTTCTGTCTTATTCTATATACACAATGACAGTAAAATGTCCAATGACAGTAAAGTAAAAGAAAAAGCTGCATGTATGAAAGGGGCTAGAAAGACTGGTAATGAAAATTCTAAGAGACAGTATGAGTTCAAATGCGTTTTTTTATTTCACTGGAAAACTGTTCACTCACCATTATCATGAAGATTCCACAGTCAATGCAGTAATGTTGTTGAGGGAGTCCCTTTCAAAATAAGCAAAAAAGTTCACATTTAAACTTGAGCAGGTCTTGTAATTTAAACTGTTATCTCGGGAAAATATTCTTACTTACTGCTGTCTCTGTGTAAACTGGCATTCTGCCGACAAAATCTTGTTTTGACATCTCGCGTGATTCTGTGTGATTTGGACAACTTCAAGTTACGCCTCTCTCTCTCTCTTGCAGTCTGCAGCCTCTCTCGATGAAAGTGAAACAAATATTTCATTGTTTTCGTTAGATATTTACGTGACTTGCTCTGCACTTACTGCACTGACTTGCTCTGTCCGTGTGCGTTTTGATCATTTTATTTCCTATTTGGAATGGAATAAAGAGAAAGGAGAAGTCGACTCGTTTGTTCGTTGTTTCGTTTGTTCAGAAAAATGAAAAAAACTAGATTTTGGCTCGATTTCTCATGTTTTGTTTGTGGTTTACAAATCGGATTTTAGTTTAGATATTTCATTCGCACATGTGGGCGGCGATGAAACGCCCCTTCCATCTGATTTGTCAAATCGCTCCGTCTTCAGTAAGGGGTTTAAATTCTGTCAGGCAGAATAAAAGTCAGTACGAGTGCGGCGCAGAATATTGACCTTTAATAACAAATTGTCTGAAACCACCACTCACTGTTACCTTCGCATAACATTTGAAGTACAAATATGTGGCTGGGCACAACTGCTGCGACTTGCGAGCAAATCCTTTAATGTGAGCTATAGCATACAGTATGCTGACACATTGTTTCTAGGTTATATAGCATTGTATGAATACCGCCTATGTCCCATTGAAAAATGCAGTGCAAAAAGTTCTGTTTGTTTGGATAAAAGTGAAGTGCAAATGAAAAGCAACAATGGGCTGAATACAAATAATGTAATAATGTATCCGTAACATTTGCCACTCTAGTCTTTTATTTAGTTCAAAAGACACTAGATGGGGAGGAGGTATACAGTGCATACATTACATTTTTTTGACTTTTCAGACTGGTAGGATTAGAGGTTAGGGGATAGAATATACAGTTTGTACAGTATAGCAAAAATTATGTAAAACATGAAACCTCAGTTTGTTATTTGTGATTACACAATTCCAATACACGTATACCGGAAGGTGTCTGGAATAGCTGTTTCACTGTGCAATGAACAGTTGTTCACATCATAAAAGCAGTTTCTCATTCTTTCGAACAAGTTGTGATTGCCTTGGTACTTTCATGCAATTTAGTTATTCAAAATGTATTAAATAATTTTCTGTGCAATAATCTTACCCCTCAAAACATCTTGTCATTAGTTCATCATATAAGTCTTTAAATGCAAAATGATTTATCTAGTTGTCATAAACTGTAAAGCATATTTTCTACACATTTCTATTTGACTTTTCGTAAATTTTCCATCAATTATGCAGGTGAATCTTGACTTTCAGTAATGTAGATAAACCAGTTATCTGAAATTGTTCAAATGTGTATCTCATGAAAGCATATATAGACAGAGGACAACACAAGTGGGAGAAGAGGCCTATGCACAGATCAGATAAAATAAGGGCCCCTTAAGGGCCACTATTGTGTTGTCAATCATGGTCTTACAATGGCTGAGGTGGGTTGAAGGGTGCAGCCAAGTATTGGGAGATCGACTGTATCCTCAATAATCCAAACATTTCGAAACAGTCTCTTTCAATCAATATCCCACATACAGTAATATATGAATTTGTACTTTTGAATTGGATATAATATGGTATACATAACACATGCAGCCTTCTGCATTTCAATACAGTAACTTTCATCCGAACTGTTGCCATCAGGTGATACTAACAGAGTGCACTATTATATTGATAACATGACTAAGCATTTTGAACAATGACACAAGAACTTAATTTTGATGGCACTGATATGTTCATTGACATAAATACTTACTTTTGAGAGATGAACTAAAGATTTTAGGTAAGTTAAGGCTTTTGCAGGTAATCCATTTTGTGGTATTGTTTGTACGAATTCTTTTGAGGAATGCACATACTTCTTTGCAAGTACTGAGGCTGTAATTTTACAGTAGACTAATATAAATATATCTCGAGTTCTAAAACAAAAACATTTTCTTGAGGATGTTATAATCACATTTTGTTGAGAATATAATAAAAATGTTATTACATTTTCCATTGTACTTTTGACCTACACATCTGCGTGCAGACATCCCATTTTGGAAATCCATAAAATGTTTTTCATATTTTCTTTTTTTTATGTTTGTCATTTAAACTGATGTAAACAGTAGGAAAGAGCAGACTGAAAAGATTCCTTATCCTGTCGCCCCCTCTAGTGGACAGCATTAAGTATTACGGCCTTCATTGCTCAGATAACGCAAGTCAATGGGACTTTTTTTTAGGAAACCAAGTCCGAGCAATTAGAATTTTGTGAAACATTAAAGCTCTAGGCGGAGCCAATTATCATGATAATAGTTACTAATAATAATGTTAATATATATGTTGGCTTTTACAAATAAATTTCTGTCATTATTTTTAAAAGTAATGTAAATGATTTTTGTAACAGCTGTAGGTTTTTGGATTGACCTGGGCCGGGTTTCCCGATAACGATGTATCTTAGCTCTTAAGAGCGCTTTCTACGTGCAAGGTTACGAACGCTCGCAGCAATTCCACGAGCGTTTCCCAAAACAGCACTTAACATGAACGCGCGAGAACGCGCTCTACGTGCTACTTAAGAGTCGCTGTCCATTCGCGAAGTGCTGAAATATAACCTTATATGGAATCGTATTGTGAACATTTAACCTAATAATTGTCATCTGTTTTGGATTAGCAATCAAGACAATCAAGTATATATAAAGCACCTACATACAGGCGGAGACACTGACAAAATGGCGGGAAAAAAAACAAGAAAATATACCTTTCAAAAGGATGAAATTAATGTCCTCTTAGAGGAGATAGAGCAAAACAAAGATGTGATTTTTACCAGATTTAAAGGACACCATACTAATAAAGAAAAACAACACATCTGGGAGGACATTGCTACCAAACTAACTGCAACCAGGGGTGTTCAAAGGTCAGGGAACGAAGTCCGCAAGAAGTGGCAGGATTTTGCTAGCCTGGCAAAAAGGAAGAGGGCACTGCAGAGGACTGCAATTAACAAAACAGGTGGTGGGACCAATGAGTCCCCCCTTCTCACAGCCGAGGAACAAAAGGCATTGTCCTTACTTGGCACAAGTGCTTCAGATGGCATTAGTGGTGGTATTGACATCCATGGAGGAGTAGGGTTAACTCAACCTGAGCCTGAGCCTGAACCTGAGTCAGGTCCTTCATGCTCAGAGGAACCATCAGTTTCATCTGCCATCTCCGACCACCTACCATCTCCTAGTCCTCCAAACAACCCTCCCAGGCCTCAGCCTCCATCTTCAGTGGTCCAGACTGCAGCCACAACACCTCAGCAGTTTGAGGATGTCTGTAGCTGTAGCCAGGACCTAGTGCAGCTGGAGAGAGAGAAGCTAGATGTCTTGAAAGACATTAGGCAATGCCTTCAAGAAGCCAATGAGAGAGACAACAACTTCCAACAGCAGCTCATTGAGCTCAAGAAGGCCAAACTGGCCTTTGAAGTGAGGAGGCTTGCACTAGAGGAGATGAGTTTTGCAAGGCCCTCAATTTCTGTGCCAATTATCTTGCCAGAAGACACAGGTAATGTGATTTATTGTTTCAGTCATTTATTGTGCAATGTAAAATGTTTTCTATATGTAGTTATGACTCCTCTCACTGTACAATGTCTTTTGCAGGTCGTGGGGAACTGAATAATCCAAATTAATAAAACTATGTAATGTTTTGTATTAATAAAGCTACATGCAATGTTTTTGATGTCTATGTGTTTGTTGAACCATGCACACAAGGCCTAAGACCATATGAAATACTATAATAATTGTTATGAGTTCTTCCAAATGTTTCTGAAGTAAATGGCTAATGGTTGATGATTATTTTCAGACATAAGCATTTAAGTTTCAATATTATTAATATATAAAGTCTATATATTTAGCGTGACAGATAACACAAATATACGTACAGTATGTACTTCATCTAGCCAATACATTTCTACAGGTATAGACCAAAAAATTGTATACAAAAATTTTGTTCTATGTATACATTTTTCTATGTTCTATGCATACATTTTTATAATAAGCACAACTTTTCAACTTTTCATGAACAGAGGATAGATTAAAGGAATATGTAATCTATACAATTTCTAAGCATGCCACACCTTCACTTTCTTCAAGGTAGGGCCTAATGTCATTACTGAAATTGATGATAGGCAGTGGGATATGTGAAAATTATCACAGCCTGATAACCTTCACATGGTTCCTTCAATTAAGCTAGGATTAGTATAGAGTTTACACCTCACTATACAGAGGAAATCATGGCTGCACTACAGCGTGTTCTTCAATTGAGGGTCAGAGAAAGACAAAGACGACCATGAAGTAGATTGGTGACTTTAAATGTCTTCATCAGACAGCATCAAAACCCCTTGGATATCCTTGATGACATGGCTATAATAAGGCGATACCGTCTGCCAAGAGGCCAATTGCTAAATAGCATTGGACCCTTAGCTAATGCGTGCCACCAGGAGAAATTTTGCCTTGTCCCCTGAAGTCCAACTCCTATCAGCCTTGAGATTTTATGCAACAGGCAGTTTTCTCCAGGTACTTGGTGATGGGCTTGGACTAAGTAAGGCATCAGTTTCAAGAGCTGTTCAAGCGGTCACCAATGCATTACTTCCACTTGCTGTGGAACACATTAAATTTCCAGCATCAAGACAGGACATCACAGAAATACAACAGTATTTTTTTAACACATCATCAAATCCCACAGGTCATTGGAGTGATCGATGGTACCTTGATCCCGATCCTTACACCATCTGAGGATGGACATGTATATATATGCTGCAAAGGCTATGCAGCTATCAACTGCCAGGTGATCTGTGACCATAAGGGTTTGATCACAGACATTGTGGCAAGGTGGCCCGGAAGCACACACGACTCCTTCATGTTCGCCAATTCATCTGTTGGTCAGGAGGCACAAAATTCACAGGTACAGTGGAGGCTGCTTGTTTTATTTCATATATAATTATTTCATTTATAAATTCATGTAAACCAAAAACGAGTACAATAAAGTGTACAATAAAGTACAATCAAAACATTATTATATTACTCACGTTGCAGTGTGTTAAAT
Source organism: Beaufortia kweichowensis (assembly GCA_019155185.1). NCBI lineage: Eukaryota > Metazoa > Chordata > Actinopteri > Cypriniformes > Gastromyzontidae > Beaufortia > Beaufortia kweichowensis. The sequence continues at coordinate 1,068,882 of CM032816.1, read as the reverse complement.
CTAGATAAAAGTGTAATCTGCCGGTTGTCCTCATAAATATGTCTTCTTACGATGCACTTGGGGATGTACGATTACTCCAGAGCACTCGTAGTTCTACGAAGATTTTCAAGTGCTACTTAAGCTACGATGCTTTCGGGAAACAGACCATAATATTAAGATCAGGCGTACGATCGTTTTTACGATCAATTTAGGCTTAAGATGCTTTTGGGGAAACGCAGCCCTGGATGACTGACTCCTGGCATGACTGAAATTTTGTCCCAGCATTAAATAATTTGTGAATATTAGTAAATGTTTGTGGCTTGAAACAGCTGGAAAGTTGAAAATGTACTGCAGTTCTGCACTGGAGAAACTTGACTGTAATTAGTGTCTGCTTGCGAATCGCTCATGCGTAAATCGGACACAATTTGTGCTCAGGCCATGCATCTCCAACTAATCACACACACAGTGTCTTTTGAACTAAATAAAAGACTGGAGTGGGAAATGTTACGGATACATTATTACACTATTCGTATTCAGCCCATTGTTGCTTTTTATTTGCACTTACTTGCACGCGGTATTCATACAATGCTATATAACCTAGAAACAATGTGTCAGCATACTGTATGCTATAGCTCACATTAAAGGATTTGCTTGCAAGTCGCAGCAGTTGTGCCCAGCCACATATTTCTGCTTCAAATGTTATGCGAAGGTAACAGTGAGTGGTGGTTTCAGACAATTTGTTATTAAAAGTCAATATTCTGCGCCGCACTTGTACTGACTTTTATTCTGTCTGACAGAATTAAAACCCCTTACTGAAGACTGAGCGATTTGACCAATCAGATGGAAGGGGTGTTTCAGCGCCGCCCACATGTGCAAATGAAATATCTAAACTAAAATCCGATTTGTAAACCACAAACGAAACATGAGAAATCGAGCCGAAATCTAGTTTTTTCATTTTTCTGAACAAACGAAACAACGAACAAACGAGTCGACTTCTCGTTTCTCTTTATTCCATTCCAAATAGGAAATAAAATGATCAAAACGTACACGGACCACTTAGTTTACATCAAGTTCATTTGTTCATGTATAAGAACTAGAAATTATTGCGTACAATACTTTTTTCTGTGCTCAGAGGAACAAACTCAAACACGAGACTGTGTGTCATATGTTACAAAAGAGAACATTTAATTACATTGTTATCTGCTAAAAAACTAAAGGTGATTGTTAAACAGTTAAATAGACTGTTTGTCTTTTAAAATAGGATTATAGACGTCATTCAAACGCCATTTCGTGGCGGACAAAAACAACAATAAAAGCGAAACCATTATCTCTATTGTAGAGCAGGACATTTAAAGCACATAAATACAGTTCATCACAATAATATGAGACACTGCACAGTTTAAAGACCAAATGTGACCAAGTTTTTTTTATGTTGGATGTTAGACAGATTTTCTGTCGAGAGATACTTAGTGTATCAGGTCTTTGAGAGTTAAAGGTGCAAAAACAACTGCAGTATGTTCATATGGTGGTGGTGTATTTCTCTATCTTCTTTGTATCTATCTTTGTAAGGGTTTGTGAGCTTTTTCCCACTCGTTACATTTCAATAGGTTTGTTGTGTTATAGTTTTGTGAGTAAAACCAACATCTAAATGTTCTTATATGAACCAGTAACAAAACACATCCAATTGAAGTTGAGATATAAGAGCACATTTATTTTAAATGAAGTGATTGACATTCTATGTGTTGTTATAGTTTTGTGAATAAAACCAACATTAAAATATTCTTCTTGAAACCAGTAACAAGACACACCCATAGTCTTGAGATGTATTCTATAAATGTTTCAGGATTGAAGCATTTTAATGTAATTTTTGTGTGATTTTCTCTTTTTTTAGCTTTATACGGCATAATTACTTTATAACATCTATCTGTTACAATACCTTAAGACAGAATAAAACAGATAAAAAACATTGCGTCTTCTTTTCTACATTTTAAAGCCATACTTTTACACCACTGCTACATGTATTCACAATGGGTTTGGTAGAACGGGACTGTGAAATAAAGTGACATCCAAATAACATACAGTATTTTGTTTGCAGGAAGTCGACTGTGACACTGTACTCACAATGAGTCTCTCCACTAAAAGAAAAAGGTGAGAGAATGTAAAAGTTTAAATAAACAACTGTTGTCATTGAACTATAATTTAATTTAATTTGGTTTATTGTGAGATGTATTTAGTGAACAGCTGTATTTGTGTGTGATGTGATATGTTTGCAGGTAATTTCTTTGCCTTATATATAATGGATGTGTACAGTATGAATGTGATGAATGCAGAAATGTTATATGGCTATAAATTAACATATGGGTCAATGACAATTTTTTTAAAATTATTTTCAAAAAGGATGTAATGCATATTCTTGAGTCTGGAACGATGAGTTTAAACAAGTCTCATTTGTTAAATAACATTTGTAACTGTTTAAATTCATTTTTTGACTGTATTTTTAACTTGTCAGGTGGCGCAACCAAGTATTTGTAAAAAAAAAAAAAATATATATATATATTGTCCCACTATTTATTCTAAGTGAAATCTTTGGCAAGTTATCCCTTAGAGGGTCTACAGTGCCTAACACATTATTATTTTGTGGTTGTGTTTTGTATTTACAATTATTTAGATTACTGAATTCTAGCGGCCAGGGATTTTCACTATTTAGCATCCGATTTTACTTTTTTTATTTTTACAGTTTTACAAATTTTATTTAATCACTAGTAATAGTAAATGTTTTGGAAATGTAGTGACTAATCTTAGAGCTTTAAATAACATTATTTACCTCATATAGTGACATTTTGTGCAATAGCGCCACCTGACTTTTGCAACAAATTTCAAATGAAACAGGCTTCTACTTGGATGCCTATATTAGCTTTCACCTTTGCCATCAAGTTCATATCATTTTTAAATATGGTAAAATAGCATTTTCCTAGTTTTACATTGGTTGTACCACCTGACGTGGAAAGTGTACCAGTCTACCTATGTGTTGAAAGTAGCTATTTTTATCAATATTTTAAAGAGATCTACAAACCTTTTCACTCAGCCATAAAAATCAGCTGAGGTCCTCTTGATGATGAAAACCTCTCTACTTTAAAATTAAAGTCCCATGTTTGCAGTTGTGCCACCCTGACATTTGACAACATACAGTACTAATTGCTGGACAAAATGTTTTCAATTATCTCAACAGCTGTAAAACATAGTTTATTTGGAAGGTGTTGAATGCAAAATTATGCCATAGTATTTTATTCTGAATTCATTATCTTTAGAGTAGCATTTTTAATAGTTTTCTTAGTCTACTCATTTGCACAGACGGTTCTACCACCTGAAATTTTGGGGGTTTGAGGTGGCAAAACGTAAAATAATAAATAATATTTAAATGTACTGAACATGTATTTGAACTTAATAGGTTTTATGGAATAAAGTGGTACATGTCATAAATTAATTAAATTATTTTAAAAGTAAAATGTGTCTTATTGATGTTCTGGGTAAACAGATGAATGTTTATCACATTATTGACATAATAAACATGAACGTAACATTGTGTAAATGCTGTTTTAGTTTGTTCAGTGAAGAATCTCCTGAACCCAGCTGTGTGTCCTTGAAGAGTGATCGTTCAATGGATCCTCCACTTTACTTCAGTTCAGGAGACTGTGATACAGATGTGAGGTGAGGACAGTCTGATGGTTTACACGAGTAAATCACTTCATCATCTGTATTCTCTAAACTGGAGCTGCTTTACACTTCTGTGTTTACTGTTGTCTGTTGGAGAAAAATCGATCAAGAGAAAGCACATGGATACTATTTTCCAGGTATAATTGTGTGCATGTGTGCACCTAGTAATTAACACATTGTGGGGACCAAATGTCCCCACAAAGATAGGAATACCAGTCAATTTTGACCTTGTGGGACATTTTTTGGTCCCAATGAGGAATCAAGGTTATAAATAAAATATGAAATATAATATATAAAATGAAAATATAATATGTGGAATGAGGAAGAGAGTGTGAATCTGAAACTAAACTGAAAGCATTTTAAAGTCGCAGTCAAGTGTAAACATACATGCAATGTCATTTGATAAGTATATGTGGCTCATTCTTCTTTGCCCTTTTGGTCAATGAACTGAGACCATTAAAACTCATCACAGATGTTCTCATCACTTCTTCTCGACAGATAAAACAGATTTTTATTAATATGTGAATAAAACCCTTCTGTGTTTAAACAATAATTTTAGGAGCTTGAGCACAAAATCATCTCTCTGATGAAGAAAGAGCTGAAGATCTTTAAGACACTACTGAGTCCAGATTCCCCATCATGCTGTGAGAGAGAGGAGGAGGATGATGAAGATCAGATCAAAGAGGATCTTCTGAAGATCACACTGCACGTCCTGAAGAAGATGAAGCAGACAGACCTCGCCAACAAACTACAGACCAGTAAGAAATTTATTAATTCATTCCTGTGGATTATCTACTTTTATTTTACATATTTTATTCATTCACACCCATTTCCCTTTTCTTTACATATCAGGACTTGCACCTTTGCACATGAAGAAACACAAATCCAGACTAAAAGAAAAATGTCTGAGAATTAATGAAGGAATATCAAGTCAAGGAATCTCAACACTTGTGAATGAGATCTACACAGAGCTGTACATCACAGAGGGAGGGAGTGGAGAGATGAATAATGAACATGAGGTGAGACAGATTGAGACAACATCCAGAAAATCAGACACACAAGAAACAGCAATCAAATGCAATGACATCTTTAAAGTCTTACCTGGACAAGACCGAGTCATCAGAAGTATGTTGACTAAAGGAGTTGCTGGAATTGGAAAAACCGTCTCTGTTCAGAAGTTCATTCTGGACTGGGCTGAAGAAAAAGCAAATCAGGATCTTCACTTCATATTTCCACTTCCTTTCAGAGAGCTGAATCTGATGAAACAGAAAGACGTCAGTCTGATGAATCTTCTTCATCAGTTCTTCACAGATACAAAAGAACTGAGATCAAGAGACTTTGATGACTATAAAGTTCTGTTTATCTTTGATGGTCTGGATGAGTGTCGACTTCCTCTAGATTTCTCAAACAATCCCAGTTTGTGTGATGTAAGTGAATCAGCCCCAGTGGATGTGCTGCTGACCAATATCATTAAGAGGAATCTACTTCCTTCTGCTCTGATCTGGATCACCTCTCGACCAGCAGCAGCCAATCAGATTCATCCTGAGTGTGTGGATCAGCTGACAGATGTACGAGGCTTCAATGACCCTCAGAAGGACGAGTATTTCAGGAAGAGAATAAATGATCCGAGTCTGGCCGACACAATCATCACACACATCAAATCATCAAGAAGTCTGTACATCATGTGTCACGTCCCAGTCTTCTGCTGGATTTCAGTCACTGTTCTAGAGACAATGTTGAGTGAATCAGAGAGAGCAGAGATCCCCAAGACTCTCACTCAAATGTTCACACACTTCCTGATCTTTCAGACCAAACTGAAGTTCCAGAAGTATGATGGGAAATGTGAGGTAGATCTTGAGCAGACTAGAAAGAGTCTTCTGTCACTGGGAAAACTATCTTTTCAACAGCTGGAGAAAGGGAACCTGATCTTCTATGAGGAGGACCTGAGACAGTGTGACATTGATGTCAGAGACGCGTCAGTGTACTCAGGAGTTTGTACTCATATCTTCAGAGAGGAGTTTGGACTGTTCCTGGGGAAGGTATTCAGCTTTGTGCATCTGAGCGTTCAAGAGTTTCTCGCTGCTTTGAGTTTCTTTTATTTTCTCAACAAACATCGGGACTCTTTAGCATGTTTAGATCAAATATGAGTGATTTACTGAAGAGTGAAGTGGACAGAGCCTTACAGAGTGAGAACGGACATCTGGATCTTTACCTCAGATTTCTTCTGGGTCTCTCATTGGAGTCCAATCATACGAGACCTGATGACACAGACAGGAATAAGCTCTGACAGCAAACAGGAAATAGTTGAGTACATTAAGATGAAGATCAGAGAGAATCTCTCTCCAGAGAAATCCATCAATCTGTTTCACTGTCTGAATGAACTGAATGATCATTCTCTAGTGCAGGAAGTCCAAACATACCTGAACAGAAGAGGTTACCGTAGTCTGTCTCCTGCTCAGTGGTCAGCTCTGGTGTTTGTGTTACTGACTTCAGAACAGAAGCTGGATGAGTTTATACTGAGGAAATATGATCGATTAGATGAATGAGACTTCTGAGACTGCTGCCAGTGATCAAAACATTCAGAAAAGCTGAGTAAGTCATTAAACTGCATTTTAATCTCACAACTAAAACTAAAGAGTAAAGTTTAGTTCATGAATGTATAGTTTGTAAATGTCTGATTATAAACAGTCTCTTACAACAGAGAACTAACTGTATGAGTGTAAAAGTCAACTTTTACTCATCTGACTAAACTGATGTGATGTTTTACATGTTGGTGTTGATGATCCTTCACTTACACCAGATGACTCTGTACTGTATTTGTACTTCATATATGAGTATTAATGTTTAAATTAACACACTGTTATCTTATTATTTCTCTCTCTGAGTCTGAGTCTCTGTAATCTGACAGAGAAAAGTTGTTCATCACTGGCGTCAGTTCTCAGATCAAACTCCTCAAGTCTGACAGAACTGAATCTGAATTAATTGAATAATCTTGCAGGATTCAGGAGTGAAGCTGATCTCTGATGAACTGAAGAATCCAAACTGTAAACTGAAGATATTAAAGTAAGAAAATACCTTAAATGTCTATGTGTGTATTAGGGATGCCACAATTCTCAATATAATATCGAACCGTTCGGTACGACATCCACATTCAATACGCGCTTGTGAGTTTTTCCGGTTTTACAATTAAATAATTAACTCCTCCCTGCAAGTAAATATTCAGTCACTATGCTCTAAAGTTAGGGGACGCTGAACCATCATTCCACACTTTAACATGGCAGCGGCAGTGAAGTGAAGCTACAGTACGAGGAAGTACACAGATGTTTGCTGTTTTTTACAAAAAAAAACTAAAACTAAATAATGGATGCTATTTTGTGAGTAGAATTGAAGAGTTTGATTATGAAATAAATAACTGTGGCCCAATATGTGTAAACTAAAGGAGAAACTGACTGTAAAAAAGATTTGCACACTACAGAGTGTATAAAGTCACACTGAAGCAGTGTTGCAGTTTATGAGATAATGAGGTGATGAATAAAGGGTACCATTAATAAAAAATACCAGCTGTTAACCAGCAGAACCACAGAAGGAAAGATGAACAAGAACAGAAAAAACAGCCAAAACAAAATGTGTCTCTCAAAATGTGTGAAAGATATTTTTGTTTTTTTTGTACCACACAAACAGAAGAGACACATGTGAATCTCTGATTCATGTTTAAGTACATCATTAACAACTAGTTGTTCAGTTGGGTTCTGAACACGCTGCAAAGAATTTCCTTAAATGCAGTCGTCACTACCTGCTTTTATTCTGGAGTTCATTTGGTAGAAAAATGCAGTTGAATTTATCTGTATCCGAATTCATCTGTAGTGTGTACGTGGCCTATGCAATTCTTATATATAGTTATACTCACAGACACACACAAAAATAAAACAAGTCTGACAGATTTAGATCTGAACTCTTCATATATACACAGTATTTCTATAATGTATGTAGAGAGGATATGTAGAGAATTGTGGGTGATGTGTTTCGTCTCAGTTCTGGGTGTTTAGCAGTCTACTGGTCTGGGGAAAAAAGCTGTACCTCAGCCAACTTGTGCAGGACCGGAAACTGTAGACCAACATTACCATCTTTCAATTCAATTCAACCCAATTCAATTTTATTTGTATAGCGCTTTTTCACAAAGGTCATTGTATCAAAGCAGCTTTACATGTACTGACAGATAGCAGTCAGTGGTCAGGGATTCAAAAAAACTCTTTAAGAGAGAAAAAAAACCCCTGACATGACGTGTTATAGTTGCAATCCGTAGCATGTGCAATCCGAACTAGAGGACACAAATCGATCAAATTGATCGCATATAACTTGCTATGCAGTTTACAGGATACAGATACAGACATAATAAGGTTAAGTATAATGTTAAGTATAATGTGGTAGATTTTAATTTAGCAGGGTGCAAGGAGGTTGTTCTGGGTAGTCGTCATTTAGCAGCTCCAGGATGGGCATCAGGTGGGGCAGTGTTGTGCCAGCTGGAACTCATTCCTCCTCTCCTCGGGATACCTCGGAAAAGGAGAGGGGGACAGAGAGAGAAAACAGACTAACATTAGCGTAGCGGCCGTTCATATGTAAGTGTAAGCAGTTATATGCAATATCACATGCAGTAAGTAATATGTATGTGTGCCCGGTTCCGGTTGAGTTAACTATTGCGGCCTTAGAGAGTTGGATCTGAGATTATGTGAATGCGAGGCTAAAGAGATCTGGAGCTAAGGAGTTCTGGGCGTATTCGGCCCAGCCGAGATACTGGTTCCACGATTCTTGGTGGTCGTGACAGAAGGTCCGCAGGTAGCGACTGATCTCCTGTACCTTCCTCTCCGTCTGCCCGTTCGACTGTGGATGGTAACCAGAGGACAGGCTGATGGTCACACCAAGGAGGGAGAAGAAGGCTTTCCAAACCCGAGAGGTGAATTGAGGACCTCAATTCGCTTGTGGCCAGTGCCAAGCGATGTGTGAGCTGCTTGGATCATTGGAGTAAGTTGGTGACGGGGTAAGTATTGTAGTCCTGGGGGACAGCCTGGCGGTGCTTGTGGGAAGGCATCGGTGGAGGAAAGAGTATCTTCGGACCAGGTGATAGGCCTGAGTATGATATGATCTGGCAGGATGGGCTCGGGGTCTTCTACGTAATTGGATGGAGAATGGAGTCTGGAAAGGGCATCCGCTTTGGAGTTCTTGGAGCCCAGACGATAGATGATGGAGAAGTTAAATCGAGTGAAGAAAAGAGATCTTGCTTGATGAGGGTCGAGACGTTTAGCTGCACGTAGATACTCGAGATTTTTATGATCCGTAAGTACCTGAAATGGGTGGTGAGCTCCCTCCAACCAATGCCTCCACTCCTCCAGAGCTAGCTTGATGGCGAGGAGCTCTCTGTTCCCGATGTCGTAGTTAACCTCCGCCGGGCTGAATTTGCGGGAGAAGAAGGCACATGGATGGAGACAACTAGGATTCCCCTGCTGCTGAGACAAGACCGCTCCCACTCCTGTGGATGAGGCGTCTACTTCAACGACGAAGGGTTTGTTGGGATCTGGATGAACTAGAAGAGGAGCGGTTGTGAAGGCATCTTTAAGGTGGATGAAGGAGTTTTCTGCAGTGATGTTCCAGGGAAGATGTTTCGGTGCCCCTTTCAGCAGGTTGGTGAGAGGATGTACGATGGAACTGAAGTTTCGAATGAAGCGGCGATAGAAATTGGCAAATCCTAGGAATTGCTGCAGCTCTTTAACAGTAGTTGGAGTGGGCCAGTTTTTAATAGCGGAGACCTTCCCCTCGTCCATCCGGATGCCACTGCGGTCGATGTTATACCCAAGGAACTGCACTGAGGGCAGATGGAATGAACACTTTTCGGCTTTCAAGAAGAGCTGATATTCCCTCAGGCGTTCAAGGACCTCCGCTACGTGACAGCGATGTTCTGTTAGATTCCGGGAGTAGATGAGGATATCGTCAATGTAGACCAACACGAACCGGTGTAGGAACTCACGTAGTACTTCATGGATGAAGTCTTGAAACACAGACGGAGCGTTGACCAATCCATATGGCATGACCAGGTATTCGTAATGACCCGTTGGAGTAATGAAAGCAGTTTTCCACTCATCTCCCTCCCAGATTCGGATCAGATTATAGGCGCTGCGGAGGTCCAACTTGGTGAAGACGGTGGCCCCACGGAGCTGTTCTAAGGCTGCTGGGACGAGAGGAAGGGGATAATGGAATTTAATGGTGATCTTGTTGAGGGCTCGATAGTCAATACAGGGGCGTAGTCCTCCGTCTTTCTTAGCCACAAAGAAGAAACTCGAAGCAGCAGGGGAAGTTGATGGTCGGATATATCCCTGTTCTAGTGCCTCCTTGATGTAGTCTTCCATGGCCTTCTCCTCTGGAATGGAAAGGGGATAGATCTTTCCCCTGGGCACTGGCTCACCCGGAATAAGATCAATCGCACAGTCCCATGGCCTGTGTGGTGGAAGTCTGGCAGCTCTCCTGGGGCAAAAGACGTCGCTGAAGTGGGCGTATTCGTTTGGGATCTCCATCGACCTCTTCTCCATCGGGCTTTCTATGGAGGTGGTACATACAGAGATATGACTGGAGTGACTGTTAACGGGTCTTGGACAGGCTAGGAGGCAGGTCTGGAAACATTTCTCTCCCCACTTCAGGACTTCGCCGGTTTTCCAGGAGAGAACAGGATGATGTTGCTCTAACCAGGGGCGCCCTAAGATGATGTCAGCGGTGGATTCCTCCAGAACCAGCAACGAAATCTCTTCAGTGTGGAGAATGCCCACTGTCATGGTGATAGGGTCCGCCCTCCGACTCACTAGGCGCCGGCTAACGGGTAAACCCGTTATGGAGCGGATCTGGTACGAGATTGAAAAGACGGAGGTTTTGAGCCCGAGTTGCCGGCAGAGGGCGCCAGAGATGAAGTTACCGGCCGACCTGGAGTCGAGGAGGGCGGAAACTGAAAGACAGGCAGAGGAGGCAGTAAGCGAAACAATAGTAGTAAGAGGCTTTAGATTAGTAACATTGGGGAAGATAGCACTCACCAATGGGCACGGGGGACGAATGGGGCACGTAGAGATTACGTGCCCCGGACCTCCACAGTAAAGGCAGAGATGGCTGGTTAACCGGCGTTGCCGTTCGGTGAAGGATGGTCAAGAGGTATCGATTTGCATGGGTTCGTGGGCTGGTTCTGGGGAGCTGACGATCTCTGGTCGGCGGAGGACTGTGAAGACTGGAGATGGTCGAGGTTGTGTCTCAAGGCAGGCCTGCATGCGCGTTGCTGTGCGGATAGCCAGGTGGATGAATTCGTTAAGCCCCATGGAGTCATCTTGAGCGGCGAGCTGCAACCTCACCTGTGAATTCAATCCTTGCCGGAACGCGGTCTTCAATGCTTGTTCGTTCCAACCGCTCTTCGCTGCTAGAGTTCGGAACTGTAGAGCATATTCAGAGATGGGGAGATCTCCCTGCTTCAGCTGATATAAACGTTCACCCACGGAAACATCTTGAGCCGGCTTACCGAACACTTTCTTAAAGTGGTTCACGAAACTTGTGTAGGAGAAGGTGATAGGATGTTCCTGCGTCCATAGAGGCTCCGCCCACTGAAGTGCTTTGCCGGTAAGAAGTTGCAGTAGATAGACGACTTTACGACGTTCGGTGGAGAACAGGTGAGGCTGCATTTCAATCGCTAGGGAACATTGGAGGAGAAATCCATCGCACTCCTCCGCCGAACCAGAGAAGGGCGCTGTTTGAGCCATGGGACTGGCGATGATCACAGGCGAAGGAGACGGAGCGGTGTTGGCGGAGCTCGTGTTCGGTACTGAGGGCATGGTAGGAGCTGTCGGCATGGTGCGGGTGGTGGTACGTTCCCGAATCGACTGAATCACCATGTTGACCAGTTCTTGGAAGTGATCTGGCTGACTCATGTTGTTTTGGTCCAGTCTTCTGTTACGGGACAGATGGGACAGAGTCAGCGGATCACAACAACGGGTATTTATTAACACTGGAAACACACACAGACAGGAATACTAGGCAGATAATGGAAATAATGGAAACTGTTACTGTCCTTGGGAACTTGAGATGATCGGAACCAGTTACTGAACACGGAGATCAGAGTACAGGAGACACGGAGAATGGAGAACAGGAAACACGGAGATCGGGGAACACAGCAATAGTTCAATCTTCACGAAGATAGCAGGTAAGACAGTCCTTGTATCAATAGTGAGACTGGACGATGAGTGAGGGAGAGTGAGTGTCTTTTAAACTGGTGTGGTAATGACATTCAGGTCGAGGTGATTAGAAGTCGGGAGAGGGTGAGCGCTGTGATTGGTTGTTCAGCGAGCCTGGCGTGTCTGTAACACTTCCACCTTTAGATTTTTTTGATATTCTTGGAACTATTAACAGCCTGCCATTTTGTGAACGCAATGTCCGCGATGTATGCTGATAGTAGTTCATGGAGGTATAAAGGTGCTAAGCCATTTAGGGCTTTGTATGTAATTAACAAAAATTTTAAATGTATGCGATACTTTACAGGTAGCCAGTGCAGTGTTGCTAGGAGTGGACTACACTGATTATAAACCACTTTGACTTTATTTCTGTCATACTGCTCATGATATAATCATTTTAAAATTGCTTAATTTACTTCCTACTACAGCGTGAGGTCCAATTTAGTTATAACAACCATATATTTCATATTGTTGCTCTCTTCTCATTTTTTCTGTTCTTGTTCATTTTGAGTGACTTTTTATATCTGATTGTAACTAATATGTGTAAAATGTGGTCTTTTGTAGCGCATTTGTCTATTTGTAAGTGTTGTGGACTTTTGCAGCGCGTTTGTCTATTTGTAAGTGTTGTGGACTTTTGCAGCGCGTTTGTCTATTTGTAAGTGTTGTGGACTTTTGTAACGCGTTTGTCTATTTGTAAGTGTTGTGGACTTTTTTGTGTGTTGTCAAACTAATGAAGATGTTTTCTTTATTTGCTGGTGTTTTTTCTATTTGCATGTGTTTTCTTCATTTGCAGCGCGTTGAGCTCTCTCGGCCACTGTACTTTTCTGTCATAAACTACAAGAGCTGTCTCATACTGGACAAACATCAGCAGGAGTCAACAGAGCTCATCATGAGAGATGTCTGTTCACTTTAATATTTCTCTGTTCACTTTAATATTTCTCCGTTCACTTTAATATTTCTCCGTTCACTTTAATATTTCTCCGTTCACTTTAATATTTCTCCGTTCACTTTAATATTACTCCGTTCACTTTAATATTTCTCCGTTCACTTTAATAATATTTGTTTAATGAACAATATTTTTATTTATCATGCACTATTTTGATTAACAGCTTTGCAGACCATTTACATTGAAGAATAGCTATGTAACAAACTGCAAAAAAAGATAATTTTGGAAAACCCATGTCTTCAGCTTTGTGCATCTGAGCGTTCAGGAGTCGCATTTAGTAATCTCCTTAGGAAGCTATAAAAATACATGTTTCCCAAATTGTTTACACCATTTACACCAATGATCCACTTTCAGAGGTCTACAACCACCTGACTTGATAAATGAATGCCTTGCTTGTATATTTTGTAATAGTTGTGTTTGAGTCTCTAAATGTGATAAAAAGGATCTTAACATCATACAGTCACTGCTGGACAGAGGTCAAATATTCAGAAGATGCTGAAAATCTAAGATTTTGCAGGACCTGGAAGATTTTTCTAGGAGCCAGTGAACAGTTTAATAGCTCAGATCCAACAAGAAACCCTTAAACAACCATCACAAAACATAAAAGAATTAGGTGTATCTGAATGTTTGAACTGGGTTATTTTTTTAGAAAGTAAGATGTTATTCTGTGTTGTAAACTTTTTGTAAACATTTATTACATGAAACTACTACTAAAAATATCTTAATCTTAAATATCTTAAATATAATCTTATTTTTTATTTTTTTTTACTTATGAATCATATTTTTGAGTTTTATTTTTTAAGTTTGGAAACTTAAAAGAGCATTGATAGTTTGGGTCAAAAACATATGAATTTACAATTTTAGTTTTTTTCTTGTTTACTTAACATTTCCATCCTGAGGATCCAGTGGAGTCTAAGATGTTTCCAGCATATCTCCAGCTGTTGCCGTAGTCTGTGGATCCACTGATTTCTCAGGCAGATCCACATAAAAACACCCCAGCATGGGCAGTAGGTTGTCGGATGCCTCAGCAGCTTCGGTATCCTCGACCAAATCAGCCTGTGATGGTAAGGGGCAAGGGCTGCTAGCCGTCAGATGCCTCGGCCCATGATGTCAAGGGCCAAAAATTTGGTTTGGAGTCTGACCATTTCATTTTATGGATATGAAATTTAACCGATAAAATCAACAATTGTATAAGATATACTTCATGTTTCTCAATTCCTTGATCATTAAAGGTCTGCCTTGTTTAGTAATCTAAACAGGTGTTTTGTACCTTATGCAGCGCTGCGGTACTTTGATGTGGATTAATACGTCAGTCAATCTGCGCCGCTGTTCATAGAAGCCGAGTTTATTTCAATCTTTAGCATATCTTTACTTTTTCTTGTCTACCGGTGTTGACCGACACTTCGCCACACTTTTCCCTCACAGGCTGCATGAGTGAAGTGGAGTAGATTCTCATGCCCACCAAAAGCATTCAGTTATGACTCAGTTAAAGATCATCTGATTCCGTTCCGCGTTTTTCATTTATCGCTCACGCCACACATCCTGTGTCCGCTTTTACAGGAGATGATCGTCATCGTATCGTCATCGTAGATGCAGTACAATCCACATTACAACCAGTCCTTCATGTAGTATGTTCGTAGTTTTTTACTATTTCCAACTATTGTACCACATTCACTGTCGTTGAATCGAGTTTTTTTTAGAATAAACAAAAATTTCCATACTTCTGAATAATAACTGTAATAATTAATAAACAGCTGACAATTTATTCAATCACCGAACTACTGAAGGCGCAGTAGTGCATATGCCGATTTGGAAGATGTGGCAGAAAATGTCAATGAAAGTGCTTTGCGTTATAATAGAAAAACTAAACTTGCACAGCTTACACGAAGGATGAATATAATTAAAGAATTAATGAAAACGAATCAAATCTGGACGAAGTTAAAGAGAATGTACTGAAGTATAGAGAGTTACTGGAGGAAAGTGAGGACATTCACGGAGGGTATCAGCGCATACTTAAGGAGAGCGAACGGAAAATAGACCAGGAGACGTGGTATGCACCTAAAAAGGATATTAATCTATCTTTTGTGAAGGGGGTGGACCGGTGGTTAAATGCACATGAAGAAGATGATATTAGCCCAGGAGACAGTGCTTCTAAGATAGCAGTTGATGTAGGGTCAGAGGTTTCCCAAACTTCCTCTGCTTTGAGGCGCGCAGCAGCGGACAAAGCTGCGCTTGAGACAACTAGCGGCACTTAAAGAAAAGCTATTGAGTGTGAAGAGGAAGAATTGGTTAAAAAACAGGAAAAAATTGTGGAAACGAAAGGAAACGTTAACCCTCACAAGCAAATTGAATGCCGCTAATGCAAAGGTTGCTATGTTGTCAGAAACTAGAAGTAAAGTCTCTGTAGCAAATGGATTGAATGAGTATCTACACTGAAAAAATAAAAACCTTGGATCAACTTAAAAGAAAATGAAGTAATCAATCACACGAAATATTTGACATTGACTCTTTAAAGGTTGATCAAAGTAATTCTTTTAGGTTGGAACAAACAAATTATTTTAAGTTAGAACAAACTAACAAAACTAATGTGTATAGGTTAAAGTAAATTAATTATTTTAGGTTAGAACAAACTAATTATTTTAAGTTAAAACAAACTAATATTTATAGGTCTGAGTAAATTAATTATTTTAGGTTGTCTCAAAAAAAAAAGAGTTGTCATTATTTGAAATGTATAATAAATCAAAGGATTTATTAAAGGAGTGCAAATGATTATGGGGAATGGAGTCCGGGGGAACACATGGGGCTGTGACACCTTTAGAACACATTTATATTTATTGTTCAATAAACTGACATTGAACATCTGTTACAAATGTATGAATATTAACAGTCTGCTTCACACAAAAATACAAATTTGTCACAAAATAATCAAATCATCACTTGATGACATCACATTAGTAGTAATATTAAATTAGGAAGGTTTGTCCTGACAGAACACATTTCACCATAAAACATCCTAAAATACAATTAAATGTTAAGACAGTATTGTATACCTGTTTATACAAATGTATATGATGATGAACAGTCTCTTTCAGCTGAACACCAGAGACAAATCCTGGATCTGCTCCTCAAACAGTGAACAGTGGAACCCCTAAGACAGTGACAGAGTTTTCTGATACAGAGCTGTAAGCTCTACATTTAAATACAACTAATTTATGTGATGTTTTATTAATAAATTTCGGGAGGAGCACGTGCAGATAATCAACATGGTCATTTCAATCTCGCCCCCTATCCAATTAGTGCAAGAAAGAATCCCTATAAATAATCAAGCAGCCCTACCTTCGCTCTCTCTCGTTTTCAGCTCTCTCGTTCTCAGCATGGCAGAGATCGACCTCTTCCCCGAGGATAACACTTTCGAGACCGTAGCCTCGGTCCCCTCCCCAGCCGCGACGCAGGAGAACACCGCCCCGCCGGATCATCCAGGCGAACCCGCCGGCTACAACATCGAGGCCGCAAGCCTTCCCGCGCCACTCACCAAGGCTTCCAGACGCCGCAAATCTCCGCCGCCGTCACCTTCACCATCGCCCTAGGGCGCCAACCACCTTCTCCGCATCCTCGTGACGCCTCAGCCCTCTCCTCAGTTCCAGCTTCAGGGAAATGGACCGTAGCAGCGCTACGGCTAAAGCTAAAGAACGCCAATGTCCCTGTTCCACGCCGAGCTTCAAAAGCGGAGCTCCTTGATCTCGCTTTCTCTCCAGTCAGGCGAAGCCCCGCTGTTCCTTCCCTCCCAAGGCCGCTGGATAGAGCACGCTCGAGCCAAGCGCTCTTTATTCCGCCCGGGAAACTTTACTCCCGCTTAGGATCGGGTCCCGCTTCTTCAGGCCGTAGCGCAAGGGCTTCAGCAAGCCTCGGCCGCGCTCCGGACACAGAGGCAGTGTTGCCAACTATTTTCAATGGAAAGTAGCTAAAGTCTGCTCGAAAAGTCGCTAAATGTCTTAAATGTCGCTAAGTGACGTCATGCGTAAATTTGCATATTAATGACGTAATCACGTCGTATTTGCATTCTGCCTAATGGTGGTACTTTATAACTGTTTTCCCTAATCCGTGCGCACATAATTTCCAGTATAAAACTGTTATCAATTAACGAAGAAGAAGAAACGGTAAAATTAAATAGTTTTATTTCAAACAAAGGAGAAGCAGGTAAGTGATTGGTCCGTGGCAACACCGTTTGCACATACGCAGCTCATTCACATCTATGTCAGATGCCGAGCGGTCGCTGGAATGTGCTGCTCCTCTCAGCCGGAGCCTCTGATCAGAGCAGACACAGGGAGAGGTGTAACTGCTGTACCGGGAAAGTAGGCCTCGCTCGCAGGACAGTACTGGCGGCATTTGGAAAGTTGCTATGGTTTGTCCAAAAGTCGCTAGATTTGTCGCTAGGCGCTATTTAAAAAAAAAAAAAAAAAAAAAAAGTCGCTAAAGGGGTCTGAAAAGTCGCTAAATCTAGCGACAAAGTCGCTAAGTTGGCAACACTGCACAGAGGCCGCCAGCGTGCCCCTCCCCTCCGAACACCTGACCGCCGCTGCTTCAAGTCGCCGCCCCACCACACGCTTCACGGAAGCAACCCGCCCCAGCCAATGCTCTCCTCACCCCCAACCCTCCCCTACCCGCGTGGCCGGCAGCTCCTCCCTCCCATTCTAGCGCGAGCATGCCTCCGCTGTTAGCACAAGCTCCGGCGCCTGTCGTCTATCCCTCTCTTTCTTCCGCCCCGGGAGTTAGTTTCAGCGCGAGCATGCCTCCGCCGCTACTCCCGGCATTTTCTTTTCCGCCTTCTCAGGCCCGCCCATCCTACACGTTAGCCTCAGCCACTCCTCTACCAATTCCCCCGAACGCTCCTGCGCTGGAACCAGCCCCCGTCCCTAATTCCATCCGGTCACAAATTTTATCAGAAATTCAGAACATTGGCTCCAGAGGCAGACCTGCTTCCAACTCCAGTACCTCCTTATTCAGAGCTGATATTTCCATAAACCACCCCTTGAGGCCCCTCCTAGAAGCCTCCCTCACTTCCATTTTGCAAGCCGTCTCCCCCAGAACCCTTCAGTCTTATTTAACAGCGTGGAATAATTTCAACATTTTTCATGCCGCTTACAATTTAGAGTTCCCTGATTTTTCCCTGCTAGCCATTACTTCCTTTATTTCCTACCTCAACACCATAAAAAACCTCCAAATCAGCTCGATCAAAGGGTACCTAAGCTGGATTCAATTTTTTTCATAAGCTCATTCACTGCTCACCCTCAACCAACATATCCAATTCCCAGACGTCCCTACTCATTAAAGGCATCCAAAAACCATCCCACTCGCCCAGACACCCGCCAGCCCATAACCCTAAAAATCCTAACCAAATGCATCTCCACCCTCCAGAAGGCTACCACTCTTTACACACTACCCGCACCTTGGATGCAATGTTCATCCTGGCCTTTTTGGTTTCCTTTAGATGTTCAACTCACCATTACATCCACCTTCAACCCAAACATCCACCCAACCATATCTGACCTAGCTCCACTAGACAACGAAGCTTATCTCCTTCTTCATTAAACAAAGCAAAACAGACCAATTAAGGAGAGGTCATTTCATCTATATTTTTAACCTCCAATCACCCATTCAGCCCTTCCAAACCCTCCTAGCCTTCCTCCAGCTCAAAAAATCCCAATCCAAAAATCCCTCTGATCCCCTATTTACAGACGACATCAACCATCCAGTTACTCGCTTCTGGTTCCAAAACACCTTAAGTCCGTCTCTTACTCCTATCTGGCATCCCAGCCGATAACTTTTCAAGCCATTCATTCCGGAATAGGCGAGCCACAACAGCGCCCATAAAGGCCTCTCCCAACACCAAATCCAAGCACTCGGTCGCTGGTCATCAGAAGCCTTCAAGAACTACATCAGATCCGACTGCTCCTACATCAAGGAAGCCCATCAGACCCTAATAAGTTAATCCCTCCTCAAAACCCTCACCAGCCCCGGGCCAATCTCACATGCCGCCAACTCTCCCACCTCTCTCATGTTCCCGCTGTCGCAGCAGTTCCCGCTCTCAAGAGGGAGCCCCCTCCCTTGCCTGGCCACCACTGCAGTAGCTCATCCCCTACTGCGCAGCAGGTTCCGCTGGAGCCCCTCCCCATCCCTCACTGCAGCAGCAGTGCCCTCTCCCGCTCCCCGCCACAGCTCATCCCCTACTGCCGCAGCAGTTCCCGCTCCCGCTGGAGCCCCATCCCCCACTGCAGCAGCAGTGCCCGGCCCCCGCCGGAGCTCATCCCCTACCGCCGCAGGCAGTTCCCCGGCTCCCACAGGGCCCCCTCCCTGCCTGGCCACCACCGCAGTAGCGCATCCCCTACTGCCGCAGCAGTTCCCCGCCCCGCTGGAGCCCTCCCCATTCCCCACTGCAGCAGCAATGCCTCGGCCCCGCTACAGCTCATCCCCTACTGCCGCAGCAGTTCCCGGCCTCCGCTGGAGCCCTCCCCATCCCCCACTGCAGCAGTAGTACCCTCTCCCGCTCCCGTCGGAGCTCATCCCCTACTGCCGCAGCAGTTCCCGCTCCCGCTGGAGCCCATCCCCTACTGCCGCAGCAGTTCCCGCTCCCACTGGAGCCCCTCCCCATCCCCCACTGCAGCAGCAGTACCCTCTCCAGCCCCGGCCGGAGCTCATCCCCTACTGCCGCAGCAGTTCCCGGGCTCCTATTACAGCAATACCAGCTACTCCATCCAGCATCCAGCATCCTTCCAACTCATACCCTGCCTTTTGGGGAGCCTTTAAGCTGCGCTTTGGCTGCTGTCCGGTGATTACATAGCATTTTGGGGAGCACTCTGGGTTCGGGCCGAATACCGAGCTCGAACCCCTCTCCCGGGCAGGGAGAGTGCCCTGGGCTCGGAAATAACTACCGAGCACGGAGCCCTCTCCCGGACAGCAAGCCAACACGCCATCCTTTACATTGTTATTATCCGTAAGTGTGAACTCGTGAAGTGATGTTTTATTAACAAATTTCGGGAGGAGCACGTGCAGATAATCAACATGGTCATTTCAATCTCGCCCCCTATCCAATTAGTGCAAGAAAGAATCCCTATAAATAATCAAGCAGCCCTACCTTCGGCTCTCTCTCTCTTTCAGCATCCCTCCACCACCCCGCTCCTCACTCTCAGTCCGGGGAGCACTCTGTTCGGGCCGAATACCGAAGCTCGAACCCTCTCCCGGCAGGAGAGTGCCCTGGGCTCGGAAATAACTACCGAGCTCGGAGCCCTCTCCCGGACAGCAAGCCAAATACGCTCATCCTTTACATTGTTATTATCCGTAAGTGTGAACTCGTGAAATGCAATATAGCAAGCTCCTGGCCCTCTCCATTGGTCTGCAAATCTAAACTCTTTTGTACAAATCTGTGCATACGCTGAAAACACTGCAATCAGTCTCTCCAGTTGTCCATAACACTTGGCCTTTGAGGCTGGTAGCCATCGAACTTGGGCAGCCACATTTGTAAATGCTGCTGTGAAAATGCAGCCTTGTAAGTGCAACCTCTTACAAAGGATCCAAAGTCTTGGCTGTAAACACCATAAAATTTAAGCACAAATGGAAAATAAAATCAAGCAAGTCTGTGCAATTCAGCTCTGCCTACTCTGTGCTATACAGCAGGGTGGTCAGTCTAGTGACTTTTGGGGTCATCTTTTTTCCATCAAGCTCCATCAGGACCTTTTGCACAAATTCAAAGGTGAACTGCAGCCTTTTCGGATATTTTAGGTTAAGTGTGTATATGAGCCCAAAGACCATGGCAAAAGCAGTTCAGGACCTCTGTTCCTTTGATGACAATTTTAATGTCGGTGGATGGAGAGGATCCTCTTTCCCAGTGATAAAGATCGCCATGGTTGTCTGCTCCAGTTCTTCAACCTCATTTTCCTGCATAAAAAAGAAAGAGACAATAAGTACGTTATAGTTTCAAAAATCTCCCGATTTCATGTTAGATCATAATGTGCCAAGCTCTTATACACTCTAAACCAGGGGTGCCCAATAGGTCGATCGCGATCTACCAGTCGATCGCAAAGGCAATGCTGGGAGATCGCACACAATTTTAATAAATGTTTATTAAATTTTAATAAATAATAAATATAACACATTTGTCACACCATTGTCAAACATAAAAAATAATTTCAAGATGGACAAATGATAAAAGATACATTTGTCAACGCAGCAGATTCATTGTTTCGGGATTTTAAAAACAAATCTGAGATTGTGTCCGCTGTCAAAGCTGTCCAGCTTTCACGGAATACAGTTACACGTCGTTGTGAAATGATGGCTGATGACTTGACACAGCAACTGAGAAAGGACATAACTGACTGTGAATGTTTCTCACTGCAGTTAGAGTGCACAGACATTTGCGATACAGCGCAATTGTGCATTTTTATAAGGATGGTGTTTAAAGACATGCTAACACTTTTGCCTATGAAAGAACACACTTTTTGCATCTTGTTTGCAGCCAGACCCTATTGAGGCCTTTTGGCTAAGATCAAGTGTAGTATCTGTTCTTATCACTTTAATATCTGATACGTTCCCTATCCGGGGACTATATATTAAATGGATTTTTGAGACACGGAGGTGGAAGCGGGGCTTGCTCCGTCCACTCCATGCTCGACCTGGTATTGCAGTGCTTCCAGGAACGGTGCGCTTTCCCTTTCGGGAATCGAAAGTGTGCGTTTAAAAACTGAGATAATTGCAAAGAGGAGGAGAGTTGAGACGTAAAAACACTTTTTAGTGTGTCTCTTCAAGTAACCCCTCTTTTCGTGTTTGCTCATGTGCCCGCCAGAGTGGGCGGATGTTTGTGTGGCGCTGCGTATCCATTTGAAAAAAAAAAACAGGACGGTCTCAAATGTCATTAAGAAAATTCACAAACAAAACTCTTAGACGTTCTTGGACTATGATAAAGTTGCCTCTGCGTGCATTTCTATCTGCTACAGAGCAGTGAGGGAGCGGAAGTCGTTGGTCTTCTGTCCGTGTACAGAGCCAGCCCCGCTTCCACCTCCGTTTCTCAAAAATCCATTTAATATATAGTCCCCAGATAGAAGCAATGCTTTGGATATGTATAAATCTCAACATTTCTCTCTTTCTCTCTATCTATATCTATATCTCTATCTACATACTGAACTTGAGCAGCAATATATATATATAAACGTTTTTTTAACGTTTTAAAAGTTTCTTATGCTCATGAAGGTTATATTTATTTGATCAAAAAACTCTAAAAATTATGAAATATTACTGCAATTTAAAATAGCAGTTTTCTATTTTAGTACTTTCAACTACACTTCAAAGGCTTAGTATAATCTTTTTATTTTTTGTTGAAATATTAATATTTGTATTCGGGGTATGTGCTCATTTGCTAAAATGTGTAAGTAAAGACACTTCTCTAGACGTTTAAGAATTTAATATGAATACATTCTGTTCTTTTTTTATTTTTTTCACAGAATCTTTAGAATAAATTTATAACAGGCTATAAAAAGAATTAAGTTGTTTCCAACTTGGGTGTAAAAGGCAGATCACTCGTTCCCACAGCAAACGCTCAAGTAAGACGGCACTTCATTGCTGCCGCTCAGCTCAATGGCCATTGTGCACGCTCAGTGTCAGAGGCCCAACGGCAACACGAGCTCACATTTGAAATTTGCTCATGTACACGGTCGTTCGTTTTGCTCACACGTTGCGTGGTGTTTTGCTATAAAGTTGTAGGCAGTGCACGGTGTATTTTAAGCCCTTTAGTCTGACAAAATGAAAGAAGCCGTTCGCGATGGTGGAGGCCTAAAGGTCCACACTGTCATGATTCTGCCCGTTTGGACTTTGTTTTTCACCTTGCACCTCCATCTGGACTTCATATCCCATGTTACTTTGCACCAGCACACCTGTTTTGTATTTGTTATCCCGTTTGCACTTATCAGTTTATTATCACCCGCACCTGTTTCATGTCATTATTAGTTCATTGTCTGTATTATTTAAAGCCTGTTTTCTGTTCAGTTCATTGTCCGGGATTGTTGTTGTATGTTTGGTTGCGTGGGCCTGTTATTATCTGGAAGTTATCTGTGCCTGTGTCTGTTACCCTGGATATCTTTGTGCCTGTACCTGTTGATCTGGATATCTTTGTGCTCGTACCTGTTTACCTGGATTTCTCTGTGATGGAAATACCTCAGTAAAGTCTTTGCTAAAGTACTCTCTGGCGTTCTGGTCTCTCTAACCCAGCACCGTAACAGTATCCCGGACCAAACAAAGATAGCAGGCGTGAAGATTGTTCAGTACCTGCCTGTTTTTGTGTCTTTTCCCTTTTGTTTTTCTGTTTGTTTTCTCTCACTCTCACCAGGATGGAGGCCGCCCACGCAAAAGCCTTCCTCTATCGGGGTCAGGAGGAGGAATCGGTCGAGGCCTACACCCTATGCTTCGCCGTCTGCGGGATGGCCTCGGGGCTCCCCGAAGACCACCAGAGGCGTCTGTTCCTGTGGGGGCTAAACGACGCGACATGGGCCAAGCTGTCTGGATGGGGGCCGTCTGGAAGCTTGGAGGCAAGTATGGATTGGGTGTTGGCCAGTTGTGGGTGTCGGCCCCTCCGCCGTCTGGTCGAGATGGCCGCCGCCGAGAGTTCTGCCACGGCCAAGATGGCCGCCGCCGAGAGGTCTGCCGCGGTCAAGATGGCCGCCGCCGAGAGTTCTGCCGCGGTCAAGATGGCCGCCGCCGAGAGTTCTGCCGCGGTCAAGATGGCCGCTCCCCAGGGTTC
This sequence comes from Beaufortia kweichowensis, assembly GCA_019155185.1. Taxonomy (NCBI): domain Eukaryota; kingdom Metazoa; phylum Chordata; class Actinopteri; order Cypriniformes; family Gastromyzontidae; genus Beaufortia; species Beaufortia kweichowensis. The sequence goes on along the minus strand of CM032816.1, from coordinate 1,045,211 downwards.
TGACGCGGCCGAGATGGCCGCTCCCCAATGTTCTGCCCCGACCAAGATGGCCGCTTCCGAGAGTCAAGTCCCGGCCAAGATGGCCGCTTCCGAGAGTCAAGTCCCGGCCAAGAGGGCCGCCTCGGGAGTCAAGTCCGGCCAAGAGGGCCGCTTCGAGAGTCAAGTCCCGGCCAAGAGGGCTGGCTTCAGAGTCAAGTCCGGCCAAGAGGGCGCTTCCCGAGTCAAGTCCGGCCAAGAGGGCCGCTTCGAGAGTCAAGTCCGGCCAAGAGGGCTTCCGAGAGTCAAGTCCGGCCAAGAGGGAGTCAGTCAAGTCCGGCCAAGAGGGCCGCTTCGAGAGTCCTGTCCGGCCAAGAGGGCGCTTCCGAAGTCCTGTCCGGCCATGATGGCGTTTCGAGAGAGTCCTGTCCCGGCCATGATGGCCGTTTCCGAGAGTCATGTTCCGGCCAAGATGGCCGCCGCCGAGTGTTTCGCCGCGGCCAAGATGGCCGATCCAGAGTCCTATGTTCCGGCCATGAGGGCCGCCCCGGAGTTCCCAGACTCCGCCCCGGAGTTCCCAGACTCCGCCCCGGAGTTCCCAGACTCCGCCCTAGAATCTCCAGAGTTCCCAGACTATGCCCTAGAATTTCCAGAGTTCCCCGTCTCTGTCCTAGAATCCCCAAAGTTCCCAGACTATTTCCTAGAATCCCCAGAGTTCCCAGACTCTGTCCTAGAATCCCCAGACTCCGCTCTGGAGTGTCCAGACCTAGTCCCTGCTCATGTGGTCGCCCCTTCCAGTTACTTCCCCATGTCATCTCAGGAGATCCCTACCTTGTATACACGTAGTTCAGTGACCCCTAGTATGCTTAGTTCTTCACCTGTGGAAGGGTTTAGTCAGCCCTCAAGTGACACCAGTGTGTCTCCATTCATCCCTCCAAGTCAGTCAAAGACAAGGTTTGCAACTTCTAGTTATTTCCCGGTGCAGACAGGAAGTAGTTATAGGAGTCTCTCTCGTCCCAAGTCTCGAGGTACCTTTGCTCAAGTTGCTTCTGCTACAAGGTATGTAAATGTTGCAGTTACTTCACCACCAGATGTTCTTACCCAATCTAGAAACTATCAGGGTTTATATAGACCAGTTGCTCTCATTGCTGCGTCACCCCAAATGGGATCTTCCAGTCAGTTTGCATCTAACCAGGGAGGAAGTAGTGCTTTTAGGGGTATCCTTGTCCAATCTCAAGTTAGCTCTAGGAAACGTGTTTTGGAAGACTTTAGTGTTTTCAGTGGTCTTGTCCCGCCTCAAGGTACCCGTAGCCAGTTTCCTTCTGGATCTCTTTCCAAGTTTAGTTCCTCACGGCTAGATTCTAGTCAGTCCACAAGTAATCCAAGTTTATTTAGTCAGCACTCTCCAGCTTCACTGATTGGGCCTCAGAGGAGTACATCAGCTCAGTTTATGTCCTCTCAGGGAGAAGATAGTTTGTGTAGTGTTTATTTGCCCCATTCTCAATTGAGTTCTAGTAAACTCTCATCTGAGTCTTCCAAACCCATCTCACCTCAGGCTGTTTTCACACAGCAAACTAGTGTTGTAAGTTCTCAGGGCAGTTCTAGCTCTATTTCGGCAAGTGTTAGTCGCTTGGTCCCTCAAGCCAAGAGTAGTTTCCACAGTGGGTCTTCACAGCAACTTAGTATTTCCAGTCAGCCTGCCAGCAAGTCCCGTATACATGCAGAGCTTTTGTCTTCAGCGGGAAGACTCACCAGCCAGAGCGTTAGCAATCTAGCGATCCAAAGCCAGCATGCAGCAATTATGGGCAGTTCTAGACCACCAGTGACAGGAAGCTCGTGTCAGTTGGTTTCTACACAGGGAGGTAGTAGAACTCTTGGTGATGTGTCCCTACAGTCTCCAAATTTCTCAAGTCCGTTTACCCCTGGTTATTCTACTCTTGTTTCCTTGCCTACAGCTGCCTCTAGCCAACCCACTAGCAGTAATGCGTCCCAGACTTTGTATGCTTCTAGCTCCCAAGGGAGTTTTAGTCAGTCGTCCATGTGTCATACCTCTAGTCTAGCACAGGGTGCAAATAGTTCTCCTAGCAATTCAGATATGCAGTGTCAATGCAGCCCTAGTCAAGTTAACTCTGGTTCTTCTCAATTGAGCGTAGCGGCTTCACCCCAGATTAGTAGTTACAGTCAAGTTGCTGAATCCCTGTCCCAGGGCCTACCTCCCCAAGAATGTCACCCATCCATCTCTAGTTCGTGTCTAAGCAGTCAGACCTCTGGAGTAGTATCTCGAAGCAGGTTTCCCTCTCAAAGTGTCCCAGCTCCTAGTAATCCCTCCACTGTAGACTGTCCAAGCCTGTTTGTTCCTGGGAAGTCCTGTACGAAGTCATCTATCGCTAGTCTGTCCCTAGATAGTCACTCCTCTGGGCCCCCAGTTCCTGTCTCCTCTAGGTCCCCAGTTCCTGTCTCCTCTAGGCCCCCAGTTCCTGTCTCCTCTAGGGCCCCAGTTTCTGATTCCCCCGATCCCGGCGCCTCTGAGTCCCCTGTTCCCGGCGCCTCTGAGTCCCCTGTTCCCGGCGCTTCTGAGTCCCCTGTTCCCGGCGCTTCTGAGTCCCCTGTTCCCCTGTTCACCAGAGCGGCGCAGCGCCACAGTCTTCACCAGAGCTGGCCGCTGAGCGCCACAGTCTTCACCAGAGCGGCCGCAGCCGCCACAGTCTTCACCAGAGCGGCCGCAGCCGCCACAGTCTTCACCAGAGCGGCCGCAGCCGCCACAGTCTTCACCAGAGCGGCCGCAGCCAGAGCCCGTGCCTCCAGAGCCCGTGCCTCCAGAGCCAGACCCCGAGCCTCCAGAGCCAGACCCCGAGCCTCCAGAGCCAGACCCCGAGCCTCCAGAGCCAGACCCCGAGCCTCCAGACCCAGACCCCGAGCCTCCTGACCCAGACCCCGAGCCTCCTGACCCCGAGCCTCCTGATCCCGAGCCCCCTGAGTAAAGTCTTTGCTAAAGTACTCTCTGGCGTTCTGGTCTCTCTAACCCAGCACCGTAACACACACTCACGATTAAACGCCTCGAATTGAACAGCTCTCTGCTCGTATTCGTGTGCATTCAACTCTTGTGTGCATTCAGCTCAATATATATAAACGTTTTTTTAACGTTTTAAAAGTTTCTTATGCTCATGAAGGTTATATTTATTTGATCAAAAAACTCTAAAAATTGTGAAATATTACTGCAATTTAAAATATCAGTTATCTATTTTAATACTTTCAACTACACTTCAAAGGTTTAGTATAATCTTTTTATTTTTTGTTGAAAAAATAATATTTGTATTCGGGATGTGTGTTCATTTGCTAAAATGTGTAAGTAAATACATTTTTCTAGAGGTTTAAGAATTTAATAGGAATACATTCTGTTCTTTTTTATTTTTATTTTAGAATAAATTTATAACAGGCTATAAAAAGAATTACGTTGTTTCCAACATTGATGATTAATCAGCGTATTAGAATGATTTCTGACAGATCATGTGACACTGAACACTGGAGTATGAAAATTCAGCTTTGCATGACAAATAAATACATTTTTTTTAAATATATTACAATACAAAACTTTTTTCGAATTGCAATAATTTTTCACAATACTGTATTTTTGGCATCTGTACTTTTCATCAAATAAATTCAGCCTTGATAAGCATAAAAATTAGAATCAAATAAAAGAAAATCTTACTGATCACAAACTTTTTAAAATTTTAAATCAAATAAAAGAAAATCTTACTGATCACAAACTTTTGAGCAGTAGTATGTGTGTATATATACATATATATGTGCGGCAGTGTATCTTGTCTTAGTGCGCATGCGCGGCTGAGAGTGCATCTTGTCTTAGTGCGCATGCGCGGCTGAGAGTGTATCTTTGCATCTTGTCTGTAGCCAGACCCTATTGAGGCCTTTTGGCTAAGATCAAGTGTAGTATCTGTTCTTATCACTTTAATATCTGATACGTTCCCTATCCGGGGACTATATATTAAATGGATTTTTAAAACACGGAGGTGGAAGCGGGGCTTGCTCCGTCCACTCCATGCTCGACCTGGTATTGCAGTGCTTCCAGGAACGGTGCGCTTTCCCTTTCGGGAATCGAAATTGTGCGTCTAAAAACAGAGAGAATTGCAAAGAGGAGGAGAGTTGAGACATAAAAACACTCTTTAATGTGTCTCTTCAAGTAACCCATCTTTTCGTGTTTGCTCATGTGCCCGCCAGAGTGGGCGGATGTTTGTGTGGTGCTGCGTATCCATTTGAAAAAAAAAACCCGGACGGTCTCAAATCCCAGATAGCAAACACATGTGGGCCACTTCAGGCAATAATGCGGCACTGCTGGCCTTCTTATGGCCCAGGCTCGTGTGGCCCACAGGTAGTGTCGCAACTGTGGCCCAGTTGTATTACAATGTATCCGGGCCTGATTTGGCAGAGATGTGGCACAGTTAGTGCTGGCTTATGTGAGCTTGAGCCTAAAGTGGCCCACATTTAATGTTGCAAATGTGGCTCAGTTGCATTATAACGTGTCTGGGCCAGATTTGGCAAATATGTGGCACAGTTAGTGCTGGCTCATGTGTGTTTGAGCCTATAGTGGCCCAAATGTAATGTTACAAATGTGGCCCAGTTGTATTATAACGTGTCTGGGCCAGTTTTGGCAATGATGTGGCACATTTAGTGCTGGCTCATGTGGGTTTGAGCCTAAAGTGGCCCACATGTAATGTTGCAAATGTCGCCGAGTTGACAGTGTTATGTTTGAACAAGCTTATTTTAAAACATACATGTTCATATATGTGTTGGTCTGAGAGAGTTTTGGAGGTGAAATTAACTGTTTGGCCAACTTTCATGTTGGTTATGCAAGCTGTGTGAAGAGTTTTGAAAATGTAGCTTCAAGTATTAAACAATGGTTTTTAGCAGTTAAAAAAACTGTACTATGTACCTGCTCCTTTAAATTTAAACGTAGCCACAGAACGGCGCCCAACAAAAAAAGGAAGAAAAAATAGGATTCAGCTGTAGAGAAGACGGATCATTGGAGGCTGCAAAAAGACAAGGTAAGCTCTAAAATGATGGCTTAATTCCCACCTAAATAAAATGTTGGGGTAGTCTACACGTAATGTAAAGAGCTACTTATAAAAATGACATACAAGAGTTTCATTATCGTACGTTTACATGTGATTTGCAGCCCTGAGCATTATAACCAATAGCACACGTTTCTGTTAAGCTTAGGAATGCAATGTCCAATCAGAGGCGTTTGATTTGCCACCGCGGAGACTTTACGGGGGTTGCGCGGGCTCACTAAATTTAAATCATAGCCGTTTGATTTGCGCGGAGACTTCATTTATTTGCGCGGGCTCACTAAACTCTCTCCTCTTTCATTTTACACAACATGCCGAGCAGATGTAAGTAAGCGATTGTTTTGCAGTGTAGATGTACAGCACTAAAATTAGATATCATTATTGACAACTATCTTTAATATAAACATTGTTTTTACAACGGGATTATTTTGCCAAAGTCTGAATTAGACCAAAACCATTGACTGCTTGTATAGATGTAATTTATTCCCAGTTTAATATGACTTTTGTAGCATTTCATGTTAAGTCGTAACTAACGTTAATCCGTTAAACAAATGCAGTTGTGTCTGTAATATGATATTTACAAAAAACTTTATCTACATATTGGTTATGGTTCAGTATCAGCCTTTTTATGTGATTATTATAGGCTAAATTAATATGTTAACGATTAAGATGTTTTTTTAAGAGTGGAAAGTTCATTTAGAGTTTAATCATGTTTATGTAAGGAATTACAAAATGACTTGGTCTGTATTATGTTTTTACCATGTACTGTTTTGAGTCATGATGTTTTTGTCCTTAACATTCAATGTTTTTTTACAGAAATTTCCTGGTGGCCATAAAATCATTGCACAAAGGTAAGCAGCTATTACAGTTCATGTTGTACTTTTGCGCCAATAAAAATAGACGAAAACTCATAGAAACAAAGATATACAATGAGAATGAAATGAAAATAATCAAGGCAACAATTTTCCAAGGTTTTCAAAGAGGGCTGCTTGTTTACTGAAATTACGATTATTTTGAACGACTGATGATTTTGGAAATATGTTGCATTTACTAAATACTACTGTGATTTCTTAAAATTAATAATATACCATAATGTATAACCTGCATAAAAATATACACAGATAAGACATTTTGCATATACAAAAATGCAAGTTCTTCATTGTTTTAATCATTGCACATTTACATTTAGGCATTTAGCTGACACTTTTATCCAAAGCGACTTACAAATATTAGGAGACAAACGGACATATGGTTGTACAATGTGATTATTGGCTGTTATTGCACTCATCATTGTCCTATATGTTATAACAACATTATAAAAAAATAGATAAACAAAAAAAGATAAAAATACCACAATTTTAATTTACCAACCTTTCAAGTGTTTCTTCATTGTCACAGAGTAAAGACAAGATTATTTATGGTCACATATAATATTTGTACAAAATATTTGTAATATAACAGACAATATCCAATATCATTTTTCAGACAGAATAATGTTGAAATTCCAAACTACCATCATGGTGACTCTTGCTTTTCATTAGGTTAATTCTCTTTAGTGTTTGCATGTGTTTTAGTAAAAATACTTGTGCAAACATAAAGAAAGAGACCTTCTGGATGTAAAAAAATTGTTACATTGTTGTTTAGGAGTTAATTTCATGACATGTGTCTTGCTGTAATCAAATAATCCTTGAATTAGGGTAGACTTTTATGATGGGTGTGAAAGTTCGTAAATGATCACTGAAAATATCACTGAGCCACTTACTTATACATCAACATTTGTCATACAAACCTCAACAATGGTGACAATTATCAAACTAATTCAGATAAAAAGTACTACAACGCATACTGGGAGTCATGGATGAGTTTAGTTCTATGTTGATACCCAGCATGCATTGCAGCATGAAGTTTTTTCTTATTAACTGTCACCATCTATATAATTCATACGCTGATTCTTGATGTGTAAGTGATTCTGTGGTCACAAACTTTTTGTAGTGTAGAAATAATGTGATGCACTACTCTCACAATGTTGTAGCTAGGGATGCTCAATTTTTAGTTAACAGAACGGTTTTAGTTTTGAGTACAGTTTACTCATTTATATTGAGTAGGTTATACTGTTCGGGCTTACAGTGTATAATTTATTTAAAGTTTGGGGTCATTTTTATTGGCACAAAAGTATTTCTATGTAGTACAGTATATAAAGTAAGCAATTTGTTCTTATTTCTTTTTCACAGCATCCTGTCACATTGTACTACTACACTACTCGCATTGTAGTGCATCTCACTGAGTAATTGTTTGTCATGGAGAGAGAAAAATGGAATATTGCTCATAGCAATTTAAGGAAAAGGGCTTTTAAAAGAGTCGCCCAGTTGTTTGAAACATTGAATAATGAAGATAGTAGTGTTATGGATTACGCTACTGAAGAAAGTAATGAAGAATCCAGAACAGAACATGAAACTGTTGGTTCAAGCTTTGTTTTGCCACCAAACTGTGGATCAGATGGTGATAGGGAAAGTGAATTAAGTGATGAGGATACCCATGACGAAAGTGGCGATGTTCCTATTGATTTAGCGGGTTGTTTAAAAGACTGGGCAACACATTTTGGCATTTCATTGATTGATTTGTCTGCTCTTTTGTCAATACTGAAAGCTCATCACCCTTCTTTGCCAAAAGATGCAAGAACATTACTCAAAACACAGACTTGCCATAGTATTGCTTCCTTGGCAAGCGGATCATTCCATTATTTTGGTGTAAAGAAAATGTTCAGCCACATATTTCAGAAGCTTACATCAATTCGAAGTCATCACAAATTCAAATTACAACTAAATATTGATGGTCTTCCAATTTTTAAAAGTTCAAGTGTACAGTTCTGGCCAATATTAGGAATGATCCAGACTTTTAGTAGAAAGCCTATGCTCATTGCTCTTTACTGTGGGAACTCAAACCAGTCTTTGTCAGAATATCTGAAGGACCTTGTTTGTGAGTTGAAATTCTTGAGCTCTGGTTTTGTTGTTAATGGAAAGACCTTCTTCTTGACTGTGAGCTCAGTAATCTGTGATGCTCCTGCCAGAGCCTTTATTAAAGGTATCAAGTCACATAATGGATACAGTGGCTGTGATAAATGTGTACAGTCTGGCGTTTACATTAATAATCGCATGACATTTCCAGAAGTTAACGCTAGATTAAGAACTGATGCATCTTTTTCAAATGGAGAGGATGAAGACCATCATGTACAACATTCCCCATTTTGTGAAACATGTGTTCCTATGGTTAGTGGATTTCCACACGATTATATGCATTTAGTGTGCTTAGGTGTGGTGCGTCGTCTGCTTGATTTGTGGATGGGAACTTGTGGCAAGTTGAATTACCGTATTTCATCCAGACAGGTGTCCTTAATTTCAGGCAAACTGCTTGCTCTGAAAAGTTTCATACCCTCAGAATTCGCTAGGAGGCCAAGGAGTCTCGAAGAGAGATTGCGATGGAAAGCAACGGAACTTAGGCAGTTCTTGCTGTTGTTACGACTGCTGGTGAGGAAGGACCAGAACGCCAGAGATACTATTCAATTATACTTTACTAGGATTTCAGATCAGGTACAAGGATTTCCAGGAAGACATCAAACGGATAACAGGAAAAACCACACAGTCAACAACTAGGCACGAAAACAACAATACCGGACGACGAACTGAACAAGACACACAGTATAAAAAGAGTCCTTGATTATTGCAAACAGGTGCTGGTGATGATGATGACGAACAGGTGTGCGGAGGTGCAAGGTGACTTGGGAAATGAAGTCCTTAGTATTCGGGTGACAGGGATCGTGTGACGTGCGGGGGGGAATCCGATGCTGCAGGCATCGGCTCCGTGACAGCTGTACACTGTTCCAGTAGTTTTGAAGGATGTGCTGAGTACTGAAGTTTTTAAAAATTTTATGCTGTTGTCTGTGGGCATATACATCTTGGCCAGTCCAACCTATTGTTTGCTGTTAAATGACTTTGCGAACACACTACTAAGGTCATTTGTACAGTATTTTGGGGAGCTCTATGGTGAAGGATTTTTAGTGTACAACATACATGGCCTGACTCATCTCAGTGATGATGTGAAGGTGCATGGCCATTTGGATTTAATATCAGGGTTTCCCTTTGAAAACTACCTAAAAAAATTAAAGGAATGGTTAGAAAACCTAGCTTGCCGCTGCAGCAAGTTATACGCAGAATATCAGAACTTGATTCTACGTGTTTAAAAGATAACGAAGCTGCAAAACCCAAAGCAAAATTGAAAAAGCTGCACTCAGATGGACCTGTTCCACAAGGATTTACAGGAGTGGTCTCCCAATTTAAAGAACTGGCAATAGATGAGTTTGTCATCAATACATCAGAGAGGGACAGATGTATCATGATGAATGATACAATAGTATTGGTTCAAAATATAATTGTCTTTGAGGAAGAGGAATATATTGTTTGCCAAGAATATAGACACATTTCAAAATATTTTGACTATCCTATTGACTCTATGGATTTGGAAATTTGTTTTGTGTCTGATCTGTCAACAAATCTGATGTGCTTCAAGTTTAATACCAATGTGCAGAAGTGTGTCAGGTTGCCTTTTGAAATTGGCTTTGTTGTTATTCCACTTCTTCATGCAGACACATTCTAAATGTCAACCGTAGCATGGAATTGTGGTTGTCATTGAATCTGCAAACCTTTTTATCTTGAAAAAAAATCAATAATTTATTATTTGCATCAATTTTAGAGAGCACTGACAGTGACTGGCCTGCCTTCACTTATTTATGTTGGTGTGTATACCTTATTTTTCTTGGGTTTGGAACATGTATTAAAAAGGACTGCATGTAAACCATCATTCACCTTTAAAGAATTTTGAATTATTATTAAAAAATTACTTCTAATATATTTTTACCATTAAGCAGTCCCTCCAGAAAAACGCGATTATGTGATCGCCTGATTTAACGCATAATCATCCAAAGTCTGCATATTCATGCAGAGGTCGCATTTTTTAAAATACGCCGCACTTTCGCCGCATAAATTGCCCATTTCAACAAGCAAAATATGCAGGGCTAAAAAAGTCACATATATCTTAGCAGTAAGTTGAAAAATGTTGCGTTTACTTCACACAAGTAAAGCGCCATTATTTTCCCTCTATTGCCATGGGAACCTTATGAAGTAACGTAATTATGCAATGTGAACGTCACCTGCAAACCCCGTGGTGAAATTATGATGAAGCACGTGACGCAAATCATTCTCATTTGCCAACAAAAATAAGCGCAAAAGAGCGGTGTGTTACATGACAGTGGGGGCAAATTATTTATATTAATTATGTAAATTATACAAATTACATTAAAACAGAATGAGAACTTAAATATTCTGTGATGACTCTTTACATTAAGGTAGTAGCCTAGTGAGAATAGGGTGTTGGGGGAATGACCTTTTTTCTCTCATCAAACCACAGTTTTTTCAAGTTCCTGCAATTTCATTGCATAAAATTGCAAAAATATCACGCATATTCCATCGCATTTTTTAAGAAAACGTGCCGCATAATCAAGAATTTTTGCCCACAACAATCATAAAAAAAAATATGCGTTTTTCTGGAGGGTCTGATTAAGAAAAAAGCAGTGCTTCCCAGAGGTTTGAAATATACTTGCAGTGGTAGCCATGTGGAAACTCCTATTACCCACAGCACAAAAATGGTCATAAGCTAATAGTTTACTTCAGGTTAAATTAAAATTAAATTATAGTTAAATTAAATCATATGAAATACATTTTGTGTAAACAAATAATAACCAGGCAGGGAAAATATACACACTTAATAGGTTTCCTGTAGCTCAGTGGTTAGAGCAAGGTGCTAGCAATGTCAGAGTCGTGGGTTTGAGCCCAGAAATTGCACGTACTTAGAAAACAAATGTATAGTGCAATGTAAGTTGTTTTGAATAAAAACATCAACTTCTACATCTACTTTTAAATGTAATTGGTTTTAATTTATAAACAAGCCTCAAAAGCACATGGACTCTTATTTGGAAACATGTATGATTTACTGTTATGCTTCCCTTTAAGTTCAGATGAGGGATATATATATATATATATATATATATATATATACACGTTCTTACAACTGCTTACAAAATATTACAGCGTAAGTAAACACTGTCACAATTGAGATTTATCAATATGATTGATTATCATGCATAATATTGTACTTTGAACTCTACTACATTCCATGTATACAAGTTGATTTTACATTTAATACAGTATAGTAAAAATAGTATTTTTGTTACAGTGCTGGGTTAGAAGGATCCAGGACTACAGAGAATACTTTTTCCAAGACAGGCTTTTACTTGGTTTTCTTTCAAACAAAGAGAGTTATCTGACAAATCAGGTAATACAGATTTCCATAGAGCACAAACCCACGCAACCACAAAACAACATGAAACAACGACCGGCGGGGAGTGAACAAAAAGGCAGACTATAAATAATACAAACAATAAACAGATAATGAATAAAACCAGGTGCGGGTGATAATCAAATGATAGTGCTAACAAGATGACAAAACGGTGAACAGGTGGTGAGGTGCAATGCATTTTGGGAACTGAAGTTCAAACAAAAAGGTGCAAGATGACAAAACAAAGTCCAAACAGGCAGAACCGTGACAGTTCCCCCCTCCCCCCGGTAGGCGCGTCCTCGCGCCGGAAGATCCACGGAAGAGGGAGAGGGAGGCGGGGTGGGTGCTCGGGGTCAGGAGGCTCAGGATCAGGAGGCTCGGGGTCAGGGTCAGGAGGCTCGGGGTCAGGATCAGGAGGCTCGGGGTCAGGAGGCTCGGGGTCAGGAGGCTCGGGGTCAGGATCAGGAGGCTCGGGGTCAGGGTCTGGAGGCTCGGGGTCAGGGTCTGGAGGCTCGGGGTCAGGATCAGGCTCTGGCGCCGCTTGTGGCGGCTGTGACCGCTCTAGGGCTGACTGCGGTGGCGGCTGGGACTCTGACCGCTCGGGTGCAGGCTGTGGCGGCTGTGACCGCTCGGGTGCAGGCTGTGGCGGCTGTGACCGCTCGGGTGCAGGCGGCAGCGAAGACTGTGGCGGCGGCGGCCGCTCTGGCGAAGACTGTGGCGGCGGCGGCCGCTCTGGCGAAGACTGTGGCGGCGGCGGCCGCTCTGGCGAAGACTGGGCGGCGGCCGCTCTGGCGAAGACTGTGGCGGCGGCGGCCGCTCTGGCGAAGACTGTGGCGGCGGCGGCCGCTCTGGCGAAGACTGTGGCGGCGGCGGCCGCTCTGGCGAAGACTGTGGCGGCGGCGGCCGCTCTGGCGAAGACTGTGGCGGCGGCGGCCGCTCTGGCGAAGACTGTGGCGGCGGCGGCCGCTCTGGCGAAGACTGTGGCGGCGGCGGCCGCTCTGGCGAAGCAGGGGACTCAGAAGCGCCGGGAACAGGGGACTCAGAAGCGCCGGGAACAGGGGACTCAGAAACTGGGGCCTTAGAGGAGACAGGAACTGGGGACCTAGGGGAGACAGGGACTGGGGACCTAGAGGAGACAGGGACTGGGGACCTAGAGGAGGCAGGGACTGGGGACCTAGAGGAGGCAGGGACTGGGGACGCACTAGAGCTGGCTAGATGACCTTCTTGGGGAGGTAGGCCCTGGGACAGGGATTCTGCAACTAGGCTACAAGCAGCTGTAGGCAAGGAAACAAGAGTAGAGCAACCAGGGGTAACCGGACTTGAGAAACTAGGAGACTGTAGGGATACATCACCAAAAGTTCTACTACCTCCCTGTGTAGAAACCAGGACACAAGCTCCCTGTCACTGGTGGCCTAGAACTGCCCAAAATTGCTACATGCTGGCATTGGATGGCTAAACTGCTAACGCTCTGGCTGGTGAGCCTTCCCGCTGAAGACAAAAGGAACAGACTTGCTGGTAGGCTGACTGGAAATACTAAATTGCTGTGACAACAGCCTGAGGTGAAAGTTTACTAGAACTCAACTGAGAATGGGGCAAATAAACACTACATACACTACCTTCTCCCTGAGAGGGACATAAACGGAGCTGATGTACTCCTCTGAGGCCCAATCAGTGAAGCTGGAGAGTGCTGACTAAATAAACTTGAATTACTTGTGGACTGACTAGAATCTAGCCGTGAGGAACTAAACTTAGAAAGAGATCCAGAAGGAAACACGGGTACCTTGGGGACAAGACCACTGAAAATACTACATCCTCCCTGGTTAGATGCAAACTGACTGGAAGATCCCATTTTGGGGTGGAGCTAGAGAGCCACTGGTCTATATAAACCCTGATAGTTTCTAGATTGGGGATCTTGTGGTGAAGTTACTGCAATATTTACATTCCCGGGCAACTTGAGCAAAGGTACCTCGAGACTTGGGACTGAGAGAGACTCCTATAACTACTTCCTGTCTGCACGGGAAATAACTAGAAGTTGCAAACCTTGCCCTTGACTGACTTGGAGGGATGAATGGAGACACACTAGTGTCACTTGAGGGCTGACTAAACCCTTCCACAGGTGAAGAACTTACTAGGGGTCATTGAACTCACGATGTATACATGGTAGGGATCTCCTGAGATGACCTGGGGAAGTAACTGGAAGGGGACCACGGAGCAGGGGCTAGGTCTGGACACTCCAGAGCGGAGTCTGGGGCTAGGACAGAATCTGGGAACTCTTGAACTTTGGGGCAGGACGGGGAACTCTGGAAATTCTAGGGCATAGTCTGGGAACTTCGGGGGTATTCTAGGGCATAGTCTGGAACTCGAATTCTAGGGGCGGAGTCCCCGGGGTGGAGTCTGGAACTCCGGGTGGAGTCTGGGAACTCCGGGTGGAGTCTGGGAACTCCGGGTGGAGTCTGGGAACTCCGGGTGGAGTCTGGGGCGGGTGGAGTCTGGGAACTCCGGGGCGGCCCTCTTGGCCGGAACATAGGACTCTGGATCGGCCATCTTGGCCGCGTGGCGAAACACTCAGCGGCGGCCATCTTGGCCGGAACATGACTCTCGGAAACGGCCCTCTTGGCCGGGACAGGACTCTCGGAAACGGCCCTCTTGGCCGGGACAGGACTTCGAAACGGCCCTGGCGGGACAGGACTTCGGAAGCGGCCCTCTTGGCCGGGACAGGACTCTCGGAAACGGCCCTCTTGGCCGGGACAGGACTCTCGGAAGCGGCCCTCTTGGCCGGGACAGGACTCTCGGAAACGGCCCTCTGGCCGGGACAGGACTCGGGAGCGGCCATCTTGGCGGGACAGGACTCAGAAGCGGCCCTCTTGGCGGGACAGGACTCTCGAAGCGGCCTCTTGGCGGGACAGGTCGAGACGGCCCTCTGGGAAAGCGGCCATCTTGGCCGGGACAGAACTCGAGGCGAAACGGCCATCTTGGCGGGACAGGCGGGAGCGCCATCTTGGCAGAACCCTGGGAGCGGCCATCGTGGGCTACGTCAGAACCCTGGGGAGCGGCCATCTTGGCCGTGACAGAACACGGGGAGCGGCCATCTTGGCAGCGTCAGAACTCGGGCGGCGCCATCTTAGGCTACGTCAGAACCCTGGGGAGCGGCCATCTTGGCCGTGACAGAACACGGGGGAACGGCCATCTTGACCGCGGCAGAACTCTCGGCGGCGGCCATCTTAGCCGCGGCAGAACTCTCGGCGGCGGCCATCTTAGCCGCGGCAGAACTCGCGGAGGAGGCCATCTCAACCAGACGGCGGAGGGGGTGGCACCCACAACTGGCCAACACCCAATCCATACATGCCTCCAAGCCTCCAGATGGCCCCCATCCGGATAACTTGGCCCATGACGCGTCGTTGAGCCCCCACAGGAACAGACGCCTCTGGTGGTCTTCGGGGAGCCCCGAGGCCATCCCACAGACGGCGAAGCAGAGGGTGTATGCCTCCACAGACTCCTCCTCCTGACCCCGATAGAGGAATGCCTTTGCGTGGGCGGCCTCCATCCTGGTGAGAGTGAGAGTGAGAGAGAGAGAGAGAGAGAGGAAACAAAAACAGAAAAACAAAAGACAAAAAACAGACAATTCCTCACGCCTGTGTTTTGGGCCGGTCGTACTGTTACGGTGCTGGGTTAGAAGGATCCAGGACTACAGAGAATACTTTTTCCAAGACAGGCTTTTACTTGGTTTTCTTTCAAACAAAGAGAGTTATCTGACAAATCAGGTAATACAGATTTCCATAGAGCACAAACCCACGCAACCACAAAACAACATGAAACAACAACGACCGGCGGGGAGTGAACAAAAAGGCAGACTATAAATAATACAAACAATAAACAGATAATGAATAAAACCAGGTGCGGGTGATAATCAAATGATAGTGCTAACAAGATGACAAAACGGTGAACAGGTGGTGAGGTGCAATGCATTTTGGGAACTGAAGTTCAAACAAAAAGGTGCAAGATGACAAAACAAAGTCCAAACAGGCAGAACCGTGACAATTTTTTATACTTTTTATACTAATTAATGTAACTGAGAAAATTAATTAAAGCACTAGATTTTTAAGCTAGTTAAGTATTAAAATATTTAATTCGATACACAGTGGAATAAAAAGTATGATGTTATGGTTCAGAATGTATTGAAGTAAAAGAAAAACATTTGTAAAGTACAGCTACTTTAAAAAAGTACTTAAATTAAGTAAAAATAATAAAGTAATTTACACCTCTGTGGGCAGGCCACCCAAGTAAAGTTCATGTTCACTGAAAAGTTACCGTTCATACTATTAATGCTAGTAACTTTGTCTCTTTTTCAGGTTCTAGGCAATGTTTTACATTGTTGAATTTCTGGCAACCCAAGAGGTTGAAGTGGTACCAGCAGTCTGGGTTCAAGATGAAACCTGTCAATGGCCAGCGCACTATAGGTCTGATGAATTACTTAAGGCCATACGAAGTGAGGAAAAGCCTGAGCACTCATGGGATGCATATAATGTTCGAATTTTATACACAGCTGGTATGTACATTAAAAATATTCATCCAAATGATTGACAGGTTTGATAAATCTTTAATCCTTTTTAACATTTTTACAGCAACCTACAAAACAGCTCGTTTAAAACTTCCTCAAGCAGAAATACACACAGACTTGCAAACAGCAGAGGAGGAAGATGAGCCTAAAAGCTCCAAGAAAAAACGTAAAAGGGTGTAAGTATTTAAGTGCCATTCTTCTACTGTTGTCTACTGCATGTTTTCCCAACAGGGATTATCTCTAAGCTATGATTAAACCATAAGTAAATTAGAACATTTATGTTATTTTATAAAACGTCTCGTGCCTTTTGTGGAGTCTTATGCATGAGAGCTGCGCGTTTAACCCCGGTTTCATACTATGCGTTCACGTTGTGGCCATCCACATCTTGTGTGCATAAGAAATTGTCGAGACATCCGTGTATGGAGCACCCAGCTCGGCCATCCGCTCATATTGTTGCATTTTTGTCTTGGGTTTTCCCCTCTTGTGTGTATAAAACATTCTCCGGACTCAGGTTTTGATGCCAAAAGATAGACTTTAGTGTCAGAGACACGCAAAGCCAAATTGCCTGCAGAAGAACTAACTTCTTCAATATTCCTGTTTGGGTATGCTTTGGAAGCTGTGTGGAGAGACAGAGACGGATGTGGAAAGTGAAGTTGACATATATGCGGCTGTTCGTAAGCGAGTCGGGAGCTCTCACTGTGGATGGTTTAAATTATAAGATTTTAGATGAACACAGACATTACATACGCTTTGGCTGGTACTTTTGAGAACTGGGCCACGTGGCAATTCTGCGGGTTCTGTGATGCGTCTTATTGTGAAAAGAAGAATAAAATCAAAGCCATGACCCGCCTGTTTGGTGTCAGAGAGTGCGGGTTGCGGAGAAACATTTATTTATTTGTGCGTTGGGCACAAATTAACATGCATTTAGAGCGGACAGACACATTTTAATCTAAACAATGTCAACATGTTTGTTTTTCCCTCAACAAGAAGGAATGGCATAGGATTATCTGAATAGGAAAGACTAATCTGTGAAATTGTTGAAAATAATTGGTGATTTCTTTTTTGTCCCTCTATTAACACCACCATAAGACCAAGCAGTAAAGATGACAGTGATGACGAAGTTACAGTCAAACAAAGGACACTGCCTCCAGCCTCAAAGATAAAAGGTCCAAACGTTGACATACAATCTGCAGTAAAGATGACAAGCCAAGTACCTAGACGGCCTCTGATAAGCCCAGGACCCAGGCAGTCTGTTACAAGTCCTGAGCCCAGATGTTCCCTGGTGAGTCCCAAGTTGGAATGGTCTGAAACAAGCCTTGAGTCCAGACAGTCTGCCATAAGTCCAGAACCCAGTTGGTGTGTGGCAAGCTCTGAACCACAGCGGCAAGATGAAAGTCGAGTCACTATCCCAAGTCTTGTTCGTAAGTGATTTATAACATTTTTTAGTTTGTCTCTAACATACAGTTAGTTTTAGAATTGTTGGGATAGGAGCATAGTTTTCTTTTTTATTTTAGCTGTGTACCAATGTATTTAAGTTACAGTTATATGATAGATATTGTCTTAAAGTCCACACTCTCAGCTTTAATCTGGAGTCATTCTGATGGATTTGTTTTTGAAATCTAATTGTGGCATGTTTCACTTGAATGGTGATCTCCCTGAACTCCCTTAATGTGGCTTCACAGTAACAGCTTCCAAATGCAAACACCACACAACATGCCTTTAACATGCTTCATGTATGAAGACAAAGCCCATACCTGTGAATAAAACAGCTTATGAGTCAACTGTTTAATTACTTTTGGTCGCTTGAAAAAGAGGAGAAGCCTTTAAAGAGCTGTAATTCCTAAGCCCCTGTAAATATACTCAAAATAAAACTGAGAGTGTGCACTTTAAGACGATATCTATTATATAACTGTAACTTAAATACATTTTGGTAAACAGCTAAAATAACAAAAAATGTGCTTCTGTACCAATATTTATGGACCTAACTGCATATAGATATATATGTATGTAGTTATACATATATAGTATATTTACACATACATATCTATCTGTATGTGTATCTCTCATATCTCTTTTTTTGAGTTAACTTACCGGTACTTAAAGACTTACTAACTTTTTGGTCTCATCAGAAGAATGAGATTTCTATTGTAATTTATACATGTAAGTGTGTGTGTGTGTGTTTATTGACTCTATTTTTAGCTCTTCTGCAAAGACTGCTTGCTAATCAGGAAATGATAATGGATCATCTTAAACTTATTCGGATGACCATGCAGAAAACGTGTGAACCTGCTCACGGGCAGGATCCCCTCGATGGTGAAGTCGAGGACCATTGCCTTACCAACTTAAACAGATATCAACAGATATCATGAAATGCATTTCAGTCCTTTACATTATGTTTCTGGAGGTTTGATTATGATTATGGTTTTTGTGCCAAAGAAGTTGAAGTATAATGTAATTCTGTCAAGAACACTGCATTTCAAGAAATTCACAACTAAACTAAATTCCACAACTACGAAACCATGTCTCTATATTAATGGTTCTCCAATCAGGCTTTTCACAAAACTATTTGTAGATGTAGAACTATTTGAAGGAACAACTTCAGAAACAACAGGCAGGTCATTGGATGATGCTTGAGTTTAGTGTGACGATAGTTTTACTAAAGAGCAACTCTGGAGATAAAGTGTTCATATTCTCATACAGTGCACACACAGACAAATCCACAAGTGCCTTGCGTGTAGCATGTTAAACTGTGCAACTCATTCAGTCAGACTAACAGGATCCAACTTCTGCATCTATTTATATGGACCTAATGCAGCCAGATTTCACTCGCAAAATAGACTTTAACTAAGTGAAATAGTGGTGCGCCATTGATTAATGTCACACACAAACAAGCACAACGACAAACAAGTTGCTCTGTATAATGCACCTGCCAAACTGTATCGCACGTGTGATACACAGGTGTTTTTCAAACTGTACAGATAGGCTCGCATACGAAAAACAATTTGGGATGCACACTAGTCAGACAGAATAATTTGTTCAGAATAATGGCTCCTAAAAGTCCTAAGAGTTTAAATATAAGAAATGTGCCAAGCTCAATGTTCTCTTACCATTCCAGATTTCTAACACACACTTACAGTAAGTGAAAACAACTACCCTCAGTATATTTTTTCAATTCAGTAAGAAATACAGTATCCAACAATGACATTGTCCTAAATGGGAAATGTGAACATAATGTTTATTATTTTTTATGAATAGGGTTACTGTGAGTAGTGTTGCTACCATGTATCCATAATGAATAAATTATATTTTTCAGATTGTTGCACTCAGCGTCATAGGGGGAGTTGACATTAGAGACACTGTCTGGACCAACTCTTTTGCAAAACAACTCAACTGGCGGGGAGTCAATGGGAAAACGGCCTTCCAAAGGTTGGAACTAAAAAATGTAATTACTGGTAAGTGTTACAAGTTCAATTCAAATTCAATTCAATTTTATTTGTATAGCGCTTTTCACAAAGGACATTGTATCAAAGCAGCTTTACATGTAATGACATAGCAGTCAGTGGTCAGGGATTCAAAAAAACTCTTTAGGAGAGAAAAAAACCCCTGACATGACGTGTTATAGGTGCAATCCGTAGCATGTGCAATCCGGAATAGGGGACACAAATTGCCATTGATCGCATCCATAACTCACTATGCAGTTTACAGATACAGACATTATAAGATGCAGAACTTCACTATAAGAGAGTTAATAAAAAATGTTATATGTTAAGTGTAATGTGGTAAATTTGATTTTAATATAACAGGTGCCGGAGGTTGTCCTGGGTAGTCGTCATGAAGCAGCACCAGGGTGGGCATCAGGTGGGGCAGTGTTGCGCCAGCTGGAACTCATTCCTCAGGATACCTCGGAGAAAGGGATAGGGGGATAGAGAGAGAGAGAGAGAGAGAAAGGAGAGAGGAGGAGGGAGAGAAGGACAAAACAGAATTAGCGTAGCAGCCATTCCTATGTTGATTGTAAGCAGTTTTATGTGATATCACATGCAGTATGTATTATGTGTGTGTGCCCGGTTCCAGTTGAGGTTAACTATTGTGGCCTTAGAGAGTTGGGGCAAAGATTATGTGAATGCAAGTGTAAACAGATAAGTCTTTAATGTAGTTTTAAACTGTTCGACTGTGTCTGAGTCCCGGACTTTACTGGGAAGGTTATTCCATAGTTTAGGAGCTAAGTAGGAGAAAGATCTGCCACCTTTAGATTTCTTTGATATTCTTGGAACTATTAAGAGCCCGTTATTTTGTGAACGTAATGTCCGTGATGGGTTGTATGCTGATAATAGTTCACGGAGGTATAGAGGTGCTAAGCCATTTAGTGCTTTGTATGTCATTAACAGAATTTTAAAATCGATGCGATATTTTACAGGTAGCCAGTGCAGTGTTGCTAGGAGTGGACTAATGTGGTCATACTTTTTGATCTAGTGAGAACTCTAGCAGCTGCATTTTGAACCAGCTGAAGCTTATTTATTTGCTTTGCATGACATCCCCAGTAATGAATTACAGTAGTCGATTCTGGAGGTCATAAAGGCGTGGATTAGTTTCTCTATATCCGAGAAAGACAGCATATGGCGCATCTTTGAAATATTTCTAAGGTGAAAAAATGCAGTTCGGCATGTATTAGAAATGTGTTCTTATCTAGAATCACACCTAGGTTCTTGACTGCGGAAGAAGGGAAATGGTGCAACCTTCAGTAGGCTATTGTGTCGGCATGCTATTAGGTTCAATAATCAGAATCTCTGTCTTGTTGGAGTTAAGTAGAAGGAAGTTGTTTGCCATCCATTTTCTAATATCGTTAATCACAGTCTATTAGCTTAGTAAAATGGTGGGCTTTGTTAGGTTCTGAGGAAATATAGAATCGTCAGCATAGCAGTGGAAGTTGATGTCATGTTTCTTAATAATATCTCCGAGGGTAGCATATATATAAGACAATTGGGCCAAGAACTGATCCCTGTGCTCGTATTTTACCTGAGAGTAGTAAGATTTTTCATCGTTGGCATATACAAATTGGTAACGATCAGTTAAATAAGATTTAAACCAGGCTAAGGCTTGACCATTAATGCCAACATGGTTTTCAGTCTATCGAGTAGGATTGTATGATCTATTGTATCAAAAGCTGCACTGAGGTCGAGTAATATAAGAATAGATGTCTCACTGCGATCTGATGCTAAAAGGAGGTCATTTGTCACTTGGAGCATAGCTGTTTCTGTACTGTGATTGTTGATTGAAATTTTTCATAAATGCTATTTTCGGCTAGGAATGTCTGTAGTTGTTTGGACACAACCTTTTCTAGTATTTTGATAAGAAAGGGAGATTCGAGATTGGTCTATAGTTGGTTAGGTCTCCTTGGTCGAGATTAGGTTTTTAATGAGAGGCTTAATAACTGCCATTTTGAAGGCCGCTGGGACGTAGCCTAGTTCTAAGGATGAGTTAATAATGTTGAGTACAGGTTCGAGACTGCAGAAAAACTTCTTTTAGTAGTTTTGTTGGGATGGGATCTATTATACAGGATGAAGATTTAGATGAATTTATTATTTTGTGAGTTCATCTATTTTAATAGCATTAAATGATTCTAGTTGTACTAATGGCATGAAACGGGACGGTATACATATAGAGGTGGCAGGCTGTGTAGATGCAATATTGTCCCTAATCTGTTGATTTTATTATCAAAAATTTCATAAAGGTATTACTATCGTGCTGTAGTTTAACATCTTTTTCTGTAAATGATTTATTTCCAGTCAGCTTTGCGACTGTGTTAAAAAGAAACCGCGGGTTATTTTGATTTTCTGCGATCAACTTGCTAAAATAGGACGCTTTGGTGGTTTTTAGAGCCTAAAGTGTTCTATGTGCTGTAAGACTGTCACCTTATAGTCGACTATTTGCTTTTTTATTAGAAGACACAAATAGTATTTGATTGTCACACTTTATCATTTCAAATGTACATTCACCATGTTAGTCAATTTGTTTAGCCGCTAACTTGGATAAAGAGCTATCTTTTATGAGCATATTTAAATGTAGTGGGTAAAAAATGATCCTACATTTGCCAGATCTGCACATGTGCTCCATTACCTCTACATCCCCACCATCAGTGTGCTTCTGTCACGATGTCACTCAGCACCTCCCTCTGGACTCAGTTTCCCACAATTCATTTCACCCCGCTCACCTGTTCACCATCTGTAATCTTGCAATCACCAGTCATCCCGAATCACCTGCACCTGCCTCACATCGTTATGGACCTTATTTAATGTGTTGGTTTTCTGTTCTCCTTTGTCTGGTGTTGTTGTTCGTTTGGTCGTGTGGGGGTTTGCTTGTTTGTCTTGTTATACCTGGATTCTCTGACATGCTTCTGTGCCTGGTTTGATCTGCCTGTGATTACTCCCTCTGAAGTGAGGTCTGTATTATGTGTATTCCCGCTGATGAAGTTCAGTAAAAGACTTGTTTAAGATACTCTCGTGTTCTGTCTGATCTGACCCTGCACGGTAACAGCTTCTTCCTAAAGGTAGCTACGTAGACTTAATTGTGTGTGGGATACAGAGCTTTGTTTTCACAGCTATACAGACTATATAATCATAACCTTTGGTGGTGAAACAGCAGATAACAGCATTAACAGCATTATGTGTAGGCTTGAGTGCTTTATTATAATTTATAGTCTCATTATTATGTTTTTTTATTGACTCTGTATTTTTAGGAACTGTCAGAAAGAACACTCTGACAGCAACGGCTACTGACCAAGAAATTGAAATGTATATAAAAAAAATGGCTTCACCTGGCAGGCAACCGCGATGGTGGGAGACGGGAAAGAGAAAAACGGAGGAGTGCCCAAAATACATGTAAGGCAGTTACATTGTTTTTGTGCTATACATGTAATAATTAATATAGTACTATGGTCTTTGATTGGCTGTTAGGTGTCATGTGCATTAAACCATTTACTAAGAAAAAATAAACGTAAAAAACAAAATCGTTCACTCAAATACCTAACTTTTAGATTGCATGCCTAAATTCAGTTTGTCACTGTAAAACATACATTTTGCAAAATTATGAACACAATTCTCTACATAGCACAAATTATTCATTTAATTAGTCATGTTTAAAAGCTCTTGCATGTAATTTGTTCATGAAGAAATCAAAACTGTGTTTTGAGAATTTTTTTTACCTATTTAATTTTGCATTTATGTTATGTGAACAAATCTTTTATCCATTTTGTATGAAGTTGAAGAAAATTACAGTGGCATAATTCTGGATATACTGAAAAACACTTATTTTATACTGAGATCGCGATTCTGAATAACAGAAAAACAGCACTTGTAATTTACTAGAGGTTTTGATTAAATATTTAAGTTTTTTTAATTGCTTACACACTGTGCAAATGTGCATGCACCATGTTAGAATCTGTCTCCACATTAGGGCTTTCTGCACATGGTGAAATGTACTGTATCTAGGATGAAATTGAATTCTGTTATTTAATCATTTTATTATAAAATTTTAAACATGAATTAAATGGTTTGATTTCTAAATTGTGTTTGTCAACTATTTATTTGTGTTTGTTTTTAAAGGCCCACAAGACTGCCAAGGAGCTGATGGGCCCAGTCAAGGAGATCATTAAAGTTTTATTTTATTTGTTTTTGTTATTGTTCTTCTTTTTGCAGATTGCTTCCCAGTTTTGGATGTGCAATGTTTGTGCACAGCTTGTGCTGTGTGGGGCTTAAATTCTGCTTGTTCTCGTTCCTTCAAGATGAACATGCATGGCTATTCGATGACGACCTTTCAGTCAGTGTCTGTTCTTCTTTCTGCTCACCTGAACACGTGAAGAAATGCTGAAAAGGTCAACCAGCGTCTTTCGCTTATGTTTACTTTTTTTATCAGATGAAGGTGTAAAACTGTTGTTTTATCAATAGCCCTGCTCTGTTAATGATAAACACAATTAAGCCCCTGGGCGCCCCCTGCTGAACGACAGGAAAATGATGGGAAGCAAACTCATGACAGGGTTCAAAAGAATGTATGTGCGAAGATGAAGAACATGTCCAGGACGCAGTGCATTTGCTGAAGAATAAAGAACAGGCAAAAGCTTACTGCACCTGGCATTCCCAGGCGGTCTACCATACAAGTACTAACCAGACCCGACCCTGCTTAGCTTCTGAGATCAGACGAAATCGGGTGCGCTCAGGGTGGTATGGGAAGCCATTCGCGATGGTGGAGGCCGAAAGGTCCACACACACGATTAAACGCCTCGAATTGAACAGCTCTCTGGTCATCTTCGTGTTCATTCAACTCTTTTGGTTTATTTCGGAGATGCTTCGCATCTTGCTCTGCCTGCAGATGGGAAAAGTGCCCTTTAAAAACGTCAAGAAAATGTTTATGTTGCACTGACCGGCGATGAAAGCCAGTGCTTACGGCTGACTGATGCGCTTTGCGAGTTAAATAAACAAAATGCTTCGATTAGTTGGTCAATAAATAAATTCAAACAAAACACACACACACACACGAGTAAAGGAGTGTCTTGGTGTTTTAAGTCGAATAATATGGAAAAGTGCACCTCAAAAGCATGGAGTACATGCAGGCTTTTTTTTGCACTCACCGTCGATGCAAACCATTGCGCATGGCTGACTGATGACGTTGCGAGTGGAATACACAAACTATTCCATTAGTCGGTAAACTAATAAACAAGAGAACTAACAAAGTTAGGGATGAGCATACACATGTATGCTCATCGTGGCTGTCATGGAATAATATTCCTTATATGGATTGTGAAAGGATTGCCGCCGATGTTTCATTCTTAAAGGTCAACGAGCTCACGGAGTGCCTTCCGCCTGTTGACGCTGGCGACAGCGTTTAAATTGCATTGCTCTCACACAATATCAGCAAATTAAAGGCGTTCTGTTGTCTGCAAGTGTTCCAGCGTTTTTGCCTCATTGCATTCAAGGAATGCAACGTTCATTTAACGAGCGATACCGTGTTAGCGGCGTAAAGGTTCATTTCGTCTGTTTTCGACAACGGCCGGCAACGCACATTATTGCCTGCTGCTCGGCGTTATTTACACTTCTGTAGCACTTTGCACCAGGGACCGTTGCTATTTCACAAATACAACGGTATATGCGTTGCCCTGATATAGCATGAAAGGCCGGACCCATTCGCTCATTACAAAGACAAAACAAAAGAAGTATTTTTGTTCATAATGGTTCGTTGAATGTTCTGCAAAACGGATGCTTTCGTTCTATCGAAGACGTTTCAGAGACCCCTCTCGGGTTCCTGACGCAAGGCACATTCGTAAAGAGAGAAGAAACACAACAACAACAAACAATAAAAAAATCAAAGGCATAGCGATGTCAGCCAATACTCCTTGGTGCCTTTCATTTAACGAATAAAGCTGCGTCCTTGGCCAACAGACTCACTCCCTTGTCGGACATTAACACCCTTAACACCCTTGAAACATGTACTATAGTCATCCTTCAGTTAAGCTGGAGGCTACAAAACTCTAATATATAAATGTCTCATATATGTAAACAATAAAAATGCAGTTTTAGCCTACGAATAAGGGTGTGTAAATGACAACACCCAAGCTTACTTATGTAGCATAAAAACATATAACACTAGTATATAAAATTCCCATCACACATCCTCCCTTTTGTCATTTACAACATCCCCACATCATCCAGCTCCCAGGTGAGCACTGCCCTTTCCCCAGGAGCCTTCATTTACCACTTATTCATCATCATCTATACCAGTCATGTGATCAGGATTAAATGCATCAACATCAATTACTTCTAAACCTGTATATCCCAGTCTAGCAAAATTCAATTGTATCATTTTGTCCATTAGTCTACTCACACAGGACATCAAGCATGGTATAATCATTAAAACAAGCATAATCATCAGTATAATCGGCAAAACAGTAGTAACTAGCCATTGTTACCACCCCGGGGAAGAGAGCCATTTAAGCCACGGGGTGGTCATATCTTCAGGTGGATGTATGACATTTTTCATGTAGGTAATCACATCAGTAACATTATCATAATAATCAGGAATATGAAAACAACAGGTTTCCCCTAACATCCGGCAAACCCCTCCTCGTTCAGAGGTCAAAGTGTCCAAAACAAGATGATTCTGAATTACCATCTCTCTCATTTGCTTCATTTCATCATTAATCAGTGTAAGTGCTTTTTCTGTGCTGTTTGCCAGTGCCAAAACCTGCCATGCTAGTCCATTCAGTTTTAGTAAAGCTGCTGATGTTCCTCCTCCTAAAAAGATACTCCACCCTATTCCTGCTTCCCTAGATGTCCAGGGACATCCACTTAGTCCCTCTATATGTATGTGGCACTTCTTGAATTCCTTCAACAATCGACCTTCTTTCCCTCACCATATTCTCTTTGTGCATAATACTTCCCGTATTCAATAGAGCTGGGTAACAACATCCTGACCACTTATCTTTTGGCAATTCATACCTAGCTCTACCTCCACACACCCATACTATTGCGGCAGCTGAATCGTTGTTTCTTACCCAAT
This sequence comes from Beaufortia kweichowensis, assembly GCA_019155185.1. Taxonomy (NCBI): domain Eukaryota; kingdom Metazoa; phylum Chordata; class Actinopteri; order Cypriniformes; family Gastromyzontidae; genus Beaufortia; species Beaufortia kweichowensis. The sequence goes on along the minus strand of CM032816.1, from coordinate 1,018,661 downwards.
CACACTTTACAGATATTCCATTTCTTTCACAGGTACCCTTTTCTCTACTTTTTATCCACAATCTACAGTGGCATTAATGACAGATACATTATAGACTGGGCTAATTCCCTTTCCCTTATACGTTACATCTCTAGGTAGGCCTCTTACAAATCCACATGTAGTTTCATAACATCTCTTTACCCCCTTGGTCATGGCCGCTACACTATAGGTGTAACCCCATCTATCTACTTTGGTCATTACTGTTCCCTGATTTGGGTTGAACACTGGGGTCATATCAAACTTAGGGTTCTTATTTCTTGTCCTATCACTATAGGTCCTCACGTCTTTCCATGCACAGGGTTGTTTACAAAAATAGGCCTCTGCTCCCCATCGGTGATATGCATACCATGGGTCATAAGGGACACTAATGCCATAATAGGAAACCCATCCTACCCTCATTGGGTCACACAAAAAATAACCTGTCTTTCCTGCTACTATCTGGACGGTTTTTGGTTCATTGTCTCCATCTACAAAGGGGTCTGGCCTGGTCTGACACTGGATGCTGGCTAGGCACAGGAAAATAACAAACAAATACATTGTTAAATCAGTGTATGTGTTAGTTAGGTGTGGGTGCAGGTGTAGGTGTATCTTCGTCCTCAGTTGGCTCGAGGACAACTCGCTTGCAGTGGGATGCGTGTATCCACGTCGCTCTTTCTGCCACCTTCACGGCCGTCTGTGACGTCAGCAGGACCAAGTAGGGTCCCTGCCACTTCCTTGCCCTCCAATGCTTTCTCCGGAAGTCTTTCACCACCACGTAATCGGTCATGCAGTGGTCCTTCAGCTGGAACTGGTAAACTCGCCTTTACCTGTGAAGACACAACAGACATGACAGAGTGTAGCTTGGAACAATATGACAACATTTTATCCATTTCCTGACCCCCCTCCCCCACTGGCACACCAGGGGTCGCCCAAATGACATGTGGCGGTCTACCGAACAGTATTTCAAAAGGGGACATGTTTGCTCTGGTTCTTACTCTTTGTCTCATGTACATTAAGGCTATGGGTAGGACAGTAGTCCATTTTTCACCCGTTTCTTCACATAATTTGGTCAGTTTCTGTTTGAGTGTGCCATTTTCTCTCTCCACTGCCCCTCCTGATTGAGGATGATAGGCGCAGTGCATTTTCAGATCAATACCAAAATACTCACTGAGTTGTTGAACGGCTTTGTTCACAAAATGGCTACCATTGTCACTTGAAATTTTCTGTGGAAGGCCCCATCTCAGGATCACCTCCCTTAGGAGCATTTTGCATAACCCTTCAGCATCTGCCTTTCGTGTGGGCATGGCTTCTACCCATTTAGAAAACATATCAACCATTACCAGGCAGTATTTCTTTCCTTCACTTGGTGTTAGCTCAATATAGTCCATCATGAGGTGATCAAAAGGTAGTTCTGGCATGGGGTGTGCTGCTTGTGGCAGTTTTTGTTCTCTACCTGAGTTGTTTGTGAGACATACAATGCATTTTTTGCAAAATTTGTCAGCTTGGACGGTGAACCCCCTCGTGTACCAGTGTTCAGCCATTGCACTCATCATACCTCCCTTTGACACATGGTCTAACCCATGTGTCAACACACAGAAGACAGGAAAGAAATGAGAAGGAAGACAAGGCTTGCCATTTCGACCGTACCAGACGTCATGCTCTCGGTATGCCCCTGCTTTCTTCCAGGCCTCCTTGTCAGGGCCGGTTGAAAAAGCTTGTATTTCAGAGAGACTAGCAGGGACACAGACAGGTTTGTCAATGTGGGCCATGCAGGCCAACAGAGGTGTCTCAGCTGCTGCCTTTGCAGCAGCATCAGCTTTTCTGTTGCCATTGGCAACATCATCAGTGCCTGAGGTGTGTGCCTTACACTTGCAGATGGCTACTGCTCCTGGTAGCATGATTGCATCTAATAGGTCTGCTACCAGGGAACCATTCAAAATTGGTTTGCCATCTGCCCTGAGGAATTTCCTATGTTTCCATAGGGCACCGAAATCATGCACAACGCCAAAGGCATATCTGCTATCTGTGTAAATAGTAACAGATTTGTTTTCTGCCAGTTTGCAAGCTTCGGTGAGAGCCACTAACTCAGCGGCCTGTGCCGAGTAGTGTGATGGCAGTCTGGCACTGTAAAGTATGTCGTGTACAGTGACAACTGCGCACCCAGAGTGGGTGGTACCTGTTTGGTCTTTGTATGAGGATCCATCAACATACAAAACCATATCACTATTGGGCAACGGTTCGTCTATCAGGTCCGGTCGTGGCGTACATACCTGTTGTAACACCTCTTTGCAGCAGTGTGGCTCACCCTCATCTTTATTTGGCATTAAAGTTGCAGGATTCAAAACATTGCACCGTTTAACAGTGACATTTGGCATTTCTAATAGGGTCACAGTGTATCTTAGCCACCTGGCTGCAGAGAGGTGTGAGGTCTTTTGTTCCAACAAGATGATGGAAACAGAATGTGGAACCATCAGGGTAAGTGGTGCAAAGCCCACAAAGTCACGTGATGCCACCACAGCGTTCTCAGCCGCAGCAACAGCACGTAGACAGGAAGGCAGGCCTCTTGCCACTGCATCGAGTCTGCTGGAAAAGTAAGCTACAGGGCGGAGGCGGTCGCCGTGTGTTTGACATAGAACTGAATGCATGAAGCCTCCTTTTTCATCCACAAACTGCATGAAAGGCTTCATTGGGTCTGGAATGCCTAAGGCTGGGGCAGAGGTTAAGGCTCCCAGCATGTCTTCGTAGGAGGCAGTTAACTCGGGGGACCACGTGATCTTACTGGTGGCTGTGGACAGCTCCTCATGAGCCAGAGAGTGAAGGGGCGCTGCCCTTTCTGAGTAAAAAGGAACAAAAGTTCTACAGTAAGAAGTCATCCCTAAAAAAGATAACAGCTCTCTCTTGGTGCGTGGGCAGGGTGTGTTCATGATACCACTAATACGTTTCTCAGAGAGGGAACGAGATGTGCCTGTTATCACATGACCCAGGAAAGTTACTGTTTGCTTCGCTATCTTGACTTTCTCCCGGTTTACCTTGAGACCTGCGTGGGCGAGAAAAGTCAGCAGCTGCACACTTTCAGAGATACAGGATGCACGATCTGGGCAACAAAGCAAAAGATCGTCAACATATTGTAACAAGGCACATCCTGGCTGCACGGAATGTTCATCTAAGCAGTCTTTCAAGGCTGTGTTGAAGATTGTGGGAGATTCTGTGTAACCTTGACATAGCCGTGTGAATGTGTATGTTGAGCCTTCAAATGTGAATGCAAACCGAAACTGGCTATCCTCGTGTACAGGGATAGTGAAAAATGCATTTGAGATGTCAATTACCGTGTAAAATGTGGTATGTGCTGGTATCATGTTCAGTATGGTGTATGAATTTGGTACCGTTGGAGCTCTGGCCCGCACTGCGCTGTTTACTGCTTGTAAATCTTGTACAAACCTCCATGTGGCCTCCTTCCCCGGGCTAGCTGCCTTTTTCACAGGGAAGATCGGTGTGCGCACAGGAGAGTCTGCACAAGGCACGATGATGCCTGCTTCAAACAGACTGTGAAACACTGGCTTGATGCCAGCTACGGCTTCTGGTTTTAAAGGATACTTACGGGTCGATAGTCGCTTTTTGGTGTAATTTGAACCGGTCGACACCCTTTGAGCAGCCCCACATCATAGGCATGTCTCGCCCAGAGGATCTTTGACACTGCTTCGACAGCTTTTTCGACGTCATCCTCTGGGGTGGGGGTCTCTGAGTGGAGAAACAAATCAGTATGGTTAACGTATAACTCGTTCCGCTTCACATCAACAACCCATTTGAGATCTCTTTTGTATATGCCTGTTGAGGGAGAGAAAAGTGTGTTTTCTCTTCCCCGAGCAGGCTCCCAGTCCGTTATCGCAGATGCGCGCATTGCAAAGCCTCCCACATCTTTCCACTCTCTATCTGATGGCCTTGCAATAGATACATGAGGAACTGAATCTGCAACATCAAACAATTTAAACTATGCTTCAGTGAGCTGAACTAAAGCAGCAGCCCACTTCCCGTCCCAAACTACACAAATCAAGCATAATTGTTCTTTTGATCTCTCATACCAAACTGTCAAAAACTCAGCAGATAAGGTAACAGAACATGTACAGTGAAACTCGGAAAGTTCCATGAGTTCATACAGATTAGAAAACTTTTCAAAACAGACAGTATCATGAAGTTCATTTGCTTTTGACACCAACAGCCATTCATACACATACAGAAAACCATCCAATTTCGGAAACTGCGGGGCCACCGACACTTTCACACCATTCTCATCACACTCAAGACAGACAGACAGATTACACATCAAATCCCTACCCATCAAATTTACTGGACAACAAGAACTAATTAAGAAACTGTGTTCAAATTGTTGGCTTTCTACACAACATTTTGCAGGATAGGAAAAGAATTCTTTGGTTGTGTGCCCTGTGGCAGACAGTGAAACAACATGTTTATTCATTGGCTTTAGAGGAATATCCTGCTTCCTACATACTGAATATGTAGCTCCTGAATCTACTAAAAATTCTAATAGTTTGTCATTCACAGTTAACTTGTATACCGGCATTTTAGATGACGTACTGGTATGTGTGTATTGCTTAGCAAGCGTGTGTGCCTTGCCGCCTATGCTAAGCAGATCTTCATTGCAAGCAGGAAAAGAATAATACTCATCTGATGTTTGTGTGTCCTGGCCCTTGGATGCCGAGTGTCAATTAGGTTGTGCTGCTGGTGCTGGTCCCGCTCCCGCCCCATCGGTTTTCGTTGGGTTTGGACATTCATTGCGCCAGTGTCCAGTTCCTCCACAATTGAAGCATTTTGTAGGATCATACGACAAGTTTGGTTGTCCTCCGCCTCCACGGCCTCTCCCTCGTCCCCTGTGGCCTCCCCGACCTCTCCCCATTGGCCCCTGCCGGACTCTTGAGTGTGTCTCACGGCCAGCAGAGCTAACGCTTTTTGCAGGTCAGAGTCGGTGGTTTCTTTTTGTTTGTCTTTCTTGACCCCTTCGATGCGCTCTGCATGAGCTGCGTGCATTCTCACTTCTTCCAATCTGCGGTCAACCAGACCCACACAGAACTTTTCGACCTCTTTTCTGATTGAAGGTCTCAGTCCCTTCATGAAAACTTCTTTGGTATGACTCTCAAACAGTCCCATTACATCTCCCCAGCCGTTTGCTGGTTTCTCCATTCCGGAGTGTTGTTCCATAGCAAAAATCACTCTTGTGAGATAATCATTAACAGTCTCAGTTGGCTTTTGCACGCACTCAGTAACTTTACCCATGTTGATTTTCACGGGCCAGGCTCGTGCGCATTCAAACTAATAGTTTGTCATTCACAGTTAACTTGTATACCGGCATTTTAGATGATGTACTGGTATGTGTGTATTGCTTAGCAAGCGTGTGTGTCTTGCCGGCTATGCTAAGCAGATCTTCATTGCAAGCATTGCAAACCCCAAGACGTGGGAGGAAACCGTTTTGCAGAGAAAATGAGAATCCGGTGGGAGAAAACTCATGGCAGAACGCAGTGAATTTCTCTGCAAAACAGTTTCCTCCCACGTCTTGGGGTTTTGGTAAATGGCTCATGGCATCGGAAATTTCTTTGCTCGTCCACGGTCTGAAAACCATCAGGGGTCCGTCCGCTCCGGCCACTTCTATCATAGGGGCTTGTAGTTTGCCTGACATGGGCGGATTTTTCCTGACTTTGTCTTTGTTCTTTTCAGCTCGTCCTCTGGTAACAACAGTCCATTCGGCCGTCTCAGCCGTTTCTTTCTTTGTTTCGGTCGGTTCGAAGACCTGTTGAATGCTGTCATCATCAACACCTGTGTTGTCTGATTTGTGATCGTCGTCGTCTTCGGTGTCTGATCCGTGGGACACGGAGCGGGCACTCTTCTTTGTCTTGGGGGCACTCGGTCATCCTCAGGCATAATCAGGACACATGTAGAGGAAGAGAGAGCATAAAGATTAGGATAAAGAGGTGCATAGGGAGGCGGACAACCAGGCGGATCTTTTGGTTGACGCTCGCCTCTTTTAGCGGTGTCTTTATCTTTATTTTCATTTTCTTTAACTGGTGTTGGGCATTCAGAGGGTAATTGTTTCATATTTGCCTTATTTTCTAATCTTTTTGCCTCTTTTAACCATTTTTGCAAACATTTTTCATGTTTATCTCTTTCTTCCTGTTTATTTAATTTACCCTTTCCTTTAAAATGTTGTTCAACCTTGTCTTGTAAAAGACTTAACTGTGCCACACTGAAAGATCCCTTCGTGGAAAACCCAAAATGTGTACACCACATAGGCATTGACAATAAACTGTCTTCACCATATCTTCTTTTCATTGCCTGCACAATGGGTGAGTCGTAATCAGGCTCTGTTAATTTAGATTCGGACTTGCCCATCTTCCCTCTCAACCTGTGTACTGTACTTCGTACACTATACCCTCACAAGACTTAGTGAGGTTTTACACTGTACTTCGTGTAAATATTCAGTATACTCGACTCAGTATACAAGTGTGACGTCTCACACAAACTCTAGTGCTCACTTCTTCGGCACTATTAATCCTTCGAGAGGAAAAAAAGACTTACCCGAATCTATTTCTGTGCACGCGTTCGTAGCCTCGTTCGTGGGATGGTGTTGCTTCAGGAATCCTGGGAGATCCCCCTTCCCTGAAGTGCGGGGTTGGGCCGGGAGAAGTCTTTTATGTCTCCAGGGTAGCTAACCAATCTTCCAAATTCCGTCAGTCAAACCATCCCATCCTCACGTCACCAGTTTGTTGTGGATATTCTTAATAAAAATGTGAAACACCAATTGTGCAGTCAATGAAAAGTTTAATCTCATGAGAGGCGTTCAGCTCAGTGTTAATGCAGAGTGAACGCCTGTACACAGAAGCACACATTCTTTATACTCACTCTATTACACACCTCCTGCTCTTCTGCCTTATCTCACAAGCCCCCACCTTTGCTCACTCAGTGCTATGTGCAGAAAAAGAAACATATACTATAGTCATCCTTCAGTTAAGCTGGAGGCTACAAAACTCTATATATATCTATATATAAATGTCTCATATATGTAAACAATTAAAATGCAGTTTTTAGCTTACGGATAAGGGTGTGTAAATGACAACACCCAAGCTTACTTATGTAGCATAAAAACATATAACACTAGTATATAAAATTCCCATCACAATATATATATATATATATATATATGGGCGTTTCTTCAACTAGGTGCACTTTTAGCCTTGTGAAGTTGAACAAAAAAAATCTTGTTCAAAAGTCACGTAACACAGTCTCATAAGTTTAAATAATGTGTCTACTTTTAAGGTCTGTTAGAGGACAAACTTGGATTATAATGCTGCGTTCACACCAAACGCGAATGAAGCGTTAAGAGCGAGTGATTTACATGTTAAGTCAATGCAAAGACGCGAATAGACATCCTGCGGCGCGTTTCGCGCGAATTGAGCGTTTTGGGCGTTTGACGCGCGAGTTGAAAAATCTGAACTTTGGCGAATTCCGCGCCCGCGTTAACCAATCAGGAACTTGCTCTAGTAGTGACGTGATTACGAGCGGAGGCAGAAATCAGAAACAACAATGGAGGACAAATTGATCGTGGCTGTGTGTGGACACCCGGAGCTTTATGATACATCGTCTTATTTCTACAGAAACAGGAATAAAAAGGATCTTGCTTGGAGGAAAGTGAGTGAGGAGGTCGGGCAATCTGGTAAGTTGTAATCAACGCTCTTTACTCAATTTGAGCTATATATACATATACACTACTAACTCTCTAAAGCCGGTATTTTAGCTTAGCTACTTTACCGCTGAAATTTGACAAGCTGAATTTATTCAGATGAAGTGTGCAGAGAGAAGTGGAAGAGTCTGAGGGACACATATTTAAAGGAGAGGAGAAAGGAGGTGGAGAAGAGGAGTGGGTCAGCAGCAGGGTCAGGGAAAAGGTGGAAGTACTCTGCGGTCCTGTCTTTTCCTCGACCCTTCGTCTCCCCACGGGAGACGAGCGGGAATATGGAGAAGGGGGATGGGGCCGCAGGGTACGACCACACCGAGGACCAGGGCGAGACAGAAGCAGCAGGGCACTCAGAGACAGGAGGTGTGTTGACAAGTGAAGCAACACAGCAGGGCATATTTCTTTTTGTTTTTAATTTAATTTAAAATAATTGTAATTTTATTTGTTTTATGATGAAAAGGCTCAATTAATTTCAGTCTGGCTGGTGTAATGTGCAATGTGTGTAATGTTGTATTAATATTTAATATTGTCATTGCAGAGCCCACTGGTTCTTTTGATGTCAGTGAGCCTGGGTCCCCTCTGCCAGAATCTGCTGCTGCTTCTGTTTCCCCTGCCGGCCCTTCAACATCTGCTGCTGTACCCACAGGTGTGTACAGGCAAAAAATGACCATGTTTACATGCATATTAAATTTACAGTAAACACTCATAGCCTCATACACTGACGGTTTGTGAATGAGTTAAATTTTTTCTGCCTTCTCGTTGTACATAATGTGCTATCTTTTGATACAGGTCCACCAAGAAGAAGAGCTCAGAGAAGGCCTAGGGAGCAGCCATCGGAGGTGGAACGGGAGCTCCTAGAAGTACTGCGGAGCCGTCCTGTAGCTCCAGCGCCACCTCCACGCTCAGAGGATGAGCTCTTCCTCTTGAGTCTGGTCCCTTCCCTGCAGAGGTTGCCGCCTCAGACTAAAGATTTTGTGAAATTTCAAATTCACAAATTAATTTATGAAAGCAGCACAGTTCTGCTTAATTTGGAACAATTGGAGCCAACAGAATAGTTAAAAAAGAGTAAAAAAGAGGCAGCAATCTCTGCAGGGAATGAACCTTTCTCTCCTTTCTCCTCTCCTTCACTTTGTCCCTCACTCTTCCCTCTTCCAAGCAAGATCCTTTTTATTCCTGCATGTAAATAGTTGTAAATGTAGTTTATAGTTATATTATATATTGTAAATAGTTTTTATATGTTTTTCATTTGATTTTATTTATTTTGTATAAATAAATGTTCTATACAATGACCAAAGATTTTTGTGTGTTACTTTGTGCACAACATAAATCATAATTTATATTTGTTACTTAAAAATATTATTTCTATGTTAAGACTACAATACTTATGGCAAATATTTGTGCATTCATTCTAATTATATTCTATTGCAAATGCACTTACAATAACATAGTAAAAGTTATAGTATAGTATAGTAATATAGTTATTTGTGATTGGACCAGCAATGCATTATAGTGTAATGACAATGCAGCAATGAGACAGGGATTCATTTTGGAGGATGGCTCCATTTATCATTTTAAACAAGAAAACTGTAACAATCTAAACTTGATCAAACAATGATTGAAAAATGATGAAAGATTTACATGAGTTAAGGACGGAAAAAGAGCTATATTTACAAGAGAGGTTGAAAATATGTTATTTACAATATATAAAGGGTGTAAATCAAAAAGAAAAGACAAAAGGGTGGGAATATTTACACTACCTAAACATGAACATAAAGAGCACAGGATTTATTAAACAAATTACTCGGTCGGTTGCCATGGGACTGCTCCTCTCTTGGTAAAGTGAGCCATGAAGCTGTCCCTGACCCGGATGGCTTCTCTGGCAGAATTATTCGCTGCAACCCGACCGAGACTTTGCAGCGAGTCCTCTGCACCCCGCACCGCCCCCCTCACAGCAGGTGCCTCTGCAGATCTCCTCATAAAGTTGTGGAGGACACACGTCGCCTTCACACACCTCTCCACAACATCAGGCTGAACCTCTATGAGGCGGCGATACATCCTCCACTGTGAGGACAGGATCCCAAAGGCGTTCTCCACCACCAGCCGGGCTCTGGAGAGACGGTAGTTAAAAACCCTTCTCTCTCGGGGAAGGGTGCGCCCAGGGTATGGCCTCATGAGGTTTTTCCTGAGGGAAAGGCCTCATCTGCCACAAAGACATGGGGCTGGGGTCCTCTGTGGTCAGCTCCTGGGAGAGGACGGTCAGGTGGCAGTTGGAGGGTGCCACCACGGAGTGCCTGGCCAAAGGCTGAGTTAGCACCCACCATCACTCGTCCGTCCATATGCCCCGACATCAATCACCCGGAAGCAATACCTTGCATCCACAACAGCAAGGAGAACTAAGGAAAACGTTCCCTTGTAGTTGTGGAACTGGGATCCGGTGTTGGGGGGTGCTTTTATCAGGACGTGCTTGCCGTCCAGTGCTCCACAGCAGAGTGGGAAGTTCCACCTCTCCTCAAAACCCTCTGCAATGGACCTCCATTCGTCTGTGGAGGGCACAGCCATGAACTCTTCAACTAAGCAGTCCCAGATTGCAGTCACCACGTCTGGGACAATCTTGCAGATGGTGGAGACACCAACACGGAAGCAAGATCATCCTGAAGGAGTCTCCAGTGGCAAGATATCTGAAAGAGAGAGAAAATAAAAAAATAAAATAAACATTGTTACAAATGCAGATTGCAATTCCATATTAGCAAATATAAATTCATAATACTGGTGTTTGTGACATTTTAATTTCTTTTTAATTTTTTTACAGTTAAACAACAACAAACTTGATAAAGTGCCCTTAATACTTTACCTATATTTAGCATTTGCTCTGATTTGTTTGCTACATTGCAAAAACAGTCTATTAATCAATATTATAATATAGCAGTTCCCTGCACAATTCAAAACCCACTTTGACTGTTGTAGACTAGTAAATTGCCATTTCATTAAAGTGTTGTATGATAATTGTGTGTTTAGAAGAATGAGAAGACTGTATGTCTGTGGAGTCATTAATTACTTGTAATCACACATAATATTAAATGATTTACTGACCGGAGACAGATGGACAGTCGCTCTGCAGGTGGAATAGAGCGCCTGTAGTTGGTGTCCTGGAGGGAAATCCTCCCACCGACACGGGACAACAGGTCATCAAACTGGGACCGGCTCAGTCGGAAGTACCGCTGAAAGCGCCCGTCATCCAGGCGCAGCTCCTGAAGGAGTTGGTGAAACTCACCAAGCTGGGTTAATAAATATATTAACTGACCAAGCAATATTAACCTTGATTTTTCTTCATTTGTTGTTGATGAAAATTTAAAATTCTCTCCAAGTCCAGCATGTGCTCTGATGTCACTGAACGTTTCCATAGAAACCACCTAAACAATCTTTCACACAAACTTTAAAGGGACATTACAGCATTGTGGTGGAAATGACACAAATACTGTGCAACAGCTATATTTTGTATAAAAAGTAATATTGATAGTTGTCTCACGTTAAATACTATAATGTATTTTAATTCTTTTACTAGTGCTTAATTCAGGTACATTAATAGTTACCAGATAAGTAATATTTTCAACTTTTCATTGTTTAAGTTTAAAAGTCTGGGTGTGGGACAAGGAGAAAACAGTGATTTTGACACCTATAAGGAGGTTGGAAAGCATGAAAAAAAATCAAAATAGAAAGGTAGTAAAAAATTAAGGTGGTTTTATTGACAGTTTGACAGAAAAAAAACATGTCAAAAATTATATGTATTTTTAAAATATGATCAAAGAACATAAAAGTGCCCATAGTCTAAGAATCACCCATATATGCGCGAATCTGTGCTTTGCTGAGGCGGTTTACATGGACATTTAAACTATGTGCTTAAACTGTGTTGTCCCAGGTAAAGTTGAAACGCACAACTCATGGTCAGTAAAGGCAATGACTAAAATAAATGCAGTTATTACTCTTAATGGTTTAGTTATTGACATTTTAAGGCTATTTGTCCGGTCGGGCAAATTTTACCCGCCCGTACGCAAGATAATCTTGCCCTGGACAAGCGTATTGTCCTGCACAGTAATAAAAAAATCCACAATATAATATTGAAAACGCATCAATAATGGGCACATATTTAGTAGGCTAAAACATACAGCAAAACAATGTTTAGGCCTATGCATAACTGCCTGATTTTAATGGTGAGAAATCTCACAAACAACATTCAAATAACATTTAAACCAAGCATGTTAGTAGGCTCAATGTGCTTAAAATTCAGGCTTTTAAATATAGCAAACAATTAATTATCATTGTTTTCATGCATGTTTTACATCTTGAAATTAAATTAGCGAACTCTTACCTGTTGGTGTGTGTGGAAAGTGAGCTCAGTTTCCCGCTCTGCAGGATTCAAATTAGTGAAGACAGTCGTAATGTTGCGGTTCCACCGCTATTGGGCCATTTGCCGCTCCACAGAATCGCAATAGTGTCTAGCTGTGTCCGAAACCGCTCCCTATCCCCTATATAGTGCACTATATCTGTTACCGTGCAGACGAGGCAGACACGAGAAGTTCAGATCAAGTAGTTTACTTTACTTCTTCAGGTAAATATCCTCACTTAAGAGGGGAACAATACAGGCTTTAAACATCCATGGAACAGGTTCAGAGATACAGGAACAAATCACACGGCAGAACAGAACACGGTCAAATTAACAACATAGAACAGGTAAGTAATCCTCCTTGGAAATAAGCATACAGTAGTTCACAAGAGCCTCCTTGGAATAACAGAGAGTAACATTAACAAGATCCTCCTTGGAATAACAGAGAGTAACATTAACAAGATCCTCCTTGGAATTTACACAGACACGGGCAGTGGCAACGAACTTAACCACAAAACAACAACACCAGACCAGGGAGAACAGAAAGCAAACACATTAAATAAAGTCCATAACGACGTGAGGCAGGTGCAGGTGATAACAAGATTACTGATAGTGAACAGGTGGTGAGGTGCAAGGGATCCTGGGTGAGTGAGTCCAGAGGGAGGTGCCGGGTGAAACCATGACAATATCGGGTGTCGGCCATTTTGTAGTGCCGTCCGAATTCTGAGTGAACGAGTTCATTCCCTACATTCGTTCACTACTTTTTACCCACAATCCTCTCTGATTTCGAGTGTACAACCGATGTACACTCGTTGAAGCACCATTTCCCAAAATCCAATGTGAGGCGGCGATAGAGAAAAAGAAATATGGTGGACAGCAACATTGGAGGCAGCAATTTTTACAAATGTAAGTAACTTTTTATTATTTATAAGTCTTTATAAAGATATTGTGAAGCGAAATTAAATGGGGGCGATTTGTTGGCACAGTAATTACTTTTCAGTGTGGGAACTTTTAAATTTACAACGTTGTATACAACAGATGATAATTTGGTCGATTGTTCACAGTTATGTTAGTGATTAACATAATGTTACAGTATTCATCTACATCTTAGAAAACTGTTTTACTGTATTGGTATTTGCTTTAGGGATGGATGAGGGCGTTAGGCATCTGATCCTAAAAAGAACAGCCTTTGGCCATCTCTTTTCTGGCGGAGAAACGCTTGCTCAGCATGGATGGGATTGAGATCCAAGGATATTTTTTCTTGTAAATTAATACAGCTGCGGTTTAATTTATGTGTGCTTGTTAATATGTTTATCATTATGTTATTTGTACTACAGAACAGTGCTGAAGGATATTGGATTGCGGGGGGTGGCATCACCTGCCAGAGCGGCCAAAAAATGGGAGAATTTAAAAAAAAAAAAACATACAAGGTAAGATAATACTTATACAGATTTGCTTGTAACTATACACCCTTTCCAGAATCTGATGGTTTTATTTATATTTTTAAATAATTTATAAATTAGTAAAATTGTACATTTAGGTTGCAGGTTGTTTTATGTAGTGCTAGCTATTTAACATATATTCCTCCAATCAAGATAATAACTGAATTTATCTTATTTAACGAATAATTTCGTAATTTTATATGCCCTTGGTTCTTAATATCATGTACTTGACAATTTTAAGCATTTTGTGGTGGTTGTGCATAAACTCTCTAGTTTGTCCTACGTGGATAATGTGCCTACTTTTCTTGCTCAAAATCCTTCAGGTCCTTTACGTTCCTTGGTTTTCTTTCATGTTTTGTGCATGAAAGTACAGTGGCTGATGTTGAGATCATGCTTAGCCACCCAGGACAGTTGAGGGACTTGTACACTAGTGTCAAAAAAGGCAACAGTCTTTAATACTCAATATTTATTTCCAAGGGGTGTGTAAATTTTAAGATCATTTTTGTAGTAGCTTTAATTTTGAATTGTGCATTTACTGTACGGTATAGTAGTGCATGCACTGTGCGTGTGCTTAGTTGTCAAAGAGACGTTGCAGTACTGTGATTCCACAAGGGGTATGTAAACTTAATGCATCTGTTTAATGTGGCATCAGTGTGTTATGGGTTATACAAGAGTCAGAGTCAGATAGTTGAATCCAAACAGGTAGGTTTACTGAACAAATTCACTAAAAAACACAAAATTTACAACAATTAACAGTAAACTACGTAAATAAAGCCGTAAACTTGTAACTTATATACATGCAGCACACAAATAACAGAGACTGGATTTCTCATACATGAAGCTGTATGTTGAAAGATAGAATTACAATAATTCAATCAGAAAATAAAGCAACACATTGAATCTTACATTGAAAAAAAACGTCAAAAACTTTTCTCTCTTTATTTGGTTCTTCTAAATAAATCGGACAAAGATATCAAACAAACATTTAAGTCAGCCTGAAGTATGTTTGTTTCTTTTCAGACAAATTACGCATGCAAAACTGACTTAGTCACAAGACTTAGATTTGGTCATATTGTTCTTAATAGTAATCTAAACAGAATAGGAAAATAGGAAAAATGGAACATGTGACTTCTGTAATCAGGAGGAAAATATAGAACATGTTGTAATATGATGCCCAAAGTACAATAGTAAAAAAAAAAAACAGTATAAAACCTAAACCACACTTCTAATCAGTAGGTGGCGGTAATGCTAACTATACGTTGTATGCCAACCGCCAAAGAAGAGAGAGACACGTGTTGCCGAGTTGTGAGTAAAGAGAGACACGTGTTGCCGAGTTGTGAGGGGGCTCTTGTAGTGCAAATCGCCTGGGAATCATAAGGAGTTGGTAACTAAAACATTACTGTACAGTGAATGTAGAGTGGACGATGGCAGAACATTCCGATGGTTATGTAAAAGATTTCAAAGACTTAGATCCTGTGAGATTAGAGCAAGATGATGAGATGTTTTGGGAAGAAGTAAGAAAGAAGAAACAAGTTAGACAACGATTGGACTCCAGTAGTAGTGTGGAGTCAATAGATACTGTCAAACGATGTAAAACTGACGAAAGGAGATCTAAAAAGATTAATGCTAATAAAATACCAAGTGAAACATTTAAAGTAGTTGTAGTGTTTGATCAGCAGGGAGGTCCTGACTTACACCCGATACATGTGACAAAAGCAATTGTGAAAGAAATAGGCAACATTAATCATGCTAGGTTCATGGGAAACGGTAGATTGCTTATTTTTACAGCATCAGAAAAACAGCGTGCACAAGTTTTAACCAAAGAAACACTAAATGGAGTCAAGATTACTTCACACATACCAGGTACAACAGCAAAAGCAAGAGGAGTGATAACAGGAATACCAATATCAGTTTCCATTGAAGAAATCAAGAATAGTTTGAAAGCTAATGGATGCAAAAAAAGGAAAAAAGGCTGACTAAAGGAAAAGAGAAAGTTGAGAGTTTGTCAATCCTTCTATATTTTAAGGCAGAAATGCCTATTAAAGTTGGGATATGTGAACTATCCAGTGAGAGAATACATCCCTCCCCCATTAAGATGTTTTAAATGTCAAAGATTTGGACATGTTGTGGCCCAATGCAGAGGCAAGAGTAGGTGTGCTAAATGTGGAGGGGAACATGAGTATGGTAACTGTGGAGAAAAAGATGAATTAAAATGCTGTAATTGTGGAGGCCAACATAGTGCAGCTTATGGGGGTTGTGAAAAGCAAAAGGAAGCAAGAGAAGTTCAGAAGTTTAAGATTATACATCAAGTGTCATATGCAGAGGCACTTAAGAAAGTGCATGATAATGACAGAAAAAGTCAGAGGCCTACCTATCCACCAGAACAGAACAGAAGGAATGAGAATGCTGAAACATCTGACAAAGGGATGACAGAAGGGAATGACAGAAGACACGTCAGGGAACAAACACAACAGGCAAGCATAAATACTATCCCAGAAGTAAATGAATATAAAGCAAAAATATCAGCAGAGACAATGCTGGTCAATAAGAACAGTTCCCTTTCAAGGAAACTCAACGCTGCGTCAGCGTTTGACGCTATGGGGAACGCCTTTGCGTGATCGCATCTGAAGCACATATGTAAAATCACCGAATGGCAAAGCTACAAGTCATGGGCGGGGTGACGTCAGGACCAGGAAGAGTATAAAAGGACCTGGGACGCACACACATTCAGCTTTTGTGCCTTCAGCTGCGCGTGTGTGTATGTCTGTGGTAGTTAGCGGCGCTCCAAAACATCTCCTTATCAGTCAGTGTGAGAATGGCTTTCAGACCGTGTGTTCCTCCTTGCACTCGATACAAGTGGGGATCCAGTTTTGTGTTGTGTGTCTGGGGGTTGAGCATGCCCGATTCCAGCAATTTCTCCCTCGCCGTCACCAAGTCCCTGGGGCTGCAGGGCGGGAGCAGCCCCAGGCGTCCACCTCCTCATACAGAGGTCGGCAAAAGGAGAGTGTCGGCTCTCGAGCCCCACCACAACGCCAGTGGGGCTCTGGCAGACACTCTCAGCCTTCCCAGCCAAAGGCGGACATGAGGGCCGTCATACAGGCTAAAAAGGCCGGGGCTAGGAAGCGGGGCACCTGCTGCCAAATGTATCTCGCTGGGTTCTACAGGTGGTAGAACACGGCTACACGATTCAGTTCGGGCAAAGCCCGCCTGTGTTCAAGGGGATTTTACCCACCGAGGTGGGCCCCGATCAAGCTCTGGTCTTGGAACGCGAAGTGCAAACACTCCTGGTGAAAGGCGCTATAAAGATAGTTCCTCTTCCAGAGAGAGAAGACGGGTTTTACAGCCGTTACTTCATAATTCCCAAAAAGGATGGGGCTTGAGCCCTATTCTAGATCTGTGTGCGCTCAACCTCTCAGTAAAGAAACTGAAGTTCAAAATGCTTACACTCAGACAGATCGTGAACCAAATCAGATCCACGGACTGGTTTGTCACGATAGATATGAAGGACGCATACTTCCATGTCTCCATCCTTCCGAAACACAGGAAGTTCCTGAGGTTCGCTTTCGGGGTCATAGCGTACCAATATCGGGTTCTTCCCTTCGGTCTGGCCGTCACCCCGCACTTTCACGAAATGTGTGGATGCTGCCCTAGCGCCTCTACGTCTGCGGGGCATCCGCATACTCAATTATCTGGACAATTGGCTCATTCTGGCCGAGTCGGAGAGTTTAGTGCATGCACACATGAAATTGTTAGGGTTACGGCTGAACGCCAAGAAGAGTTTACTTTCTCCTGTTCAGAGAATCGTCTATCTAGGCATAGAGTGGGACTCAAGGGTCATGTCAGCGCGTCTCTCTGCAGCGTGCATACACTCCATTCAGTCAGCTGTGAAAGGGGTCCAGCTTCACCAACAGGTCACCGTCAAGCAGCATCAGCGAATACTGGGTGTAAGACTGGTGCCAAGATGTCCAAACCAACAGGACATCACATCCTGGGGAACAAAGGACTCTTTCCAACACACTGAGTTCCCCCACAGAGTTTGCATCCCCATCTCAAATAGCACACCTCAAAGGATGCTCATTGCGAACTCACACCTTCACATCTTCATGTGAAGGTGTGAGTATATTCATGTCTCATATCATTTGAAATGTCTCAGTGCGACTTACACAATGGTCTTATCCCCACAACAGTAGAGCAGATCATAACAAAGGTTTAAGAAGTTTGGAGATATTCTGCTCACTGCTGTGGGTGTGTCCTTCCTGGGCTCTTTCATGGAAATGGCCATTTGGGCCTGATCAGGTTCAGAGTCTTTTCAATGTAAATTACATCTCCATTTGGAGGAAGTATACTTTGGTTTGGGTATTTAAGGGAAGCAAGCAAAGGGTTCTGGGAGTCTGTAAACGGATCTCCCGCACATTTGCTGTGCGTAGTTCTTATAGTCGGAGTCTGTAAACGGATTTCCCGCACAGTTGCTGTGTGTAGTTTTGTTTGTCAGGTACACATTTCTAAATTCTCTCATCTCTGCATTATTGACTGTTTTACATGAATTGATCACTTTACTAAATTGTTTGAATTAGATATTGAATCATTGCTGTCGTTTACCTGTTTAATAAATTGTTATGTTTGTATCCATTCTAAATACTCTGAATTATTGGCTTAGTAGACTATGATGCATCTGTGTTACCGCAATACTACGACCAGGGTTAAGTATATTGAAATAATTAAGTTGTTATGCAGTCGGATTTTGTTTATCCTCTGTTTAGTCAGAGAAGAGTTTTGTGTATCCTCTGTTTAGGCAGAGAAGAGTTTTGTGTATCCTCTGTTTAGGCAGAGAAGAGTTCGATTGTATGGGGCTACATGGGTACCTTTTAATAATAGTAAGCGGAAGCTACATTGTTAAATTGCTTTAGCCATAACCTCTGATTATCTAAATTACTTAACTTTAACTAAGTTGTTATGCAATCGGAGATCCTATATGGGGCTATCATGGGTGGTAGTCATAACCTCTGGTCATTGTCTGTACTTTAAGTTGTTATGCAGTGATTATGTAAAAATTAATAACTATATGGGGTCAGATCAAATCCCTTACGGAGCTGGCCATAACCTCTGATTAATGTTTAAACTTTGAACTAAGTTGTTATATAGGCGATTGTATGGGGCTACATGGATACCTTTTAATAATAGTAAGCGGGAGCTACATTGTTAAATTGCTTTAGCCATAACCTCTGGTTATACGGTCGAGTTTGTGATCGTGGGCCCGCACACGGCTGGTGCGAGGACCCTGTGTGACATTGAGAACCTTGGTGTACAAGTCCAATAATAATAGTGAGTTGAATAGAATGATAAAACGTTTATCTAAATTTAAGAATCTTAACTTAACATTTACAAGGTTTTATCTTTTGGAGTCAGATAAAATTGAGGAATAAAAAGTAAAGAATAAGCGCAGAAAAAGACCGGGCGCGCTGAAACCTTCGCCATTACCACTGGACTCCGATGTTGGGCCAGTGGGTGGTTTTTGGGTGGCTTTTCCCATCCAGCCTTTCACTTCTCTAATGAAAGAGACACGGTTGGCTACAAACGTCTTGAAACGAAGGGCATCGTTTTCAATGTACTTTAGTACTGTTGTACTATCCGTCCAGAAGACCGACTCCATCAAGGGAACTTTAAGTTCTTCTTTCAACATCCGATCGATCTTGACTGCAACCATTGCTGCTGTCAACAGCTCCATTCTCGGGATCGTGATCTGTTTGAGTGGAGCGACTCTGGACTTTCCCATCAAGAATGATACATGTTTCTCACCCCGATCATTTGTCAACAAGAGATATGACACAATGCCATATCCATCTTGACTAGCGTCTGAGAAATTGTGAATTTGAGCAGCGTTTGTGGGCCCAAATGCAGGGGGTTTGAAACATCTGTTCAGACGGAGTTCTGCAAGCTTGCCTAAGTCTGTCAGCCACTTCTTCCATGTCCGGCATTCCTTATGGTGGATCTCTTCGTCCCAACCTTTCTTCTTTTGGCAGAGATCTCTTAAAATGAGCTTGATGGGTAATAGGAGTGGTGCCAAAAAACCCATAGGGACATACACCGAACTGACTACAGATAAAATGCCCCGTCTTGTGCATGGCCTGTCCGGCAGATGTATTTTGAACCTGAAACTGTCAGAACTTGTGCACCACTGCATGCCTAATGCCCGTTCCACTGGTAACTCATCATGCTCCAAATCGAGATCTTTGACTTCAGCCGCTCGTTCGTGGTCAGGAATGGAGCCCAGCAGTGCTCTGCTGTTGCTGACCCACTTGGTCAAATGGAAACCACCACTGGCGCACAACGCCATCAGTTCCCTCACAAGAGCAACGGCTTTATCTTCTGTGGCTACTGACTTCAAACAGTCGTCCACATAGAAGTTCTTGAGGACTGTCTGTGTGGCTTCTGAGGTACTCTTAGATGCTGCATCTTCTTAATGCATATGACGCACAACTAGGAGATGATGTAGCACCGAACAAATGCACACACATTCTGTACTCTTCTGCTTCCATATTCAGATTCCCACCTGGCCACCAGAGAAAGCGTAGCATATCCGTGTCAGTGTCTGGAATCCACACCTGATAAAACATGGACTCTATATCTGTCATCATGGCTACAGGCTCCTGTCTGAATCTCAACAATACTCCGATGAGGGTGTTAGTTAAGTCAGGCCCTTGCAACAACTGGTCATTTAGCGACACACCTTGGTAAGTTGCCGCACAGTCAAAGACGACTCTGAGTTTCCTCTTTTTTGGATGGTAAACCCCATGGTGTGGAATGAACCATACTCTTCCATCACTACGAATCAACTGTTCTTCTGGAATCTTTACTGCATAGCCTTTTTCCAGTATGTTGTCCATAAAAGCCTTGTACTCTTGAATGAAGTCTGTATTCCTACTGAACTTTCTCTTCAATGAGTTAAGCCTCTGTTCAGCAATACCACGGTTGCATGGCATCTTCACCTTGTCATCCTTCAAAGGCAACTTGATGCGGAAGTGACCATCCACGAGCTGATGTTGTCACCGTATGCATGAACTGTTTGTCATGTTGTGACTGTTCTCGTCTGTCGTCACATCTTTTTTCTGGAAAATCTGCATTGTAGTACTTCATCAGCATGTCTTCAACGCTTATCACAGAAATACGGTTGACAAGGAAACTTTGTCTTTTGCCATCATCTGATTCCTTCTCTTGGCATCTGCTGATTGGCCCATTGACGACCCAGCCAAGAGCTGTCTTCACAGCATATGGTCCGTCGTTCTGGCTATTAATTATCTCCCATGGCTCCATGGCTTTGTACGCGTTGACACCGATGAGCAGACCAACTTCTGCTTCAAGTTTTGGGAGATGGACTCGACTCAGGTCTCTAAATCTTTCTTCTGTGGGATGTTGGCCTTTTTTGCAGGTATATCTGTCTGAGTATACACATTGGGAAGCAGAATGTAATCTTGCTCCTCTAAGCCACACACCTCCAGATCGGTAAGTTCATAGCTATTCACTTGCGCTATAGTACGAAGCAGAAACTCTGTCTTTCTGCCCCGCATATTCAACTTCTTCGCCAATTCTTCAGTGCAGAAAGTCGCTGTGCTTCCTTGATCCAGGAAAGCATAGGTCTTGATTATCTTTGTGTCTTTCTTGTGTTTTATCTGCACAGGTACGATGGGAAGTATACATTCACTGTTCCCAGCCCCAGTATGGTCACCTTTTCTGCACCCTGCAGACACAAGAACACTTGTGACTTCACTCGTGCTTTGTGACCTGTCGTCTGCACTGTTGTTCTTTGATGAAGCATCTTCCTTAACAACATGCAAGATAGCTTGGTGCTTGAATGAACAATCTGGACAAGAGGCCCTTTTTTTACAGTCCTTGGACATATGACCTGCCGTCAGACACCCAAAACAAAGGCCGTTCGTTTTCAAGAACTGAATTCTTTCTTTCAGAGGCTGTTCTCGAATCTTGTTGCACACATTCAGTGCATGGTTCTTCTGGCAGTAAAGACAGGGACTTTGAAAAACACTTGATGACTTGACTGCAAAGGTTTCTTCTCAGGTTGGCTTTACTGACATTATTTTCGGTAGCAGACACATTCACAGCAAAGCTGCTTCTTTTAGACTCACTTTTTCTAATGCTTGGTTGCTTTTTTGATCTGTTCTGATTACTTGAAGTGGAGTCCAGGATATCTCCAAACAGCGGATCATTGGCAACCTTTGCTTGTCGGGACACATATTCCACTAAATCAGGAAATCTGGCTCTTTTTTTTTGTTCTTTCTTGAATGTCATAAGCATAACTTCTCCACCTTTCTTTCAGTTTGAATGAAAGTTTGGATAAAATGGACTTCATGTTGGTAGGATTGTTCATTTCGTCCATGTAGTCCACATCATTTACTGTGTTACAACATCCAACCAAGAACAAAGCAAAAGCATTCAATCCTTGTCTTCTGGTCTTATCTGAGGCCATTCCATAGCCTTCTTGATATAAGCTGTAGCGATAGTCATTTCATCTCCATAGTGATGATCAAGCAGTTCTCTGGCTTCTTTTTAAGCTCTGTCTGGCTTCATCTGCTCACAGCTCAGAATGAGATCAAGTGGCTCTCCACTCGTGAACTGTTCGAGGTAGTACAGCCGGTCCCGATGACTATCTGTTTTATTGTCGATAGCATGCTTGAATGCCCTTATGAATGATCTGTAAGTCAGAGGATCTCCTGTAAATGTCTCTTTGAGGGAGTTGAGACAAACTCTGTTGTTTAATGAGCATCTCGGTGACTTCGTTTTGGCTGTAACGCCGTGCAGGCTATCTGTAGAAAAATCAGTGTGATCATGATGATTAAGATGTGCCGTGCTGCTGACAGCATCAAACCTTGACGATGACTTTCTTCTATCTGAAGCACCAACTTGAGTGGCTGGCTTTGGATTGAATGTAAGGGATGTCTTACCAGCTCCACAACGCACATAATCGTCTACATTGTGTTTTTCTTGTCTACACATCAGGGGTTCAAATCTGGGTCCTGAAGCTAGCTCTGATAAATCACATTTAGATTCATAAGCATCTTCAAATTCTTTGTACACCTTCAGTTTGGCGTCCGAAGCAGCAAGCTCAGTTTCAAGCTCCAATTGCTCTTTTCTAATTCTCAAGTGAATTTCTTCCTGTTCTATTGCTTCTCTCTTTTTTATTGCTGCAGCTCTTGCCAACAGTGCTTCACGTTCAGCTTTGATTCTCAGCATTGCAGAAGTAGTACTGGAAGTCTGGCTTACCACGGAGTTAGCTTTGGATACACTATCACGTGGCCTAATATCATCTTCCTCATCTTTTAGGACATCTGCAATCCATTTGTTTTGTCTTCTATAAACCACTGAAATTCGAGATGTCTGTTCTCATAAGCATCTTGATCCGCTTTCTTATCATCTTCATCTATTAACTCACACAACTCTTCATTAATCTGTTCATACTGTCTTAAGCATCTTTCTAACTGTAGCAATTCTTGATCTTTAATGAAATTAACATTGTGTTCATTTTCCTTCAATTTGGCTAAATAATTCTTTTGTTTGGTTATTTGTGCCAACTTTCCTTGCGTTCTCCTTTCAGCCTGTGTAGTTTCTCCTCTACAGCCTTTTCTGTGGGCTTTGGCGCCCTCTTTTGGTCAACACACGCAGCTGCACTTTCATCTGCCATGTCATGTCACTTTAAAATCTTAACACAAAATTGTCACAAATCTTAATATTGTCCACAGCTTCTAATCTTCTTATAAACACTCGTTTAAAAGAGTCACTGATGTGCAGGATTTATTTATGTCAAGCTCTATGATTTTCAGGATGAAATATCGGTAGGCTACCTCTGGCTTTCTTTCTATATTCTTTTGCTGCAACGTAGTTTTCGTCCGTATTGGTCTATTGTCTTTGTTAGCAGCCGCTAGCAGGTTTCCCTTAGATCCGCCCAGTGTTGCCAACTTAGCGACTTTGTCGCTAGATTTAGCGACTTTTCAGACCCCTTTAGCGACTTTTTTTTTTAAAAGTGCCTAGCGACAAATCTAGCGACTTTTGAACAAACCTTAGCAACTTTCCAAATGCCGCCAGTACTGTCCTGCGGCCTTGGCAGTCTTGCTTTTCGGTACAGCAGTTACACCTCTCCCTGTGTCTGCTCTGATCAGTTAGGGCTGGCTCCGGCTGAGAGGAGCACATTCCAGCGACCGCACGGCATCTGACATAGATGTGAATGAGCTGCGCATGTGCAAACGGTGTTGCTACGGACCAATCACTTACCTGCTTCTCCTTTGTTTGAAATAAAACTATTTAATTTTACCGTTTCTTCTTCGTTAATTGATAACAGTTTTATACTGGACATTATAATGCGCGCGGATTAGGAAACAGTTATAAAAAGTACAACCATTAGGCAGAATGCAAACACGACGTCATTACGTCATTAATATGCAAATTTACACATGACGTCACTTAGCGACATTTAGCGACTTTTCGGGCAGACTAGCTACTTTCCATTGAAAATAGTTGGCAACACTGGATCCGCCCAGAGGATTAGCTCGCCGTCATCATGAGTTTCTCTTTTTTTTTAACCCTAATCGCATCAGAGTTTTCTATTAAACTATTAAAAAGCACTAAATTAGGAGATTGAGGGAAAAGTTGTAGTTAATAGTGAATACATGTTCCCTATACTAAAGTGTTACCTTGTCTTGTAAAAATGTTTTGAGCTGTCATATGGTCATCTTAAATTGTGCCACTCACATGTTATAACGTGCCCCACCTATTGTCACATTTCACTTCCATCTGTTCAAGGTAAATCAAGAAAAAAGTATACACTGTATTAATGAAATAAAACATAATTGTCTTAGATGTGTGAAATAATGTTGGAAAAAGTAAATACTCTAAACCCCAAGTACATTTAGACAAACTAAAAAAAGTCAAAAAGTGTTAGGTTGGGCACCGCTCTCCCCTACTTAAAGAAATCTCTGTTAAGTGCTAAAATGTAATTGTGTACTATTGCATTATTGTAACTTTAGTGCACTTACTGTATGCTTAACTTTACAATACAGATTATTTATTATATAATATATGAGTGTGTTTTTATGCCAATAGGGTAAAACAAATCTTGTTTTTATCAGCTGGACAATTGTAGGACCAATGCATATGTCGTCTACAACAATCATGCCATAGTCAATTTACTGTGGGCTGCGTTAATTATTTACAAATGAATTAATCAATTCACTAATCTGTCTATTTAATGGATTTTGCATCACTTTTAAATGTTGATTAAAATAAAAACGTTGCCTAAAAGTATTTTGATATTAAATAGATCACCCAAAAATGTTATCATTCTGTCATCATTTACTCACCCTTAAGTTGTTCCAAACCTGTATAAATGTCTTTGTTATTCCAAACACAAAGAAAGATATTTTGAAGAAAGTTTGCAACTATGCCACTTCAGGACACCATTGACTTCTATAGTAGGAAAAAGTAAATACCATGGAAGTCAATGGTACTGTTCAACTTTCAGAAGTTCCCACATTCTTCAAAATTCCAAAATTCTTCCTTTGTGTTTAACAGAACAAATAAATTCATACAGGTTTGGAACAACCCGAGTGTGAGTAAATGATGACAGTATTTTCATTTTTGGGTGAACTATCCAAAATTGTTGTTGGTGTAAATTGTTGGAGTAACTCGACCACTGCTAGAAGAGATAATAGAAAAAAAAAAACATAAAAAAAACGAACTATGGAACATTGGTGCTGACACGAGCTGCGAACTGTTTCAGACGATTAAGTTTAATATTGGGTCAGAACTGGTTCATCCTGTTCAATAAAAATAACCAATTCAAAGGAATTATTCATTCACAAAACAAACTACACTACATGCTATTTAGGTTACGGTGGATTTGGGAAACGGCAAGAGTTTATTTTGAGTCCCAACTTGTTTGTTTTCACTTTGAAAATAGTTAAAAGGATATCCCACCTTCCTTTTATGGTGGAAGTTGCTGTCACGGACACGCCAGGCTCACAACGCACCCAATCACAGTGCTCACCCTCTCCCGAGTTCTAATCACCGTCGCCTGATCCCTATCACCCCATCGCCATAAAAGACACTCACCTTCCACCAGTCATTGTCCAGTCTCATTTGATGTTACACGGACTCACTTACCTGCTATTACTACCGTTGCTATCCAGCGTCTTCTCTCCAGCATCTTCCCACGATCTTCCTCCATTGTCTCCCCAGTGGTCATCCTCCAGTGTTTCCTCGTCTCCTGTGTTCTGGTGTCTTCCTGTGGTGTTCCAAGGACAGTATTGTTTACCTTCAGTTTATTAACGTCTTTCTCTTTTTGTTTTGTTCTGTTGTTAATAAATTACCGTTCCTGCCAGCCACTGACTCCGTCCCTTCTGTTCCGTAACAGTTGCTTTCATCTATTACAATTAATTCCGTTCTTCCACCCATACGTTGCCCTGTCTTCCTTTTGTACATCTTCAAGGCTTTCCTGCAGACTAATCTCAGTTTATGGGTTATTTTAGTAATGGTGGCGGAGCTTCCAGCAATGCCATCCTGGACCATGTCGACCTGCCGTAAACGTAATCCTTGACAGAATCTGTCAGCAGTAGTGACATATAAAAAAACAAATAAAATAAAAATAAGACAAGTAAAGTGTTAACTTTAAAGTGTTAAAAGACAAAAATATGTTAGCGTATCATTACACCTACTTATATATAAAAGTCATCCAATTTTGTAAACTGGTCTTGGTCTTGTCAAAGATTGATCCTATCTGCATGATTTTGTCACTTTTTCATTGTGTGCTCCTTGTTTACATACCCTTAAAGTAAAAACATACAGTACACATAGCATTTAGATTTAAATTAGGCTACCAAACTAAAAAAGTGTCTTAAGGGTGTCTATATTTACCATTGGTATCCATCTTTGTTTTGTGTCTTCCTCAATTTCATATTTTTTTTTACATATTCTGCATTTCTTTGTAGAAACCATTAGCTTGTTTTTTTAAGCCATTTAGTTAACTTTCTGTTTCCTTTTATGTCCTTGTGTGCACAGGCGATAAAATCTTTCATTGAAAGTCCCATTGTTGGACTGTAGCAAAGCGTTACTCCCAACCTAAAGGTGCCTTTTTCCACGTGATTGTCCATAAAAAAAATCCGCTGTACGTCATCTGTCGAGAAGGGTCTCGCTGCAGCCTGCGGTGGACATCTAACTCCTCCCACATCCAACTGTGACTTCAGAAGCCACACCTATATCAAAATACGTAATTTTTTCATTAACGTTGAAACGTTGAATTTTACAAAATGTTTGCAAAAGATTTGGCCCCTTTTTTATTAGAAGTTATATATGAAAGTGTAAGGCACCGCCCACTGGTCCAACGACGGCAGCCAATGGCACGGCAGAAGGGTCTTTGCACGTTACTGCCTTTCCTTTGCATAAGTAACAGGGTTACATCAAATGTTTTACATATATATATAATTAATACCTCTTTGTTTTTTCTGACTCCAATTAATAAAACGATTCTTAAGGTTATCCTGTGATTATTAACCTTTGGGTAATGTTTTTATCATTCTATTCAACTCACTATTATTGTTATACTTGTACATTAGGTTCTCATTGTCACACAGAGTCCTCGCGCCCTTCAGTGTCGCGGGCCCACGATCTAAGCTTGACCGTATAATCAGAGGTTATGGCTAAAGCAATTTAACAATGTAGCTCCTGCTTACTATTATTAAAAGGTACCCATGTAGCCCCATACAATCGCCTATATAACAACTTAGTTCAAAGCTTAAATATTAATCAGAGGTTATGGCCAGCTCCGTAAGGGATTTAATCTGACCTCATATAGTTATTAATCTATACATAATAACTACATAACAACTTAATTAAAGTACAAACAATGACCAGAGGTTATGACTACCACTCAAGATAGCCCCATATAGGATCTCCGATTGTATGACAACTTAATTACTTAACCCTGGTCGTAGACTTGCGGTAACACGGATACATCATAATGTACTAAAGTCAATAATTCAGAGTTTTAGAATTAATATAAACATAACAATTTATTAAACAGGTCAACACAAGTAATTGTCTAAATTCAATTCAATACAATACAATATCAATAACAAACATTCAATAATGTCAGGATGAGAAAACTGTCTACCTGATAATGAAGAATTACACCACGGCTATTGTGTGGGAGATCTGTTTGCAGATTCCCTGATTTTCATGCCACTTTCCCTTAAATACCTAAAGATCCACCAAATGGTGTCTGTTTGTTTATTATTACCATTTGGGCACCTCACTCTGGGGTTGTAAGTTTGTGGTGAGAACTCCTCTTTGATTTCTGTGGGAAAATACATTTTATTTACATACAGGAGGTAATTTGTGTGAGAGACTTGTGTGGTGTTTACCTCCAGTTTTCTATATCTTAATTGTGGGTTTTCCTGGCTTTAAAGGAATGAGACCTTCTTACCAATCGCACTGAGACCTTTACAATGATATTAAATATGAATGGTTATGCTCCTGTTTATCTTATTTAAAAGAGATGATGTTAGGTGTGTTTCTGAGTGTCTTTAGGACAACCTGTAATGAGGGGGGAGAGAGAGGGACAAGGAGTAAAAAGACAGATGTGAGTAACCGCTGGTGTGGTGTGATTCATCTATCTCCACACAGCGGGGTGACTGTTTTGGAAGTGGATGTAAAGTCTTTGAGAAAGTTTTCAGGTGTTGGTTCACGTTAAGAATTTAGTGTTCTCTGCATGTGGTCCTCTTTGGGCTCAGTCATTTCGGCACCAGTCTTACAAAAGCATTAGGGTGGAATCTCTCCCACCTACCCTAACTCAGAGTTTAATAACTCTTATCCCCAAAGCCTAAAAGACTTATTACTAATAGACAATTGGCGTCCAATCAGTCTCTTAAATTGTGATTATAAAATAATTGCTACAATCTTTGCAAAACGTTTAAAAATTATTTTACAGGACATAATAGATGAAACACAATCAGGCTTTCTAAAAAATAGACACATTTCAAACAATATTCGGTTGGTTCTTGATCTGCTAGACTATTCAGAGTTAGTGAGAGATGATAGTTATATACTTTTTCTGGACTTTTACAAAGCCTTCGATTCTGTAGAACATGGTTTTATATTTAAAACTTTAGAAAAATTTGGTTTCGGGGACCTGTTCATTAAAACTGTTAAGACTCTATATGCTCATGGTAACTCTTCAATTAAGCTTAAGTATGGTACCTCTCAAGATTTGATCTGCAACGGGAATCGTCAGGGTGCCCTCATTTCACCATATTTGTTTATACTGACTACTCAATTATTAGCCAATCACATTAAGAATAATACCTTGCAAGGGGTTAGTATCATGGGAAGAGAGATCATCATCAGCCAATTGGCTGGTATATAAAATATTATACCAGAATATGTTTTTTCACAGTTGGGAGGTTTGAAATTTCTATTGTTATGTAACTACAATATTGAGTTGATCCCTGTTGCTCTCTCTAATTTCCACAAACAAGCACTTTTAGCATGGTCTATGATTTTCAAACACAATTTTTCTCCAACTAGTTACTTTATTTGGAATAATAAGGATATCTGCTATAAACATAAGTCCCTATTTAAAAAAAAAACTGGTTTAAGAATGGTATCAATCGGGTTAGTCAATTGTTTCATCAGAATGGTTACTTGTTTACTTATCAAGAATTTCTTTCTCACTATAATTTTCCTGTTACTCCAAAACAGTTTGCCACTGTATTTGGTGCTATTCCGAATGGTGTAATTATGTTGTTTAAGAGCTATAACAGTGCTTTGACAAGTTCTGAAACGCCTCCCTTAGACCCAGTTGACACGTATATAGGTGGGATATGTTTTAAACCTACAATGAAAAATAACAGAAACATTCGCTTTCTTTTTCTTAATGATTGTGTTTCCACTCCTCATGCTGTTTCAAAATGTAATAGATCAGTGGAAAATATATTGTGGAAAAAGGTTTGGACGCTACCTAACAAGCATTTATTGGTCAATAAAGTTAAAGAGATTTCTTATTCATCAGTACTATCCTGTTAAAACCTTTATTGTGTCTAAATGCAAATTAAGCATAGTAAACTGTACTTTTTGTAACTCGCAACCAGAGACTGTCCTGCATCTCTTTTGGCATTGTGTTCATACAAAGAAACCTTTGGCAAGACATTTGCCAGTTCATTGTAAACTTCATACACAATGAGTTTGAGCTTTTTATTTAAGGATGTTTTGTTTGGAATTTTCACTTTTGAGAAGCAATATGAAAATGTTTACTTTATCTGTAACTTAATTATTTTGCTTGCAAAATATTTTATCCACAAATGCAAGGTTATGAAAGTTACCCCCACTTTTCTTACTTTCAAGAAGATATTAAAATGTATATTAAATCTTTATCTACCTCATGTAACAAAAAGGCAACTAAAACTTTGAATGTATGCTCACTTTTTGGTGTTTTTGTTTAATTTTTATTTTGTTTTATTTTATTTTGAGGGAAAAGTATGTTTTTTGTTATATGATCTGTTTATTTATTTATTTTATTTTTATTTTTTTCTCATTTAATTTTTCTTTTACTCTTTCTTTTTGATTTGTAATTGCTATGTATTTTTGGCCATCATGGAACCCCTGGCTCTCTTCATTTGGCATATGTTCTATTACTCTTGTATTTCTAAATAATTGTTTAATAAAAAAATAAAAATAAAAAGTATGTGGCGATAATTCACCTTATTGTTCTTGTTACCCTGTCATAAAACCAAAATAAAGAAAACGAACAGTTGAAGAAGAAAGTTGAAGAGAAGTGAAGGATTTTTTTGCCATGTCGGTAAGTTAAGCAAAAAAATATTTGGTTTGTGTAATTTCAAAATGTTTTTTTTAAATATATTTTATGTTTGATAGAAATGGCATCATTAAATTAATAAGGATTTTGAATCGTGTACCATGGCACACGTAATCTTTTGCTGTTAATGTTGTTACAGTCCACGGATGTCAGTACACCGCCTTCAGCATTAGGTTCTTCTGTTCCTGTCACCCGTTCACTGTCACCGGACTTCTAAACTCAATTTCCCATTATCCATTGCACCGCACCCGCCGCCATTTTGTAATTGTCTTCACCTGCACCTGTTAATTTGGACTATTATTTAAACCAGGGATGGGCAAACTCGGTCCTGGAGGGCCGCTGTCCTGCAGAGTTTAGTTCCAAACCCCAATTAAACACACCTGAACCAGCTAATCAAGGTCTAATTAGGCATACAAGAAACTTTGAAGCAGGTGTGTTGAGAGGCAAGCTACAGCTAAACTTTGCAGGACAGCGGCCCTCCAGGACCAAGTTTGCCCATCCCTGATTTAAACCATGCTTTTTCTTCAGTTACTTGTCTGGGATTAATGTTGTGTGCACGTTTAACGAATGTCTTTGTGCTTGTATTCTCTGTATCTTTGAACCGGAACCTTCGCCTGTTGGATTATATTTGCCTGTACCTGGAAAGTTTACCTGTTGGAATATCTTTGATGTTTGTCTTCGCTCAGTGAGTTACCTGTTTGGATTTATTGCCTGCATCGCTGATGGTCAGCTGCCTGAAACTGTTGGATTCAGGTATGATCTCTGTGTTTGTACCTGAGTTTACCTGTTGGATTTGTTTGTACCTTGATGCTGGGATTCGTTCTGTTTTACTCCGTTTGCATGCGCTGTCCATTTGACAGAGCATAGTATTTGTTCAGTAAACCTACCTGTTTGAATTCAACTATCTGACTCTGACTCTTGTATAACCCATAACAGTTACGTTATTAGTTAAAGTTTATGATGATCAACGTTAACTTGGCATACCGTTGACTGTCAAGCCAATGTTTCATCTGAAATGCACTCAACAACTTAATGATAGCTTGTTTTGTGTCATCGTAAAGTTAATAAGACTCAGTTGACACCTTACAAAACGTGTGCGTCTTTATGGCTAGTATGGATTTTCTAACTTCACACAGACTCGTTAATAAGTAGCTAGCTACACTGCTGTGTTCCCTTTAATAATGTTAGCCATACGACATTATAACCATTAAAAATAAGTACATTCAGGATTTTTTTGAAGTTTGAAAGAATGTGAAATTACTTTCTACCCATGCACAGGAAATAACATTATTTCAATATTTTTGAATACTTCTTTTTAACATATGTCATGCCAATGTTTTTCAGCATCCTACGCATTTAGGGTCCAAGCCATGTGCAGAATGGTTTTGCAGAGATGTCATAAATATGTTTAAATGTAGCATTGAAAAAATGTCCTTGTATCTAAAGTGATGCTAATGCAGTGATGATAATGTTGTTGTTTCATTTAGTTATGTTTTTGTGTGTATTGTAAAATGTGTATTGTTGTTAACTTTGTTGCTACACTTTTACAGGTTTCTTTATCTTAAAATGCAGTAAACTGTGCAGGACCACAGCCCATTTTCACTGTCTGTATTGCAGCCAGACTGTAATACGCAAGGATCAGTACATACACCATGTTTCCAAATGCTCCAAGAAAGAATCGGCATCTCCGCAATCTCCAGGCCCTTCTGTAGCTGCTTGCCCAACGGCTGCTCCCTGTGTCATGGAAGCTTATCAAAACCAAGGTACAGGAATGCATTCTGCAGTCTTTTTTAATCCTGGTTCTTAGCTTTATCTAAGTTCAATTACATTTGCTTATTTGACAGAATATTCCAATCCAGGCAGAGGGAACAGATTGTGGCTTGTTCATGCTGATGGCAAGTTGTGAATTTACAGACCATGGGCAGTTATGGTTATGGCAAAGATTTGTGTTTCAAGGACTGTAAATTTGAGTGTGTTAATTTTCTCAATGGTATTTCTTGTCTATTTTGGTATGCACTGTATATGGCTCTGGGCTGGACCTTTGACTTCAGGTGACAACCTTACATTCTCAGTTTCTTTTTAAGTCTTTTTATTTACTGCATTTATCAGCTTTGTGTTATATCTCTTAGGAGGACATCCCTCAGCTGCGAAGGTGGTGGGATCATCTTTTGCTGCTGGAAAGTATGTCACCTGCAAGGAACTGGTTACTGAAATAAAATTGATTGTTAAATATTTTAAACTGAAAACTTTAAATGTTTCTTTCTAGAATGTTAATCTGTACTGTCTTCAGAGAGAACACAGAATGTTGAATGTGTTGAGTAGTTTGAAAGACAGAGAGATGTTATATAAATAATCTATTAACCCTTGAGCCTGTCTTCAGGTTGTCAGAGTCTACAACCTCTGAACAGTCACACCATGGGCACCAGGTGATCTGTGAACCAGAGGAAAATGATGAAGTAAATTCTTTTTAGTAGATGCACAAAACTGTATATGTACAGTACAGTACAGTATGTCATGTTACTATGCCGCACAAACAAACATTTGTCAAACTCTGAACAGGCTTAGTTTACAAAATAATTAAAGTGAACTTTCTGTCTGGGAAAAAAAAACACACAAATGTGCTTCTTGTCTTATATGGCAAGTTGATTTGACAGTGCTAAAACTTTGCCTCTTAGCTCTTTCTTTCCCAAACCTAGCATCACCTGCTGAATAAAATGGAATGTCTTGGTCATGCATTTGGGATAGTCAAGATGAAGAGCATAGGTTAGTCCAAAAACAAGACACATGGCCTGAGGTAGGTTCTCCAAATTGTCTATGACAACATTCCCTTCCAAGATGACTGTGCCACATCTTCATTTACTTTGCTTAGGATTCCAACTGCCACATGCTGATATGAGTTCTCGTCAGCAGAAGCCTGGACATAAAAAAGAAGATAACGAAAACAAATTTTAGCTAAAATTCTTTAA
Source organism: Beaufortia kweichowensis (assembly GCA_019155185.1). Classification (NCBI taxonomy): domain Eukaryota; kingdom Metazoa; phylum Chordata; class Actinopteri; order Cypriniformes; family Gastromyzontidae; genus Beaufortia; species Beaufortia kweichowensis. Next base: position 985,246 of record CM032816.1, on the reverse strand, counting down.
GATATCAATAAACTTCAAGAACTTACAAGAATCAAACATGATAATCAAACATTATATTTATAATTTACATGTACTGTATGATTTGTGATTATTTTGCCAACTATGTGCATTAAAATTGTGTCTGTGTTTGTCTGCTTTTTAATGTATTAGTTTTAATATCCTAATGTAATTAATTCAAAATGATATGGACAGTTGTGCAATAATTCAATGAGGTCATTCCAGGAGCCATGACAAAAAGTACCAATACTTACAAAGCATGCTTTGAAGAACTCAGTTGGGTCATCACCAAGTACAACTGGAAAAATTACAATACAAAAATTGTTTCGTTGTTAATAAAAGAAAAATTCTATCAGTCATTGTTCTCTATTTTGCTTAACAGTCCTGAAGTTATCTTAACAGGCGCACAAACCTTGGTTTGTTGAAGAAGATCACTTAAAATCTGCCCCGTGAGACCTCTTTTGGTTCTGAAGATCTGAATTAGTTGTGGACAGTAACGATCAAGAGAGCCATAGAACTCCTGCTTAAGGTTCTTTCCAACCACCCGGCTGAATTCTTGGTACACCTAAAACAGTATTTAAAAACCATTCGTTAACAACAGGAAAATCTGACGTGTTGCACATTTTTTTATATGAAAATAAGACTTTACCTGACTTTCTACATATAGTGCCGGCCAGCACTGAAGAATCTCGCTTACAGGAGGTTTGTCGATTACCACTTCTTTTCTTCTGTAAGATAGGGTCACATCCATCCTCTGACTGATGAAGACTGCATTTTTTTTTTTTTCTTCATTTCATCTACCAATTCTTGTCTATATTCTTCAAGGCTGGAGGCATCCTGGCCATCTGGAACATCAGGAAGGTAATTGAGTTGAGTCCTTTCCGGGGTTTTTTGATGTTTTTGTTAGGTGGATCATGGCTGGTGGAATATTTTCCTCTTTTTCCACCATTAACCACAACATCTGTGTGACCAAGGCTCCTCATTTTTGAACGGTAATTTCCCATTTTGTCTTTTAAACTGTTTGTCCATCCACAGTAACCAGAAGGAGATCCTGGTTCATGAAGGCATGGGTGAGCCTCCACTAATGCCTTAGCAACACTACGTATGTCAGATGAAGTTGGGTAAGCTTTAAAGGAATATATGTTCTCCGCCAGCTTCTGGAGAATGTCGTGTTTTAACTCCTTTGTTAATTTTAAGTACGTCCCATCCCTCAAGTAAATTAAATTAGCCTGATACAGTCTATATTCCACATCTACAGAAAATTTCGGAATCAAAAAGGCTTCAGGCCATGCCATTTTCCTTTCTTGGGGTGATGTGGAGATCAGTACAGTATCTGCTGTACTTTCAGTATCGCTCATTATTTCATATGATGCCTGGGTGTCACTTGATGACAGTGGCATCAGCTCAATCAAAGGAATAATTTTCAATGTTGGTTTGTTAGGGAGCTCTGACAAATCAGTGAGATTACAAAGCTCATTATCAAACTCTGAGTCTTGAAATTGCAAAGTAAAGTTATACTCTAGTGCCAGAGTATTTTTTAGACAACGAATCAAATCGTCTACTGAGCATGGCTTTGGTGTCAAGGTGATTTTTCTGATGTCCGCTTCTGACAGAATAACTCTAAAAGTCATAGGAGAAACCATCTGAGGGGAAGGAACAAAAGAGTTAATTAACAAATAATAAATCGCTTCAATGTCACCATAAGTTCACTTTGTACCCTATAGGCTGACAGTGGAAGAATATCATTTAGGTCATCAAGTTTAAGCACACAAAATGCTGGTGTATCTGGGCAGCACAGCTCATATGATCCTCACACGGGGCGCCAATTAATAGTATGCCTCACACAGGACACTAGAGGTGTTAGTGAGACTTGACCCCACGTCACTTCAAGTGTGTGTGTGTGTGTGTGTGTGTCAGATGACCTCTCCCTCCCTTTAATTCGTGGCACCAGCTGAGAATTCCACCTCAACATTTGTTGGAATTATCCAACATAAATCATAAATAATATGATAAGAAAAATTAGTGGAGGGAGTAAGTCACCTGGGGTATCCGAAGGATTTTGTGATATTCGTGCTAACTTGTAGAGCCTCTGATTACCAACACAAGAAAGACACAGTTGTACAAATGCAAAAGGGATTTATTCACTAAACATGCAAAGGGAAATAACTACTGGGGAATACATGTAAATGAAATAAAACTATAACTGAATAACGCTTTTAACAAGATGTTTGACAAAGGAAAGGGAAATTGAACTATTGTATGGAGGCAATGACTTGAATAGACACAATGCAATACTGTTGCTGAATATGGTAGCAGGAGGATATTCTTAGGCTGTCAACTCCCAAAAGATAACCCTTATACCCCCTGCTGAGTAGTACATACTAAACAATAATGCATTTACTAGTGCCAAGGTCTCTGAAAGAGGTTTGGAAGGAAAAGTATATTTACGTTCCACACAGTCGGGAGATTAGTCCGGCGTCGAGGGCGTCTTTTACAGGCTTTGTAGGTTGCACTCCGAAAGGCGTGGAATCGCTCTCAGAGAATACCAGTCATTGAGAGGTGAACTGTGCTGCACCAGAAAGATTGTTAAAGTCCCAGGCGTGATGGAGTCGTTGCAGTCGAGCTGAGAGGCTGGGAGGGCCGTGAAGGTTGGTAAGGTCCACCCGTGCAGATAGTTAGTGCACGGTTTAAGGTCTGCTTTCATAAAAGCAACCTTAGCTGTACTGTTGTTTCTTCCTAGTTCGGTCAGAAAGGTGAGGTGGAGACTGTAATTCGGTGCTCCCGTTTCCAACAAGGTGATTGGTCATTTGGGTGGAGGTTGGCCACACCATGTGGGCCACCCTTCCCCAGCTGTGTGGAACTTGTTTGCCAAGTGTGAGAGTCCATTTTAGAAAAATGTCCCTGAACCTTTATCTATGCATCTTTCCCTGTCCAAACCACTTTCACAATACTCTTGACCATGTACTGAACGCATACATACCAAACATGAAGTAAAAAGGCTGGAATAATCATTTGTACCTACATTCAGGGCTACAGGTGGGTTTACACATGTTTTATGACATTCCAGTTACATTTACGCATACAACACCATTTTGGTATGTTCAGCATTTGTAATGTGCAATTGTAATGTCCATTTTTAACAGTTCTTTCTGTATAAATGTGGAAGGTTTGACTGTCCTTGTTGCAATTATTGTGTGCCACATGGCCAGCACCCTGACGTGCTGTATCTGGAGGATCAAAGGAATTTTATTGCCATCCTCGCCTGGGCCTTAGGATCAAAGTAACGGTGATAAGGGGAATCCTGTGGACCAACGAAAAAGGGGTCCTCTCCTTCCCTATCTTAACCCCCCAGGGGTATCTGGCAGTCCCTGTAGTCTCCTTATCTGATGGCACTGGGCATCTGGTTGTGTTAACCTGCCAACGTCCAATCACAAATGAGCAAACCATCCTCCATTGTAGCAGTTAGAGAGGGGCCCTGTCATAAACTGGACCCTGGAATGTCCTTTGTTCCGCTGTTCATTATAGCGTCATGGCAACATTCTTGAAGTTCTGGGCATCACGTATAACCTTCTTAAAGAAGTTATGTTTTCCCTCAAAACGCATCGTCCACACTTCAGTAAGTGGACCGTGTACCCTTATTAGGTTACGGTAATGTTCAATGCAGTGGTGTTGAGGCCGTAGTTTAAAATCAGGAAATACTGACTGTAAAAGTTCTCTATGCTCTGCCCCCTTGTAGTCAAGGATGTATAATGACTCTGCAGTAAACTGGGGTGAAACAACTAATGCAACAATGTCTTTAAGTAGCAAAAGTATTTCCCATGTGTCATCACCACTTGGAATGTAATGGCCAATAAGCAGAGGCAGAAGCCTAATTAGACACCAGTTCTCATGGCCATTTCCCCAATTGTGCCCTTGGGAGAAGAAGTTCTTTGAAATCATCTGAGGCTCATCAGTTTTGTCAGAAGACGTGTAAGGAAATGATTTGATAGCTTGATTTAACACATCTAAAGTGATGTATTTTTTTGCCACCAGGTCTTTGATGCAAAGAGACAACTCTACTGGGACTATACCCTCAAACACATCATGCAATATGTCGGGGATAACCACCAATAACATGAAAATGCTCCAAATTTGTTTTGAGTGGGCACTGCCTTCTAACACCTGTGTTTCTACCCACATTTGGATCCTGCAAAGATTCTTGCACATGCCTGTCATGCACCCTTTCTCTGAGCTGAAATGAACCAGTTCGTACCTCTTTGAGCTGTGTGTCAGGCCTCGATGCCAGACAAAATCTGCAGAATTTATCCACTGTAAAGCTCTCATAAAATCCAGCAAGAGAGTGGGCACCAAGGTTATCTGCTGCCACAAAAAGCACAGTTCCTTTAACACTTTTACCAAGACGCTCAATGTAGACTCCATGCTGTTCAAGTGAGGCTAAATCACAAAGAAGTGGATACAGTACTTTGTCATAACCACATTCTTTTCAGTGTTGCACATTATAGCAAGTTGAATCGTGTTTAGTGTTGAGCTGTACTTTTCCTGGCAAGTTTGCAATAACCCAATAAACTGCACACATCTTATGTTTCTTTTAGATGTGCCTAAAGGGTTAGCTAACTCAAAACCATTAATGTATAGGCCCAGAGCGATTGCGAAATCATCACAATTAAGAACAGCATTTTCTCTAAAGCTTGAGCCATCTCTACATGTCCTATATTCATGTGGATTATGTTCTTGTCGTGACATGACCTTATCCAAAATATCCTCCTTGCTTAACAGTTTCTGTAGCATCTGTATGAGCGGGACATATGCTACTGTTTTCATTCTTTTCTCAACTACATATTCTATTGGCATTACCAGAGGAAAGTTGTGCATGACATATGATGCTCTCCTTTTACTGGTTGCAAGACATCCATTTTTCCCACAAGATTTGGACAATATGTTGTTTTCTGCCACAGTCTCAACCACTTCTTTTACATCTGATTCACCTACATCTCCAAAGTGTTTCTGAAGAACAGCCTTAATATTATTGTGCAAAAGTGGCTGGGACAACTGAACTATTTGGCAAAGCTGTTGAATTACTTCTTGAACAGAGGTCTCTGGTATGTGCAGGATGGTTTGCATTTTTAAAAAAAGAGCTGCTAAATTATGCTCCCACTGTTATGCTAAATCTTGACATTCTGTCACACCGGCTTCTGCACCAACATCATCCTGTTCCAATTTATCTGCAAAATCTCCTGCTGGGAAAAATTCTGAGTGTCTAGAGTGCTGTCATCATTTGCATGCTCCTTACTCTTTATTCTTACTATCAACTCTGGTTTAAACATGGTCACATTGTGATCTTTCAGGAGACTCGGGGTCAGGAGGCTCGGGGTCAGGAGGCTCGGGAGGCTCTGGAGGCTCTGGAGGCTCGGGAGGCTCTGGCTCTGGGGCAGGCTGTGGCCGCTCTGGGGCAGGCTGGGGCTGGCTGTGGCGACGCTGGGGCCAGCTGCGACCGCTCTGGGGCCGGCTCATGGCCACACCGGGACTCAGAGGCGGGAACAGGGGACTCAGAGGCTGGGAACAGGGGACTCAGAGGCCGGGAACAGGGGACTCAGAGGAGGCGGGAACAGGGGACTCAGAGGCACCGGGAACAGGGGACTCAGAGGCGCCGGGAACAGGGGACTCAGAGGAGACGGGAACAGGGGACTCAGAGGAGACGGGAACAGGGGGCCCGGAGGACTGACTACCTAGGGACAAACTAGAGACAGAAGACTTTGGACATGACTTCCCAGGAGCAAACAGGCTTGGACGGTCTACAGTGGAGAGATTACTAGGAGCTGGGGCACTTTGAGGGGAAAACCTGCTTTGTGATACAGCTGCACCAGAGGTCTGACTACCTAGACACAAACTAGAGACGGAAGGTTGCCATCTTTGAGGAATTTGGCCCTGGGAGCTTGCAACACTAGTTTGCTGTGTGAAAACAGCCTGAGGTGAGGTGGGTTTGAAAGACTCAGATGAGAGTTTACTAGAACCAGACTGAGACTGGGGCAAATAACCACTGCAACCCCTACCTTCTCCCTGAGAAGACATAAACTGAGCTGATGTGCCCATTTGAGGCCCAATCAGTGAAGCTGGATGGTACTGGCTAAATAAACCTGGATCACTTGTGGACTGACTAGAAACTAGCTGTGAGGAACTAAACCTGGAAGGAAACCCAGGAGCAAACTGGCTAAAGGTACCTTGAGGCTGGACAGGGCCACTGAAACTACTAGAGTCTTCAAAAACACGTTTCCTAGAGCCGACTTGAGATTGGGCAAGGGTACCACTATAAGCACTACTTCCTCCCTGGGGGGATGCAAATTGACTGGAAGGTCCCATTTGGGGTGATGCAACAACTAGTGGAACTGGTCTATATAAACCCTGATGGTTCCCAGATTGGGTAGAAACATCTTGTGGTGAAGTTACTGCAACATTTACATACTTTGTAGCAGGAGCAAACTGAACAAAGGTACCCTGAGACTTGGGAAAAGAGAGATCCCCATCACTACTTCCTGTCTGCACTGGGACATAACTAGAAGTTGCCAACATTGTAATTGACTGACTTGGAGCGCTGGACAAATACACACTGGTGTCACTTGAGGGCTGACTAGACACTCCAACAGGTAGTGAACTAAGCTTACTAGTAGTCACTGACCTAAGGGAGTACAAGGTTGAGACCTCTTGAGATGACATGAGAAAATATTTGGAGGGGGCGGAGTCTGGGAACTCCAGGGCGGAGTCTGGGAACTCCAGGGCGCCCATCTTGGCGGGACATGGGAGCTCTGGGTGGCCATCTTGGCGGGACATGGGGCTCTGGAGTGCGCCATCTTGGCCGGGACATGGGCTCTGGGTCGGCCATCTTGGCGGGACATGGGAGCTCTGGAGGTGGCCATCTTGGCCGGACATGGGGCTCTGGGTCGGCCATCTTGGCCGGGACATGGGGCTCTGGGTCGGCCATCTTGGCCGGGACATGGGGCTCTGGGTCGGCCATCTTGGCCGGGACATGGGGCTCTGGGTCGGCCATCTTGGCCGGGGCAGAACTCTCGGGGGCCGCCATCTTGGCCGGGGCAGAACTCTCGGGGGCCGCCATCTTGGCCGCGGCAGAACTCTCGGGGGCGGCCATCTTGGCCGCGACAGAGCTCTCGGAGGCGGCCAGGCGGCGGAGGGGCGGCACCCACAACTAGTCAACACCCAATCCACACTCTCCACCAAGCCTCCAGATGGCCCCCATCCAGACAACTTGGCCCATGTAGCCTCGTTAAGACCCCAGAGAAACAGACGCCTCTGGTTGTCTTCGGGAAGCCCCGATATCATCCCAAAGGCTGCGAAGCACAGGGCGTATGCCTTGACGGATTCCTCCTCCTGACCCCATACATATATATATATATCTGTTGTATACAGCAATACTACAGAGCCGGTAACGGTATCGCACAGTTTAAGGGATGTGTTATGAGCATTAAGCAGAGACAATCATGAGTGAATACAAACGAATATTTATTGACTAAGCTATTAACACAACATAGACTAACTAACACAAAACACATACACATTCACGTTCATACAAGATAAAGCCTAGAAAAATTAGAGTAAAGAGTAAAGAATGGCATATTAAATCAGCCGGACACAACCACCGGGTTTTTCTCTACAAAGTTCACTCTTTGGCAAGCAATTCTTAGCGCAGTTGAATGGTGAAAGACAGGATACTTGCATTGGTTAGTTTCGTTGGCAAGAATCCAGGTGCACGGAGAGAGAGAGAGAGTGTCCCGGTGAGCGAAAGTGAAGTCTCGCGGCAAGTGTCGAAATCTGCCGAAGTAACGTTTGCCGGAAAGTCTGTCCTGAAGAAAGGGCAGGTCCCACGAAGTTTTGGAGAGGTTCCAAGTTTTCTGAGCAAAGAGTTGTCCGATGCATGGTGGTCTTAAAGGCACAGCTGTCACGCCCCTGTCAGGTCTTTTGACCAATGGCCAAAAGGACGTGGTTGCGCGGGAGAAAGTTCTTTGTCCTTCTTCGTGACAAATGATTTACACAGGTACAGCTTATGTCCTGTTTGCACCGAACACACAACTTATTGTAAATTGAGTATGATGCACGCCATGACTATGTACTGTGCATCATATTTAGGAAATAATTTGTGGATCATTTTAATACCACACACGAGGGAGAGAGATGAATTAAGGCAAATGTTACTCATTCATTCGTGTACATCTATCATGAGATATTAATTAAACCTTGATTACACTGAAATACATGCAATAACTATGACAGGGTATAACGTGATTATGGAGGAATACACACACACACACACACACACACGAGAGAGAGAGAGAGAGAGAGAAAGAGAAAGAGATACAAATCGGGCAGTTTTAGTCCTGATTATCCCAGAGAGTCTCTTTATTATTATATATATCGAGAGAGAGAGAGAGAGAGAGAGAGAGAGAGAGAAAGAGATACAAATCGGGCAGTTTTAGTCCTGATTATCCCAGAGAGTCTCTTTGAGGTGTTAGGAATGTGTTTCTCTGATCCTCCCTGGAATCTCCAGGGGTCTGTAGTATCTCAAAAGGGACAGAACCGGGGTAAATTCTGCTGGGGGGAGTCCAGAGAGGTGCCATAACTGTCCTACTGAGTTAAGTAACGTGCCGGTGGGTTATCACCTACCCAGACTTCTTGGAGCCAAAAGGCATTACATTGTGGACCCCCCTAAGAATTTGAATTTTAAACTGAAATATCAGTTTAGTGTTTATAGCTGTGATCCCATTAGAGGACCACAACAGGACCACAACATCTGGCATGGTCAAGTCACTACAGTCTTGAACATATAATCCTGATAAGAGTATGGTTATGATTTGCAGAACTAAGGAGGATAAAAGTATAAAATTTCCAGTTTTTAAGTTGTCCAATAAGAGTCTCACTGTGTGTGCGAAAGTAAAATATCTTGGACATTTCATCACTGAACGCATAACAGACGATGAGGATATTAAAAGGCACGCCTGTATGTGTTAAGAACAGAAGGGACGGAGTCAGAGGAGATCGGGTAAAAGGTAACATATTTAATAAACAAACTTAAAGGGATATTGCAAGCACAACGGAAACTGAATACTGTCCTCTTATCTTTCAAACGGAACTCAGAAACTCAGGAACTCAGAAACTCAGGAACCTCAGGAACTTCAGGAACTCAGGAGCTCAGGAGACGAGGAACGTAAGTAAATCCAATGTATCTTGAAACGAGACTGGACAGTGAGGGGTGTTCATGAATGTCCTTTTATCCTGGTGCGAAGATGGGAAACAGGTGGTGGTGATTAGTAAAGAGGATGAGCGTAGTGATTGGTGAGCCGGAGAGCCTGGCGTGTTCGTAACAGTACCCCCCTCCCCACGGCCCGCTCCAGAGGGCCGTGGATCCCGACGTTGTGGTGGGCATCCTCTTCCTCTTGGGGCCGGGCTGTGGGGGTGTTCGGCATGGAAAGTCTGCAGGAGAGTGGGATCTAGAATATTATTGCAATTTACCCATGATCGCTCCTCGGGTCCATATCCTTCCCAATCCACTAAGTATTCCAGACGTCCACCACGGCGCCGGAAGTCCAGAATATCCTTGACTGCATAGACGGTACCTTCTTCCTCCACCAGCGGGAGAGGGGGTTCTGCGCCAGGCTCTGTGGGAGAGATAAGAGAGGGGTGATAAGGCTTGAGAAGTGAGACATGAAATGTGGGGTGAATCCGGTATTCAGAGGGTAAGTGCAAACGGTAAGTGACCGGGTTTATCTGCTTTTCGATGGTGAAGGGGCCAATGAAGCGGGGACTCAGCTTACGGCTGGGCAGACGCAGACGGATATCCCTAGTGGACAGCCAAACCTTCTGTCCTGGTTGGTATGGGGGTGCATTGGAGCAGCGTCGGTCAGCTGCCAATCTGCGTCTGCTTAAGGCACGTTGAAGATGGTGATGGGCTGAGTCCGAGACTCTCTCGCTCTGCCGGAACCAGTAATCAACGGCTGGGATGTCAGATGGTTCTCCTGTTCAGGGAAACATGGGCGGTTGATATCCCAGAACGCACTGGAACGGAGTTAGGCCTGTAGAGGGCTGACAGAGGGAGTTTTGTGCGTATTCCGCCCAGCCGAGATACTGGTTCCAGGCATCCTGTTGGTCGTGGCAGAACATGCGGAGGTACCGGCTGATCTCCTGCACCTTCCTCTCCGTCTGCCCATTGGACTGCGGGTGGTATCCGGAGGACAAACTAATGGTCACACCCAGGAGTGAAAGAAAGCGTTCCATACCCGAGAGATAAACTGTGGGCCTCTGTCTGGGACTATATCCTCAGGTATGCCAAAGTAGCGGAACACATGATTGAACAGGAGCTCGGCCGTGTCCATGGCTGTAGGGAGCCCTTTTAGAGGGAGTAAACGACAGGACTTGGAAAATCAATCCACTATAACTAGGATACAGGTACACTCTCTGGAGGGAGGTAAGTCAGTAACAAAATTCACTCCCAGGTGTGACCAAGGGCGAGTTGGAGTGGGCAATGGGAGAAGTTTGCCTGCTGGTAGATGGCGTGGAATCTTAGCCATAGCGCACTCCCGGCATCCTTGAACGTACCTCCGCACAGCGTTTCTCATGTTGGGCCACCAGAAACGGTCCTTCAGGAGCGAGAGAGTCTCATTGACCCCAGGGTGACCAGTGCCGAGGGAGGTGTGAGCGGCATGTATCATGGGAGTACGGTGGGTACGTGGTAGGTATTGTCCAGGAGGCCAGCCCGGCGGATCAGGAGGTGAGGCATCGGCGGAGGGAAGGGTAGTGTCGGACCAGGAGATTGGACTCAGGATCAGGGGCTTTGTTAAGATGGGTTCTGGTTCTTTCGTACTGTTGGAGGGAGCGTGGATACGGGAGAGGGCATCTGCCTTTGAGTTCTTGGAGCCGGGTCTGTTGCTGATGGTAAAGTCAAAACGGGTAAAGAAGAGAGCCCAACGGGCCTGGCAGGGGTTGAGACGTTTTGCAGAGTGGAGATATTCCAGGTTCTTATGATCAGTAAGCACTTGAAATGGATGTAAGGCTCCTTCCAGCCAATGCCTCCATTCCTCCAGGGCGAGTTTAATGGCCAGTAGCTCCCGGTTACCAATGTCATAATTGGCTTCTGCCGGGCTGAGCTTACGGGAAAAGAAGGCACATGGGCGGAGGCACGGAGGTTTCCCCTGCTGCTGGGAGAGGACGGCTCCCACTCCAGTCGAGGAGGCATCCACTTCGACCACGAAGGGTAACTTAGGATCAGGGTGTGTGAGGAGGGGAGCGGTAGTAAACGCCGCCTTTAAGCGGTGGAAGGCTTCTTCTGCGGTGGAAGTCCAGGTGAGAGTTTTGGGAGCTCCCTTCAACAGATTGGTAAGTGGGGTGACTATTTGACTAAAACCTTTGATTAATCTTCTATAAAAGTTTGCGAAGCCCAGGAAGCGTTGGAGTTCCTTGATGGTGGTCGGAGTGGGCCAATCCCAGATGGCGGATACCTTCCCCTCGTCCATCCGGATGCCACGATGGTCGATGTTATACCCAAGGAACGACACTGAGAGAAGGTGGAAAGAGCACTTTTCTGTCTTGAGATAGAGCTGGTGTTCCATCAGGCGTTCTAGGACCTCCGCAACATGTAGCCGATGTTCTTCGGGATTCTTGGAGTAGATTAATATATCGTCAATGTAGACTAAAACTGATCGGTGGAGAAAGTCTCGGAGAACTTCATGGATAAAGTCTTGGAATACGGAGGGGGCATTGACCAATCCATATGGCATAACTAGGTACTCGTAGTGTCCGGTTGGGGTTACGAAGGCGGTCTTCCATTCATCCCCCTCACGTATACGGATGAGATTGTAGGCGCTGCGGAGGTCCAACTTGGGCAAGATCGTGGCACCCCGGCAGGGGCGTCGCACCCGTGGGGGATGTGGCTGTTTTAACACCCACACTTTTCCCAGTGAGAGGGTTCAACACCCACACTTTTTCTGCAGTTTTTCTGCAGTTTTGCACAAACGCCTTTCAGCAGTCGCTCCTCCGTTTCTCTGGCCGCTCTGTGTCTGCCTCCTCTCCCCCTCCCTCTCAAACATGACACCGGCTTTGAGTGTGACCGGCTGATGGTTGGCTGTTCTGCCTTAAGTCCCGCCTCTCTTGGTGTGTTAGATTTATCGGTCAGCTCGTGCTGAGGAGGCGGGAACTTATGGTTATGGTTATTTACATCTCCCTTTTCCAGGTACTTTGAATGAGTGTTTATGCTTTCGAGGTTTAAATAAGCTTGATATGTGTTTGGGAAGATGTTCTGTTTATGTTTTGTTGACATGTCGAGTGTTTTCTGTATTATATTTCGTTTTTAGATTAATGGTAATTGGAATATTGTTCAGCAGCTAGCTAAATTCGGTTATGTATGTGGCATATAAAGTAACTGTGATGAAGAAGGCAGGGAATTGACGAGGAGGAGGGACAAATTGTCATTGTTAAGCAGTGTATTTATGGGTTTATTGCCAGTGCAATTGATTTTGATATTTTGAGTGTAACAGGGCTGTATCTGCGTTGTGTTGTGTGTAAAAATTCAAGATGAACTCCAATTCACGTTGCAGACAGGCTTTTATTCTGTTAATAATATTAAACAGCAGTGATCAGAGTCATAAATCACCCTCGTGCATGCTCGCAGCCATTCACTTTCTCGGCTGGCGCGAATCTAAATGTATTAATATTTATATAAACAGTTATACAACGACACAATAAAAACAAAATATGTACCTGTTAATAACATTAAACAGCAGTGATCAGAGTCATAAATCACCCTCGTGCATGCTCTATAATAAAGTGAACAGATTTTATGTTACCACAAATGTCATGAATCATGAACACACATCACAAATGTACATTCACACAAATATATATACCATTATTAATCCTTAAAATGGTTATACTTTTGATATAATACACTTATCACAGAGCACTCACTCACCGCAGCCATTCACTTCTCGGCTGGCTGAATCTAAATGTCCCTACGGAATCAGTTCCTTCACGGGTGGAGTGTGCAGGTTGAGTTCAGTTAAAGGGCCATACATGTAAATGTGTAGCAAGTGGAAAACACTTTTTTTAACCCTGTTACATGAGCATTGTTTGTTGATTAGCTGAATACTTTTGTGGATACTTACCTGTTGTGTTTGATTGTACCTGTTGAGGAGAAAAAAGTGAGAAATTATGTCATTGTTTGCATACCTGTTGAAGAACTATGAAAGAAAAGTGTATATTATTTTAATGTTTAAAAACAGTAAATTGTTACATTATTTATACCACCAGAGAAAAAGCTTTGTGTGGGCGTTTTTTTGTGTCTCCCCTTTTCAAGGCACAAGTAAGCAAAATTTAGCAGTCACGGTCCTGTCAGACCCATGTCACTATCAAGCTTACTACTGTCTTTTTGTCACGCAGTATCATTAAGATGCAGAAAAGAAAGAGGCAGGAGAAGTTTAACACCTTTTTCAAGAGAAATCCTGTAAGTGAAGTTGAGAGCTGAAAGTTGAAAAATGTTGACATTAAACAACAGTAGCCTATTCCTTTACCACTGCACCCTTGTTTAGGACAGGAAATTGCTGGAGGCATCAGTTTCAGAGAGAGCACAGGAAGGTTCACAGGTGAGCAATGAAATGAATGTTACAGTTTGTGAAAGAGGTCTATGAAGGAAGAGAGGCCATGTGTGTGTGTTTGTGTCATGGGTGGTGCTTATTTCCATCCCAGGTGCACGCGTGTGTCTGGTGTGTTTATATCAAATTCACAATTTCATTTCAAATGTTTTGATTAGGGTGTATGTGAGGATGTGGCCAGGAGTGAGGAAGACAGAGATGAAGAGGGAGGAAAAGGCAGACAAGAAGCAGTCAGACAAGAAGCAGACAGACAAGAAGCAGTCAGACAAGAAGCAGGCAGACAAGAAGAACAGAGTGAGGGAGAGGTCAGAGAGGATAAGGATGAAGATGAAATGGTAGAGAGAGGAGCAGAGAACTCAGACGTGGCTGTTACTCGCCATCAGTTCAGTAAGCCCAATCAACCAGATCCAAAATTAATTGCTAAACAGTCCTTGCCCAAATATACTCTGAGTTTTCAAACTCAGTGGTACCAGAAATTTCCATGGCTCCATGTGAGTCCTGGTGTTGAGGGTGTATTGTGCTTTTACTGCTCCAAAGCCTTTAACTCTGAGACATCACCTCTTGCCAAGAATGCTGATTCAGCATTCATTTCATCTGGGTTTAAAAATTGGAAAAAAGCCCTTCAGCGATTTACTGTGCATGAGAGATCTGATAGTCATAAGACAGCCATGACAACGCACATCTATGAAGATCGATCAGTACAGGTTCAGTGTGAGTGTGTGAGTGTGAGTCTGAAACAGCAAGAGGAAGCAAGGGGATGTCTTCTCAAAATCATTGGTGCTGTGCAGATGTTGGCTAGGCAGGGTTTACCTTTTAGGGGCCATGAATGTGGTGAGGGAAATTTTGAACAGGTTCTGAAGTACAAATCAGAGGATGATCCCTCTCTAACCAAGTGGTTGACATGTGGTAGAAAGGATGTATATACTTCAGCTATGGTTCAACTTGCCTGTCACTGGGTTGCGTGGCACTCAGGAATTCCGGAACTCAGAAACCCAGGAACTCAGGAACTCAGGAACTTCAGGAACTCAGGAACTTCAGGAACTCGGGAGCTCAGGAGACGCAGGAACGGTAAGTAAATCCAATGTATCTTGAAACGAGACTTGACAGTGAGGGGTGTTCGTGAATGTCCTTTTATCCTGGTGCGAAGATGGAAAACAGGTGGTGGTGATTAGTAATCTGGTGAGGATGAGCGTAGTGATTGGTGAGCCGGAGAGCCTGGCGTGTTCGTAATAGTATGATGTATATGCAGGCAAATATACTTTTATAAGTTTAGTTTCTGTTCAGATGAGGTTTAGGTGTCACTTTTTAAAGCATATTGTACAACACTTTACACTGTTCATTTGTGGTTCAACTATAAAACATCTAGTTTACAGAAGCTGCAAGTAGCTTATAATGATACAATGAGAATTTTACTAAAGAAACCTAGATACCATAGTGCAAGTGAAATGTTTGTGAGTGCAAGAGTAATTACTTTTAAAGCACTGTTACGAAATCTTATGTATAGATTTATCTGCAGGCTAAATGCTTCTAAAAATGCGATTATTGTGAGTTTATCAAATATAGGGATTAGTACTACACGATATCAGTCAAAGCTGTGGAGACATTGGTATTGTTGTATTTTGTAATTCTTTGTGTGTGGTAGATGCTGTGGGCTGTATATGTTGTCCTATTGTCTTTTTTTTTATTTAAATTTGGACCTTGAGTCTGTAATAAAGGATTGATTGATTGATTAATCTTAACTCTCATTTAAAACCGATGATGTTGAAGATTCAAACAAGCTCAAGATCAGGCAATATTCTGCTATTAGTTCACATTTAAAATAAACAAATGTTTAAAAAGTCTGTGTTCATACGATTAAGATCATTTTATTGTGTTTGATGTGAAATTTGATGTGATCACGAGTGTTTTTGTTCATTCTTTTATTTTCGTTTTATGTTTGATATCACAGGCCTCATAACTAAGTGTTAACTAAGTCTGTGTAAGATGTTATGGTAAAGAGAAGTTTGATGAGATTGTTTTTAATTGTCAGATGTGTCTGTTAATGTCTGTTTAGAGCTATTTGAAGCAGAAATAAATACACACACACACTGAAGTAAATCTGGACATACACAGACACTTTTACTTTCACTTTCACTCTGTAGTGAGCACATGTCATGATCTCTTCTCACATTAATGTGAAACTTAAGAAATAAAAACACACAGCAAACTGTCTTTAGTCCTGATATAAAGTCATTTAGTTGTTCATTTCATGTTTTCTGTGTTTCTGTATACAAATCTGAGATCAGTTTTTCATTATGGAGTATAGAGAGAACATTGCTTCTGAAATGAAACCGAAGATGAGAGAGAGTCAGAAAACATCTTCATCATCTCCAGAACCCAGTTTTGTGTCTCTGAAGAGTAACGCCTCCATGTTTAATCCACCTAATCTCAGTGATGGATCCGTATCATCAGACTCTCTGTGAGTATAAACATTTGAGTCATCAAACCAAACCAATGCAATCAGACTTTGCTGGCACCACGAAGCAGCTGAGCTACTTTCTCTAAACAACTGATCACATTCAACGTGGATAGAGCGCGTTCTGTTTGTTTCTCTTGAAATAATTATGTGCAAATTTGAGGAATATAAAAATATATTGTAGGTGACCGAGTGTTTCTGCTGCTAAAGCAAGACAGAAGTGTTAAATGAACATCGTTGATTGTGTTAATTACTATAGTAAATAAAAGTAGTATAGTATAGTAAATTCTATAGTACTGTGAGGTAGATGTATGATGTGTGTATGTTTGTGTATGTATGTATTTACATATGTAAAAGAATATTGTTTAAGAACAGCACAGTACACCCTGTTTGTATTCGTGTCATTGTAAAGGCATGGATTTGACCTGAAGGATTTTAATGTGTGACCCAAGAATCTGTCAAAGATGAGATTCAATCTGCTGAAAATCAATCTTTTATGCAAATTTCAGGAAAAGAAACGGGGAAAAAACTCTTAAAACTCTTTCTCTGCAAAGTGTTCTTTAAACAATTTCATTATGACAATTAGTCATAGTTTAGTAATTATAGTTTTTGGTTTTATTCATGGTTAAACCTTAGTAACCACAAATTTACCATCACACTATCGTAGTTATTGCTGAACCCGACATTATTGTGGTAAAACGACATTAATTCAAATGGTAATCAATGCCATTAAAAAAGCATGATTACTAAACTTTTACTCTAATTAAACTTGACACGGAGTTATGAAGAAATATCCATTGCAACACACACTGTGTTAAAATAATCTTGACACAAAACAATCTTAAACGTATCTGGCTAGCCACCTAAACCAGCTTCATGGTACGGTATCTGAAAGGAATTTTTATATTTTGAATTATTTCTAGATCAGAGAGTCAGAGACGAGCTCCTCCAGAACCCAGTTTTGTGTCTCTGAAGAGTAACAGATCCATGCGTCATCCACCTGAACTCAGTGATGGATCAGTAACATCAGACTCTCTGTGAGTATAAACATGTAGTTGTGTATCAAACTGAAATACACTATTGATGTTTTATCTGTATAATAAATCCTTCATATTCACACATGTTTTTCTGTCTGTTGTTTGTTGATTTTCTCTTGATAATTTAGATCAAACATTTGATGTGAACATGATGTGAGTAGAGACGTGCAGAAGGATTCTCATCAAGCGGTGGATGATGTTCTGCAGAGAATCAAAGACAAACACAAAATCATCA
Organism: Beaufortia kweichowensis; assembly: GCA_019155185.1. Taxonomy (NCBI): domain Eukaryota; kingdom Metazoa; phylum Chordata; class Actinopteri; order Cypriniformes; family Gastromyzontidae; genus Beaufortia; species Beaufortia kweichowensis. The sequence continues at coordinate 967,876 of CM032816.1, read as the reverse complement.
TGAAGAACAAGTATGAGAGATTATTTGAGGGAATGAAAGATCAAGAGAATCAAATGCTCCTGAAGAGGATTTACACACAGCTGTACATCATAGAGGGAGAAAGTGAAGGAGTGAATGAAGAACAAGAGGTTTAACACATGGAGAGAAACACACGACACTTACAATCTACTGCATTAACATCTTTAAAGACTTAAAACCTCAAGCAGCAAATCAAAGAGAGAAAATCAAGAGTGTTCTTACTAAAGGCATCGCTGGAATTGGAAAAACCGTCTCTGTGCAGAAGTTCATTCTGGATTGGGCCGAGGGAACGGCCAATCAGGACGTAGATTTCATCTTTCTGCTTCCATTTCGAGAGCTGAACTTGATCAGAGACGATCGCTACAGTCTTCACAAACTTTTGCTTGACTTTCATCCTGAACTTCAAGATCTGGACTCAAAGATTGATGAGGATTGTAAAGTTGTGTTCATCTTTGATGGTCTGGATGAAAGCAGAATGACACTGATGTTTTCAGACGACAGTGAGAAAGTTTGTGATGTGACTGAGACTTCATCAGTGTCTGTGTTGATGTCAAACCTCATGAAAGGAGATCTGCTTCCATCTGCTCTCATCTGGATCACCTCCAGACCAGCAGCAGCCAATCAGATCCCCTCCAAATACATCCAGCGTCTGACAGAAATCCAGGGATTCAATGACGCTCACAAGGAGGAATATTTCAGGAAGAGAATCAGTGATGAGCATCAAGCCGACAGGATCGTCTTACACATTAGAAGAGCGAGAAGCCTTCACATCATGTGTCACATACCGGTCTTCTGCTGGATCTCATCCACTGTGCTTCAAAACATCCTGAAAGAAGACAATGAGAGAGCAGAAATCCCTCAAACTCTGACTGAAATGTACATCCACTTCCTGTTGATTCAGATGAAGATGAAGAATGAGAAATACGATACAGAAAGAGATGCAGAGAAACTGCTGCGGTCCAAAAGAAAAATGATTGTGAAACTGTCTGAAATGGCTTTCAAACAGCTGATGGAGGGAAATGTGATGTTCTATGAGGAGGATCTGAGAGAATGTGGGATAAACATCACTGACGCACTGTATGAAACTCTCTGCTGGTGAATGTTCAGCAATATCCTACATGCTTCAGATATCAGACGAGGTGATGGAAGAGTTTGATCTGAAGAAATACAACACATCACAGGAGGGTAGAAGAAGAATCATACCAGCTGTCATCAACTGCACAAGAGCTCTGTGAGTCTTCAGTTATAATATATGACACTGAATAAAGAGTCTGACTGAAGTTTTATAACATCTGCTGTTTAACTTACATCACTATTAGTGCTGCAATCATACAGAAAATTCATGGATGGATATGTACGTCGATTCTGTTGTAGTGATTCTGTGGGGATGGCGTTATTTAAAACACTCTCCAGCATCTCTACTAGTTATTGTGAAACTAAGACGGTGTTATTTAAAACACGGTTCAGTTTCAGGTTATAATTACTTGTGGCTCAAATGGAAATACTTACAGATAAAGACTATTAACTATATGTATTTTGTAGCATTACCTGGTACAATAAACGCGTTATTCTTCTGGCCTTGATTAACAACGGTCCATGCCCAATACAGTAATACATACGGAGCCGGTAACAGTATCGCACAGTTTAAGGGATGTGTTATGAGCATTAAGCAGAGACAATCATGAGTGAATACAAATGAATATTTATTAACTAAGCTACTGAGATATGATATGGATTCACTAACACAAACACAAACACATACACATTCACATTCATACAAGATAAAGCATAGAAAAATTAGAGTAAAGAGTAAAGAATGGCATATTAAATCAGCAGGACACAACCACAAAAAGTTCTCTACAAAAAGTTCACCTTGGTAGCCAAGGGGCAGTTGCTTAAGCGCTGTTGAATCCTGGTGCTGGAGAGAAAGGGAGAGAGTGTCCCGGTGGATTCGAAGTCCGTTCGAGAGCCGAAGTTTCTCTTGAGAAGTGTCGATACTGCCGAAGTAAGATTGCCGAAAAGCTGTCCTGAAGAAGGGCAGGTCCCACGAAGTTTTGGAGAGATTCCAAGTTTCTGAGCAAAGAGTTGTTCGATGCATTGTGGTCTTAAAGGCACAACGGTCACACCCCGGTCAGGTCTTTTGACCAATGGCAAAAAGGGCGATGGTTGCTTGTGGGGAGAAATCTCTTTGTCCTTCTCTGTGACAAATGATTTACACATTAGGTACGGTTTATGTCCTGTTTGCACGAACACATAAACTTATTGTAATTGAGTATGATGCACGCCATGACTATGTACTGTGCATCATTATTTAGGAAATAATTTGTGGATCATTTTGATACCACACACGAGAGAGAAGTGAAGTAAGAACAATAGTTATTCATTCATCTGTCATGTGTTTGGAATGTACTTCTCTAGTCCTCTCTGCAAATCTCCAGGGGGCCTGGAGAATCTCAGGGAGTTGAGCTGGGGGGTTACCCTCTCTGGGGAAGGCCAGAGAGGTACCATAACTGTCCTCCTGAGTTAAGTAACAACCGGCAGGTCATCACTTAACCCAGACTTTCTGGAGCCAAAGGGGTTCTGGTGTTGACTTCCCCCCTAGGAATTTGTTGTTTGTTGTAACTTTATGATCCCTTAAAGAAATCCAACATTTGGCCCGGCCAAGTCTCTACACTGTTTAGATTCACAGTTTAGTATCATTTTAACACAGAAGAGACAACAAGAAATGATTTATTTTATAATCATAGTGACTGATATTGAACTAAACTCAAACATGTGATCTGAATCCCAAAAACTGATTTTTTTCTGAAAAAGTGTTTTTATTGTGATAAAAGTAAAGACCGATATAGATAATGTCTAAATAGATCAGAAGATCAAAATAAACTGTATAAAATAAGATTTTAGTTGTGATGAATACGAGACACATGTCACATCTGATGCTTTTAGTTTTACCGATACTGTATGATCACATGATTTGTGTGTATTTGTTGTTTATTACATCAGTAAAGTTAAAGGTTTGTGTTTGTTCTGCACACAGTCTACATAGCTGTAATCTCACTTGTCAGTTTTGTGAAAGTTTGTCTTCATGTCTACAATCATCAAACTCTCATCTGAGAGATCTGGATGTGAGTAACAATGATCAGCAGGATTCAGGAGTGAAGCTGATCTCTGATGCTCTTGTAGTATGTGGCTGATTCGAAGTGACTACGCCACCCCGGGATAACGGGGAATTTACCAAAGGAGTACACAAATACGTTCCTGTTGGAGATATAATCAAGAAAATATATTATCCTTTATTCTGTCTTTATTAAGTTTAAGATTTACAGGTATTAATCTTGTGTTTTTCTAATGATATATGTTTCTGTTTTTCTGCTACGTTTGATTTTTTAATATTCACATACCACAAGTATTAATCATGTATCACAGAAAATCAAGGCCATTGAGAGGCCCACACTCATAATGCTTATCTCTATTATTGCACACATGAATCCTTTCATGTCCTTCAATGGGAGTTGTCTTATGGGAGTGGTTTTATGCAATAAAAAGGCTACGAGGGAGAAGAGACTCTGAGAGAGAGTGATGGAGAACCTTTCTGAAAGATCTCAAAGCTGCTCTCTCCCTCGCGAGTATTGAAACACCAGTCTTGGTCTGATTGTTGTTCTTTATTGATAGAGGTTGTAAGAAATAGACCTATCATTTTGGTCCTTCGAGCCGGATTCCAACATACCCGAAGATCAACGGTGGGGAGACACCGAAGTCTCCGCCGACGGTCGGATTCTTTAGGAATTCGTCAAAAGCCCTGGTGGTGAAAATTCCTCGCCAGGCCGGCTTTAGGTTTCCCCGGCTGGTGATCTCGGATTGACGGAATTCGAAGCAGGACAAGAATCAGACGCAGTGCACTGGGTGAGTTGATTTAGACTTTGCATCGTCTAGATGGGTAAAGAGCCAGGGGCATTTACCAGAAATAAATCCAGGGGATTTACCAATTGTTGATCTAGCTAGATAGGTAAAGAGCCAGGGGCATTTACCGGGTAAAGAGCCAGGGGCATTTACCAGAAATAAATCCAGGGGTATTTACTAATTGTCTAGATGGGTAAAGAGCCAGGGGCATTTACCAGAAGTAAATCCAGAAGTATTTACTAATTGTCTAGATGGGTAAAGAGCCAGGGGCATTTACCAGAAGTAAATCCAGAAGTACGTACTAATTGTGTGTTAGGGTAAATTCAGAAGTATTTACCAAAAGGCCTTGTGTGAGTGTGAATTTTGTGAATGTGAATTGTGAATGTCAAGTTCAGCACAGCGAAGCAGCAGCCCAGGGGATACCTAACGGTGACAACAAACCTGTGGAACTGTTAAAGTAGATGTGCTGAACCTCTGAAATTTTACTTTTATTTTTATTTCTATTTTTTATTTTATTTTTTATTTTTGGCAGTTTAATAATCATTTGTGATTATGGGAAATTGTTGTTGTAGTAAAGACCAGGAAGAACTGACAGGAGATGTGAAATACATGGGAAAGTTAGGACAGGAAAATGTAAAAGTAAAAGGGGAAAAGAGGTTTTGATTCCAAAAGAACTAAATGCATGTATGTATTGATCTGTGTTTTCTGTTGATTTGGTCTTAAGGAGAACAGAAGGTTCAGATTTTTATATTTTTAGAAATATATAGTTTAGAGTTAAAAAAAAAAAGAAGAAAAGAAGTGCTGAGAAGAATCCTAGGCAAAAGTCCTGTAAGAAGTAAGGCATTGGTTCTGGCGAGGGTTGCCTTCATCAGGAAAAACAAACTGATGAGACAGAGTGCAAACTCGTTAGGTTATTTGTTGTGTAGAGGAAGTGTATCAACAAATGTTAAGTTGTGTATTTGTATAATCTGTGTTTATTGTTAAGTGAGTATAAGGAAATCCGTCCTGGAGTAAATTGCAGTAAATTGCAAGGGGTGAAAATCCCTGTCAATACTGCTTTTCTCCTGTGTTAATGAAAGTTGCAGTGAAAGAGTGAGTAAAGCTGATGGGTTGCTCAGACAGAGTGTAATGCGATTGGAAAAAGGTTGGAGGGTGAATCTGCTATGGGTTGACAAGAAGGCTATCGCACAAACTGGCGCACTATTATAACGTAAGCATATTTGCTTTTATTATAGTAATGGTTTGTGTGATATGCCTGAAGGTGAGCCTGTGGTGGTATGAGCACTTCAGTAAACTTCTCCAAATTGAACTAAGTTAAATGAGATAGTCAATTGTTTTTGTGAAATACAAAGAAGGTTCCAGATCTCAACAAGAAGTGTGTGTGTGTGTGTGAGAAGTTGCTCAAGGTTAAGTGTGTTGTTTATGTGTTGAAGAGAAGAGTGTGTGAGAAAGTAAGTGTGGTAGGTGCGCAAACAAAAGAGAGTCTGAGAGAAACAGATGTGCCGCTGTGTGTGTGTGTGTGTGAGGCTTGATAAGAAGAGAAGAGACAAATTTGCTCTATAGCTTTAAGGAGCAGTTGTTTTTGTGATTATTGGATAAGTCTCGTATGAGAAGTGGTTAGTAATATATGTTGATGTGAAATATTTTTAACAGTATAAGCAGTATAAATAAAAGTAAAGAGACAGTGAATTGAGAATAAAGTATAATAAGATGAGAAACTCTAAACATGTTGGAAAAACTAATAGAAAGAATAAATCTAGATACCCAGTTAGCAGAGAACTAATTGAGAAGATATTCAGAAAATGGACTAAAAGAACTAGAAGTTTATTAAATAAATAACATGAAGAAGGCACTTTTGATGTATCAGTATGTGAAGAGATTGAAACATTGATAAAAAATTTACAAGACTAAAAATATGGGTTACAAACAGAAAAAGGGAGGAAAAGAAACGAACTGAGGAAGAGATAATGAAACAGGGCCGGTTGCCAGAGGAGTAAATAATGATAATAACCAAGGCCAAGAGAATATACAAGCTCCAGATAGCCCCTCTAATCCCCCACCCTATGCAGAAGCCCGTGAGACATTAAGCAAGGCCCTAAAAACATCAAGCAGTATGGACAGGTCCCCCTACCCCACACGATCCTTAAAAGGAAAAAAAAAAAAAAATGGAAAGGAGTTTTTCAGTAGAGGGTGCTGAAACTTTCCCCATGATCTAAGTGGCCTCTGACACAGAACAGAAATGCAGAACAGACTCCATAGCTTTGCTGCAATATTTAGCAAAAACAGGGAATAAAGTTAAGAAACAAAAACTGCAGTGGGTGAAAAAAAAAAAGAAGTTCAATACTTAGGACACAGACTTACGGCTGAGGGGAAATTTATACAGGCACAGAGAAAACAGGCTATTTTAAATGCCCCAAAACCTGTAACTAAAAGACACATGATGTCTTTTCTGGGGTTATGTAATTATTGTAGGGCATGGATCCCTAGTTATGCTCAGAAAACTCAACCTTTGTTAGATGTTATTTATGGGAACGCTATGACCTTAGCAGACCAGATAAAATGGAATGATGCAGCTGAAAGAGCTTTTGTAGCAATTAAACAAGAACTTGCATCCTCCTCTGTTTTAGCTCTACCAGATTATGATAAGCCTTTCCAACAGATAGTAGATTGCAGGGAAGGATTTATGACATCAGTCCTCTCACAAAAACATGGCACTAAATGGAGACCTGTAGCTTTTTACTCTAAAAGGGTTAGACCTCGTACAGGCCGTGTGTGCCGCAGCAATGGCTGTTGAAGCGTCGGCAGCAATAGAATTGTTTCACGAATTAGTTTTACTAGTTCCACATGCAGTTGATATTCTTTTGTTACAAACAAAACTATCCTTTTTGTCCCCTGCAAAACATTTATCATGTATGACTATACTATTATCACAACCACATGTAACCATTCAAAGGTGCAATGTACTAAACCCCTCCACACTTCTCCCTAATGATGTTGAAGGAGAGCCACACAGCTGTGTGGAGTTAACAGATAAATTGATACTCCCAAGACCGGACTTAACAGATAAACCCTTACAAGAGGGAAGTTTATGGTTTGTAGACTGTTCCAGCTTTAAGGCACCAAACGGTCAAACTATGACCGGATATGCTGTAGTTAGCTCACAGGAGGTAATAGAGGCAAAACAATTGCCACATACTTATTCTGCACAAGCAGCTGAAATAGTGGCCCTTACTAGAGCGTGTCAGCTTGCAGAAGGAAAAGAGCTTACAGTTTATACTGACAGTCAGTATGCTTTCTCCACAGTTTTTTTTGTTTTGCTAAACAATGGGATAGACGAGGTATGAAAACCTCAACAGGGAAACCAGTCACTCATGCAACTTTACTAAAAAAACTCTTACAAGCTGTTCTGTTACCCTCAAAATTTGCGATATGTAAATGTGCAGCCCACACTAAAGGCACAGACACTGTTACAGTAGGAAACCGCAGAGCAGATGAGACAGCAAAACAAGCAGCCGCAGGACACTACGGCACAGCACAGATTTTCACACACACATCAGTGTTAGATCACACGGTTCTTAGAGACATGCAGAAAGCAGCACCACACAAAGAACAGCAATACTGGGTAACACAAGGGGCTGTGAGAAACAATGAAGATTTAATGTGTGTAGAAAACAAACCTATACTACCAAAAGCTTTATTTAAAGCAGCAGCAATATTGAGCCATGGGCCTTGCCATGTCTCAACAGGAGGGATGGTAAACATAATAGAGAAATACTTTAAAGTCTATGGTTTCAATTTATACTCAAAAAAATTTTTGTAAGGCATGTGTAGTATGCATAAAGCATAATGCACAAGGGAATTTAAGACCAAAGAGAGGCCAGTTTCCAGAACCACAATACCCTTTTCAACATCTCTGTATGGACTTTATAGAATTAAGTCAAAGTGGACCGTATCGTTACTGTCTAGTGATAGTAGACGTATTTTCAAGATGGGTTGAAATAGTACCCTCAGCAAAGGCTGATGCAATAACAGTTGCAAAAAGCAATATGTAAGAAGATTATCCCAAATCATGGAGTGCCTGAAAAGATATACAGTGACAATGGTCCGCACTTTGTAAATGAGGGTTGTTAGTAAAATGGCTGAGAATCTGGTAATTCAATTTTTATTTGTATAGCGCTTTTCACAAAGGACATTGTATCAAAGCAGCAGTAATGACATTAAAGAACCACTGTGCTTATCACCCCTCAGAGTCGCGGGTTAGTAGAGAGAACAAATGGCACTATAAAAATAGACTAAAGAAATGCATGGCAGAGACTAAAAGACCATGGCCTGAATGTTTAGATTTGGTTAAATTATATATGAGAATAACACTCCACACCTAAAGGATTACACACCCTTTGAAATTATTTATGGCCGACAATTTAAGATGCCTGATTTTCCATCCTCAGTTCAAGAAGCAGAAGAAGAGCACACTCTCAGTGACTATTAAAAAAGAATTCTTAATGAAAGGGAAGTGAGACAAGTAAACACGCTGCCCAATTCTTCTTCTTCTTCTGTTTTACATGATACAGCTGTTAAGCCAGGCGATTACGTTTTCATCAAAGTAATAAAGAGGAAGACCTGGTCTAGCCCACGGTGGGAGGGCCCCTACCAAGTGTTGATAACTACCCGACCGGCGGTGAAGATCATGAGAAAACCCTCGTGGATCCATCAAAGCCACATAAAGATACAACCTCCTCTGAACGACTCAGCAGAGTAGTGGGGAAGTCTGACTACAAAGGGGGGCAGTCTTTTAGTGACTGTTCGTCTCAACGTCAGTGAAGAAACCAACGATCCCTACTCTATTAGGAGTCAAGAAAACAGAGAAGGCGGCGGCTATGTGGACGGGTCGACGTTTCCGGGGCGCCATGGGGACCCTTTTCACCCTGACTCTATTCGTTTCTCTGGTAGGAATGACAAGACTGCAGGAGAACAGCGGAAAATCGAAAAAGGAAAAAGACAGTTTCTGGAGAACCATCTTCGAGGAGAAAAACAAGAATACATATGACATAAATTTATGGTATCGGTATGGAAAGTACCTGGCTCAGAGCGGGAATTACAGCAACTGTTATGTGTGTTCAAAGATGCCCGTCTCCAGCACGAATCCACATGTGGTGCCAGTTCCTGTGAAAGATCCTTCTACCTTGTTTCCAGAATGTTTGGTGTCAGCATACTCTCCGACACCGCTGAATGCTGTTAAGATTTAGGTATCTGTTTTTGAAAAAGTTAATGTATGGAAAAGTACTATAGCATAAATATTTCTGTCAATGATTTATCCTTTATTCTTTATAGCGATGAATGGTCCCTTAGCGTGGCCTATGATTTAAGACATGTTCTGCTTTCTCACTTCAGCATGTGTCTCATGATCTGTATATCGAGGTCAAAAGTTCTTCAGGATCTATGTGTTTATATTTCCTTATATGGATGTTACTAACCACAATAAAAAGGCTGCGAGGAGAGAGGAAGGCGAGAGAGAGGCGCTGATGATCTTTGGATCAGTGAGACTGCTCTCTCCCTCGCGAGTATTATACACCAGTCTTGGTCTGATTGTTGTCTTTATTGATAGTAGCATTTGAGTAAACCTATCAAATGCGTCTCTGGGAAATAAACTACCACTAACTGTGAATGCATCAAGTTTAACATTCAAGAATTTTCTGGCCTTAGAAATTAACACCACCAGCAAGACCTATGGTCCAGTTCACGTGTCTCCTAAAACGAATTTCACATGTTACGAGAACTCTATACCGCTCCTGACTAAAACTATCAAAGTAGCAAAAGTTCCAGGTTACAATTGTGGAGCCATATATTCACCATGCACTCAAAATGCAACTGGTCATCTTAATAAGTTTGAAGCCAAAGGAAGAGCAAAGTGTGCACCGTATTTCACCATACCGGACGCTATGGGAACCACCCCTCAGTCAAATTTCGTCTGGCTGTGCGGGCTAAGCGTCTATACTAACCTGCCTACTGGATGGCAGGGACGGTGTGCTCCTATGATACTTTCAGATCATTCATACGTCATCTCAGCTAAACCTCATCATCATCGAAGGAAACGAGAGAAGAACTTTAAGAAGCATGATTCTGTTTGGGGCACGGACGTGCCTTCGGATCACAAACTATGGACTGATGGACAAAAGGTAGCTTTGGCCCTTTTTCCCTGGGTCGGTGTTGCCAAATTGATGCTACGTATGGAGACTATGACATATCGATTTGAAAGTTTCGTGAACACTACCATAGCGCGCTGAAAGGCATCAGAGAAAGAACCACTGCATGCGCTTAATGATGGAGATGCAGGACCGAATGGTTCTGGACCAACTGGCTGCTTCGGCCGGAGGCGTAAAAGCGGTAGTGGGAACATCATGTTGTACTTTTATCCCGGAAAATGACGAGGACGGACACATCATAGAGCAGGCCATAACCAATCTTACAGCATTGCGAGATGTCATGGAGGAAGATCGAGTGACAACGGAAAGACTGTTACAGTGGTTGTTTGGAGGATCATGGTGGCATGTGCTCCTCAAAATGTTTATACCTATTGCCGTTGTTTTATTACTGATTTGTTTATGCATGACATGTGTGATTCCATATATTACTACCATGGTCAGAAAAATGATCAGCTCCACTTTTACACGAGTATACATGGTAAATAATCAAACTGATGATGAATTGTATGAGACTCTGGCTGGTGGAAAGAAAGCTACAAATGGGCATTGTAAAGATGTTGCAGAGTAGCAAGGTTTCTCATGAAATTCTTTAATTATGATGAGCTGTACTGAAAGTATCAACAGATAAAGGCACAGTTTTGATAAAAACAAAGAATAAATGATAAACAGGAGGGAAATGTTGGAGATATAATCAAGAAAATATATTATCCTTTATTCTGTCTTTATTAAGTTTAAGATTTACAGGTATTAATCTTGTGTTTTTCTAATGATATATGTTTCTGTTTTTCTGCTACGTTTGATTTTTTAATATTCACATACCACAAGTATTAATCATGTATCACAGAAAATCAAGGCCATTGAGAGGCCCACACTCATAATGCTTATCTGTATTATTGCACACATGAATCCTTTCATGTCCTTCAATGGGAGTTGTCTTATGGGAGTGGTTTTATGCAATAAAAAGGCTACGAGGGAGAAGAGACTCTGAGAGAGAGTGATGGAGAACCTTTCTGAAAGATCTCAAAGCTGCTCTCTCCCTCGTGTAGTGAACAGCACTCCAGAAGGCATTTCAGGTCCCAACTTTACAAGCAGGGTCCCTCTTTAATGTAAACTAAGGACCAGTGTCATCAGATAAGGCTACCAGAGAAACTGCCAGACACCCTCTATAGGGCCTTATCATCAAACTAAAACCCTCACCCAAAGATCCAGGACAGCCTGGCCATAAAACTTCTCAGGACCTCCACATGTGGCGGGTAATTAACCGGCCATGCGGCAGCTTTGGCTAAAACAAAGGACACATCTCTACATTCCTTAATTTATAAAAATGGACACAAACATATTGGACATATCACATATTCATTCTGTACTCTCTGAGAACATACTTTGTAATAGTCATTTGTGTTAAATAACGGAAGTTTACAAATGCTATTCACATATGAATGAATTCATGCATGATAGTTTAATATATTTTTGTCATGTTTATACTCTTTGTATTCAGGACAAAGCCAAAGGTATTTTGAAAGTGGTTTGGGAAGTGATAATTCCATAGGTAAAACAGTGAAGACACAGTTTTAATGCTGTGCTTTACTCTATGCAAACACATTTACTTCACAAGCGAAAGGATGAGTGAGCCCTCTCTGACATCAACAGCCAATCACAGCCCTGCAACGGACAAGCGCCAAAATGCAATCTCCTCCTTATCTGAAAGGGGATAAAAGTACCCTTTCAACACAAATTCCCGTTCTGAGTTTCCAGCCTGTGTGCTAGGAAGCATAACAGATCACCCGTTCTGAGTTTCCAGCCTGTGTGTGTCACGATATCACCTGTCATCTTGTGTTTAAACTTCACTTCCCATGTCACCCCTGCACCTCCACACCTGTTGTTCATCGTCATCACCATCAACACCAGCACCTGTCGGCAATAATCCGGACTCTTTATATACTGTGTGTTTTGTTCAGTTCAGTGTCCAGTCTACTATTTTGTTACCCGGACTCCCTTACCTGTGTTAGCGATCGTCTCCCATTGGATTTATCTTCGTCAAGTCTTCAGTGTTCTTCCTTCGTCATCTTCTCGTCTTCTGTGTTCCCCAAGTTCATCTGCACTCCAACCCCAAGTTCATCTGCACTCCAAAGGACAGTATTAGTTTAACTTACTTACCCTTTTGTTTACCCTTCTGCTTATCTGTTTCATTAAAGATACCTTTTTGTTGATCCACTGACTCCGTCCCTTCTGTTCCATGACAGAAGACTGGACCCCTACACAGCAGAATGAGTCAGTCGGATGCCTTTCGGGACCTGTATGAGGCGGCTCGTCGGGCTTTCCAGGAGCTTTCAACCACCGCTACCACTGCACCGAGCACTACCGTCAACACTACTCCTTCTCCGGTTGTTGTCGCGAGTCCCATGGCCCAACCAGCGCCCTTCTCTGGTGCGGTGGAGGATAGCATGGATTGGGTGTTGGCCAGTTGTGGGTGCCACCCCCTCCGCCGTCTGGTCGAGATGGCCGCCGCCGAGAGTTCTGCCGCGGCCGAGGTGACCGTCGCCGAGAGTTTTGCCGCGGCCAAGATGGCCGCTCCCCAGTGTTCTGACGCGGCCAAGATGGCCGCTTCCCAGTGTTCTGCCGCGGCCAAGATGGCCGCTCCCCAGGGTTCTGACGCGGCCAAGATGGCCGCTCCCAGGGTTCTGAGCGGTCAAGATGGCCGCTTCGAGTCAAGTCCCGGCCAAGATGGCGCTCCCAGGGTTCTGATCGCGCCAAGATGGCCGCCGCTCCCGAGCCTCCAGTCCCAGCCAAGATGGCGCCTCCCGAGCCTCCAGTCCCGGCCAAGATGGCGTTCGAGCCTCCAGTCCCGGCCAAGATGGCCGCTCCCCGAGCCTCCAGTCCCGGCCAAGATGGCGCCTCGAGCCTCCAGTCCCGACCAAGAGGGCGTTCCGAGCCTCCAGTCCCGGCCAAGAGGCCGCTCCCGAGCCTCCAGTCCCGGCCAAGAGGGCGTTGCCCGAGCCTCCAGTCCCGGCCAAGAGGGCTGCCTCCGAGCCTCCAGTCCCGGCCAAGAGGGCGTTCCGAGCCTCCAGTCCCGGCCAAGAGGGCCGTTCCCGAGCCTCCAGTCCCGGCCAAGAGGGCCGTTCCCGAGAGTCCAGTCCCGGCCAAGAGGGCCACCCCGGAGTTCCCAGACTCCGCCCTAGAGTTTACCGAGTTGCCAGACTCCGCCCTAGAGTTTCCCGAGTTCCCAGACTCCGCCCTAGAGTTTCCCCGAGTTCCCAGACTCCGCCCTAGAGTTTCCCGAGTTCCCAGACTCCGCCCTAGAGTTTCCCGAGTTCCCAGACTATGTCCTAGAGTTTCCAGAGTTCCCAGTTTCTGTTTTAGAAGCCCCAAAGTTCCCAGACTGTTTCCTAGACTCCTCAGAATTCCCAGACTCTGTCATAGATTCCCCCGAATTCCCAGACTCTGTCTTAGATTCCCAAAACTCCGCTCATATGGTCGCCCCTCTAATTACTTCCCATGCCATCTCAAGCTGCATCCCTGCCTTGCCTTCATTTAGTTCAGTGACTACTGCAAGCTAGTACTAGCAGTGTTTTTCACATGTGAAAGAGTTTAGTCAGCCCTCGAAGTGACACCAGACTGTCTTTAGTCATCACTCCAAGTCAGTCCAGGACAAGGTTCTCAACTTCTAGTGTCCCGGTGCAAAAAGGAAGTAGTTATGGGGATCTCCCTTGTCCCAAGTCTCAAGATGTTTTTACCCATTCAGGGAACTATCAGGGTTTATTTAGACCGGTTGCTCTTGTTGCCGCGTCACCTCAAGTGGGACCTTCCAGTCAGTTTGCATCTCCCCAGGGAGGAAGTGGTGCTTGTGGTGGTATCCTTGCCCAATCTCAAGGCGGCTCTAGTAAACGTGTTTTTGGAGGTTCTAAACCCATCACATCCCAACCCGTTTCCAGCCAGCCCATCAACGTTGCAGGTCCTCAGGGTGTTTCTAGCACTACTATAGGAGGCCCTAGTTGTTTCTGTGGCCCTGTCCCACTTCAAGGTACCCTTAGACAGTTTGCTCCTGGATCTCCTTCCAGGTTAAATTCTTCACAACTAGTTTCTAGTCAGTCTACAGAGAATCCAAGTTTAGGTAGCCAGCACTCTTCAGCTTCGCTGGGTGGGCCTCAGAGGAGTACAGCAGCTCAGTTGAGGTCCTCTCAGGGAGAAGGTAGTGCGTGCAGCGTTTATTTGCCCCTTTCTCAGTCAGATTCTAGTGAACGCTCATCTGAGTCATCCAAACCCATCTCACCTCCAACGGTTTTCACACAGCAACTTAGTGTTCCCAGTCCGCCTGCCAGCAAGTCTCATACACATGCAACGCTTTTGTCTTCGGCTAGAGGCCTCTCCAGTCAGCGTGTTAGCAGTCAATCAATCCAAAGTCAGCATGTAGCAACTATAGGCAATTCAGGACCCCCAATTTCTGAGTCCCCTGCTCCCGGCGCCTCTGAGTCCCCTGTTCCCGGCACTTCAGAGTCCCCTGCTCCCGGCGCTTCAGAGTCCCCTGTTCCCGGCGCCTCTGAGTCACCAGAGCCGCCGCAGCCTGCACCCGAGCGGTCACAGCCGCCGCAGCCTGCACCCGAGCGGTCACAGCCGCCACAAACAGCCCCAGAGTGGCCGCATCCAGAGCCCGATCCTCCAGAGCCCGATCCTCCAGAGCCCGTGCCTCCAGACCCTGAGCCTCCCGATCCAGAACCCGATCCTCCAGAGCCCGATCCTCCAGAACCCGAGCCTCCAGAGCCAGAGCCCGTGCCTCCAGACCCCGAGCCTCTAGAGCCAGAGCCCGAGCCTCCTGTCCCTGATCCCGAGCCTCCTGACCCTGACCCCGAGCCTCCTGATCCTGACCCCGAGCCTCCTGACCTCGACCACCCACCCAGCCTCCCTCTCCCCCCTCCGTGGATCTTGTGGCGCGAGGACGCGCCTACCGGGGGGGGTACTGTCACGATATCACCTGTCATCTTGTGTTTAAACTTCACTTCCCATGTCACCCTGCACCTCCGCACACCTGTTGTTCATCGTCATCACCATCAACACCAGCACCTGTCGGCAATAATCCGGACTCTTTATATACTGTGTGTTTTGTTCAGTTCAGTGTCCAGTCTACTATTTTGTTACCCGGACTCCCTTACCTGTGTTAGCGATCGTCTCCCATTGGATTTATCTTGATCAAGTCTTCAGTGTTCTTCCTTCGTCATCTTCTTCGTCTTCTGTGTTCCCAAGTTCATCTGCACTCCAACCCCAAGTTCATCTGCACTCCAAAGGACAGTATTAGTTTAACTTACTTACCCTTTTGTTTACCCTTCTGCTTATCTGTTTCATTAAAGATACCTTTCTGTTGATCCACTGACTCCGGCCCCTTCTGTTCCATGACAGTGTGCTAGGAAGCATAACAGACTACATTTACATTTAGGCATTTAGCTGACGCTTTTATCCAAAGCGACTTACAAATATTAGGAGACAATGAAGCGATACATCAAAAGCGGCAATAGTACAAAGAAGTGCTTTCCTAAGTTTACAATGTTATGCAGTGTTAGATAAATACCTGTAGAGGAAGGAAAAGGTTTTTTTTTTTTATGCTGTTAGGTGTTCGTGGAAAAGGTGCGATTTTAGTAGTTTTTTAAAGGAGGTGAGGGATGTGGCAGACCGGATTGTGTTAGGGAGATTATTCCACAAGCCGGGAACAGAGAAGGAGAAAGAGCGAGAGAGAGATTTAGCGCCTTTCTGTGATGGTACCACCAGTCGACGTTCATTGGTTGAGCGTAGGGTTCTGGATGGGTTGTATGTATGTAGAAGTGCGTTAAAGTATGAGGGTGCAGAGTTTGTGATGGTTTTAAATGTCAGCATTAATGATTTGAATTTAATGCGGGCCGCCACCGTAGCCAATGGAGAGATGAGGAGTGGCGTGACATGTGCTCTTTGGGTTCCTGGAAGAAAGTCTTGCTGCAGCGTTCTGTATCATCTGCAGTGGTTTGATTGTTCGTGCAGGAAGACCAGCCAGAAGAGCATTGCAATAGTCCAGTCTGGAGATTACCATGGCTTGGACAAGCAGTTGGGCAGCGTGCTCTGTGAGATATGGCCTGATCTTCCTGATGTTGTAAAGTGCATATCTACAAGACCGTGATATCCTTGAGATGTGTTCGGTAAAGGACAGCTGGTCGTTGAAGATTACACCTAATACATAATATCGTTTAAAATGCTACGGTTAACGAATACACACAGGGCAGGATCGAATAAAATAAAGTTACCCTTTTAGAAATGCTATAGATCAATAAAAGACAATTCCTAACCAACGATAGGCAATATTCAACACAGCGCAGTAACAAAGTAAACAGAACTAAGCCGAACTCACGCACAACTGCTGTCTACTGCAGACGGATCGTGAGACGGATCGCAACCGTTCTGAGTTTCCAGCCTGTGTGCTAGGAAGCATAACAGATCACCCGTTCTGAGTTTCCAGGAAGAAAGCATAACAGATCACCCGTTCTGAGTTTTCTGGCTGTTGTGCTAGGAAGCATAACAGCAACACCATGGGTTCTGAGTCTCCCCGCAAGGACTGAAATAGAGAAACCACGTTCAGAGTCTGCTGTCCAGAAAGGCAATCACAAACGTCTGCAACAAGGTTAAGCCCAGGAGGGCAACCTTACTTCCAGGTACCTTCATCTGCGTGTTCCAGATCGTCAAGGACCTTCAGCACCAGCTTCAGGGCCTCATCTGCGTGTTCCAGATCGCCAGGACCCTTTTGGTGCTCCAGGAGATTAGCATCCCACAGCGCTTCGTGTTCAAGGCTGTTGAGGGAGTTCAGACTCCTTCAGCCACTGCAACAAGGCCCAGCCTCACCACTGGAAGACGTTGCCACCCTCGGACTGCTCACGTGAACGTAAATATCACTTACCAAACCTCTTTCTAGAGACCTTGGCATTAGTGTACTCTTTCAGTTCATTTCAGTTTATACCTTAGTTACCTGCATTCTCTTCATTCTTTACACTCAACCTTACTATCCTTTAGCTCTTTAGCATCATTTAGTAGTGTGTTAGTTATTCTTGTATGTCTTTTGTAAATAAATCCTCTTTTATTACAATTGTGTCTTCCTTGTGTTGATAATACAGTAAAAGGCTCTACAAGTTAGCACGAATCTCACAAAATCCTTCAGATACCCCAGGTGATTTACTCCCTCCACTTTACTAATTTTTCTTATCATATTATTTATGATTTATGTTGGATTTATTCCAACAAATGTTGAGGTGGAATTCCTCAGCTGGTGCCCCGAGTTAAAAGGAGGGAGAGGTCATCTGACACACACACACACACACACACACACACAAACACACTTGAAGTGTGGGGTCAAGTCTCACTAACACCTCTAGTGTCCTGTGTGAGGCGTACTATTAATTGGTGCCACGTGTGAGGATCACTACATAATTGGTGCCCCGTGTGAAGATCACTACACTCGCGAGTATTGAAACACCAGTCTTGGTCTGATTGTTGTTCTTTATTGATAGAGGTTGTAAGAAATAGACCTATCAGTTTCACTTAGAAGAGGCAAGAGGCGTGAGTTTACAGTCAAACAATTATTTTTTATTAAGGTTAAAAGAGTTTACAAAATTAAAAAAAAACGCAAATCAGCATTTAATCTGTCTTGGTCAAAATAGAAGAAAGAAAATAAACAAAGAATTAATCCATGCAGGGCGGCTGAGGCTTCCTTCATAAGAAGCGGGCTAGGGTGGTGTACTCAAGGCACAAAAGAAATCCCACCACTCAGGATCACATCCACACAAATCACTGCAAATAACACCCAAACATCGTGACACAGCTGTACACTTCAGTACACCCGTACTGAAGTAAAGCCTGTGCAACCCAGCACCAGCCCGCTCCCAAGGAGCACTCAGCTTCTGCAAAACACAAGAGAAAAAAAGGAAAAGTCACTTTAAAAGCAAATCAAACCATCAAACAGATAAGCAATCAAAATCAATATACTAACCAATATAGACAAACCCAAGAAAACTTACAATACTCAAACAATACTCAGAATAACCAATCAAAATCAATATACTAAACAAATATAGACAAAACCAAGAAGACTTACAATACTCAAACAAGCAAACTCAATATACCAAATAAATATAGACAACACCAAGAAGACTTACAATACTCAAACAATACTCAAAATAAACAACCCAAATATACACATGAAAATACAACACAAACGAAAATAATAACCACAAAAAGGAAACAAGAAGACAAATATCCAGCCCACTTGGCCACTGGACTGGAATGTTGACGACCCAAAGCAGCAGTAGCGACCCCAACCCCGGTTGAAAAAAAGAGAGAAAGAGATGGATGGGCCGGCGATGCAATGCCCCAGAATGGACCCTAAACATAAATGTTTATTACCTTCTACACTTGAAGCATACAGCGGTTTACAAGAGAGAAACAAACTACTCACCTTGTATTTAAACGACGTGACACTCACAACCACACACATTCACAACAAAGTCATATTGTAGCTCCTTTAGTTGGTAAATTAACAGCTGACGCTCCGATTCGACTATTATGCTGACACACAGGTGCGCACCCTGTAAACACACAGTGCTAGAACGCATAACGATAGGTAACAAAGCAAACTTCCCACCACCCCGCAAATATACCACATTAAAACTAAAGCAGTACACCACACACACAGAGCCTTGGCGGACCAACGTCACACTAAAGTAAAGATCGCATAATATCACTGAATAGCAGTCAAATCCAATAACGAAGCTACATTGCTAACGAGACGTACCTCTGAGATGCACAGCAGTGAAAGGAAACAAAGGGGCGGGCTTTCGACCAAGACGCAACCCCGGGGGCATAGACAACAGATTTATATACGAGACAGAGGCTGCGTCCGAAATCGCGTACTGTGACAGTACGTACTGAATTAGAAGTAGAGCCTACTTATCAACCGTCAAACCAGTACGTTCTATATAGTATGAATACGGGAAGTATGAATGAAATTCGGACGTACTACGTCCGCCATTTTATGCATCACGTGACATACATTCCTCACAGCAGCCCGAACATTTAAAGAGCCGCCACACTGCGCTGATACCTGCGATGTTTTCCAACAATCTTGCCGTTTCCACGGCGTTTTCCACAGGCACGCCGCTAAATCGCTTCAAAATTAAACATATTTTTACAGCCAATTTACAAACATATCCCATCGATTTACGTTGTTTAAAAAGTTTAATAAGCGAGTTATTTGGGCGATGTTAAACAACCACAATAAAAGCACAAGCACAAAGTTTTTCCTGAGGTACTAGAACTTAAAATAGCCGCTTTCCGCCATTTTCTAAAATAAGCAGCCTCCATCTTCTTCTTCTTTGGCTGACTCAGCTCCGGGGCTCATGGGATAGAAAAGTGTCCATCGAATGAACACTTCAAAATCTAGCGGAAGTAGTAGACCGAATGTTTTGATGAGTGATGAATGAGTGTTTTCGAATACTATGAATTCGGACATACTACTCACGCCTCAGCGATACTGATTTTAAGCCTAATATATAGTATGGTAGTCAGCGATTTCGGACGCCAGCCAGAAGCGTATTTAATGATGGTGACGTTTCGGACACGCCACAGACATCGCTAAACTCTCAAGAACACAAACTCTAAACTAGAGAAACTGAGGTGTGTGATGATCTATTCAATGATTAATACAGTAAATGTAGAATGATCTCTTCACTTTATCAATAAATGTGTCGTCTTCTTCTGCTGGATTGAGAGAGACAGTGATTTCTGTAACATGTTGTCTGTTTTGAAAAGTAAATTCTAATGAGGAGTTGATGTTTTTCATCTGTTTAGATTGTTCATGTGTAATCTGACTGGTGAATGTTGTGAAAGTTTATCTTCATATCTACAATCATCAAACTGTCATCTGAGAGATCTGGATGTGAGTAACAATGATCTGCAGGATTCAGGAGTGAAGCTGATCTCTGATGCTCTCAAGAACTCTAAACTACACACACTGAGGTCAGTCATTTCTATATACTGATTTATCTACTGAAGACACATTTCTACATTCTTATAAACAAAAATAATAAAAAGAATGAAAAGATGTTCATGTGTGTGTTTGTAGGTCAGGTTGTTGTTGTTGTGTGTTTGTAGGTTATCAGGTTGTTGTTGTGTGTTTGTAGGTTATCATGTTGTTGTTGTTGTGTGTTTGTAGGTTATTAGGTTGTTGTTGTGTGTTTGTAGGTTATCAGGTTGTTGTTGTTGTGTGTTTGTAGGTTATCAGGTTGTTGTTGTTGTTGTGTGTTTGTAGGTTATCATGTTGTTGTTGTTGTGTGTTTGTAGGTTATCATGTTGTTGTGTGTTGTGTGTTTGTAGGTTATCATGTTGTATGGTGACAGCTGAAGGTTGTGGTTATTTGGCTTCAGCTCTGAGTTTAAACCCGTCACATCTGAGAGATATGGATCTGAGCTACAATCACCCACAACACTCAGGAGTTCAGCTGCTTTCTGCTACAAACTGCACAATGAAGTATGTACAACACTGTGTGTGTGTGTGTGTGTGTGTGTGAGATGGAGTTTAAATGTGTAGATTGTCTTTTTTTTTTTACATGTATTTACATTTATTGTAGTGTGGATCATGGAGGAAAGAACAGAATTCAAGCAGGACTACACAAGTGTAAGTATAGACACACACACACACACACACGCATTGATTTAGTGATTGTTGTTTTGTTGTGTTATAAATGTCTCTTCTTGTGTTCAGATTTCTGTGATCTCACACTGGATCCAAACACAGCAAACACTCACCTCATACTGTCTGATGATAACAGAAAGATCACATTTGTGAAACATCGTCAGTCATATCCTGATCATCCAGACAGATTTGATGATTATCAGGTTTTGTGTGGAGAAGAGTCTGACTGGGCGCTGTTACTGGGAGGCTGAATGGAGGCGGATTATGTGCTGAAATATCAGTGTCATATAAAAGCATCAGCAGAAAAGGAATGAGTCGTGACAGTGGGTTTGGATTCAATGTAAAATCATGGAGTCTGATGTGCTCTGATAACAGATTAATTGCACATCACAATGGTAACTCAACAGTCATTTCAGTCTCTTCACATGACAGTAATAGAGTAGGAGTGTATGTGGACTGTTCGGCCGGCACTCTGTCCTTCTACAGCGTCTCTCACACACAAACACTCACACACTTACACATTCAACACAACATTCACTGAACCTCTATATGCTGGATTTAGATTTTTATGGTTTAAACACCTCAGTGTGTTTGTGTGAGAGATCAGGAGGATCATCATATTAATGTTTGCAGCTATAAATCTCAATTGAAGTTTAGAGATCAGATTCTGCACTGTTTCACTGCTGAATCAGAATTATTTTAAAAGCTCATTTAGTGAAGGTTGATGATGAAGCACCCCAGACAGCAAGCCAACATTGAATAAACACAGATTTTCCATCTGAATCATCATTATGGTTGATGTTGAAATTTCAATGCAAAATAAATGTTGAATCACCATTACCATATCGATGAAAACCTGATGTTATTAATGTTGATGGCCACAATATTGGAACAACATTGATCTATAGTTATCTTTATGA
Source organism: Beaufortia kweichowensis (assembly GCA_019155185.1). NCBI lineage: Eukaryota > Metazoa > Chordata > Actinopteri > Cypriniformes > Gastromyzontidae > Beaufortia > Beaufortia kweichowensis. Next base: position 946,140 of record CM032816.1, on the reverse strand, counting down.
TTGATTAAGCATTGATATTTGGTTTTACGAGGCGATCGCTGAATGTGTTGAAAAGTCATTGATTTATAGTTGACCGGGAAACGACGCTGTTGTTGAAGAGTCATCGGCATATAGTTGACCGGGAAATATGATTGAAAATCCATCGATTTTTGGTTGACCGGGAGATCAACACCAACGTACTGCACCGGACACAGCTCATTTCTGGACCTTGGCACAAGCATACAGGTAAGCTTGCTTAATGTTCGATATGAATGAATTGTACCAAATCAAATACTGTTAGGTTGATCGTTAACATGATAGTTAATGTAGTAACCGGCCTTAATCACTGAAATAGATTTTGTTTTTACCAATGTGTCAAAATCTGCCAAAAGTACTTGATCTCTTCTAGGTTATAAAGTTAGCAAAACCTCATTAGTCCAGTCTATTTTTGTGACAGCTAGCTCAAAATACATGTCTGTACCCATTGCTAGTGTCGTGAAATCTATTAACACAGCACCGCTATTTCTTCTGACCGCCGGAGAACACCGGCGGAAACAACGCTAGTATAGTGCTCTATCTAGCTAGCGCTACCCACAGAATTACACAAAAGACATGGTTTACATTTACTTTATTCAATGCAGAACTGTCTCGAGTTGTAACGTTAACTGGAAATGCCGATTAGACGATCTCGTAATAGCCTACAAATCCAAAATATGAATAATCCTCGAGCAGAGCTGCGATGTGCGATACAGTTTTGTAACTCCATTGTGTTTGTTTTCATAAATGATAACAGTCATTTTATACTAGTGCTTATGCGATATCACGATTTTTGATGATCTTCTGCGCCTTTTCTGAGCGCGGGGAAGCGCGCGCACTGTTATACAGCGCCTGACAACCAGGCCTGGCGTCAGGGGCGTCGCACCCGTGGGCGTCGCACCCTTTTCCCAGTGAGAGGGTTCAACACCCACACTTTTTCTGCAGTTTTTCCGCAGTTTTGCACAAACGCCTTACAGCAGTCGCTCCTCCGTTTCTCTGGCCGCTCTGTGTCTGCCTCCTCTCCCCTCCCTCTCAAACATGACACCGGCTGATGATTGACTGTTCTGCCTTAAGTCCCGCCCCTCTTGGTGTGTAAGATTTATTGGTCAGCTCGTGCTGAGGGGGAACTTATGGTTATTTACATCTTCCTTTTCCAGGTACTTTGAATGAGTGTTTATGCTTTCAAGGTTTAGATAAGTTTGATATGTGTTTGGGAAGATGTTCTGTTTATGTATTGTTGACATGTCGAGTGTTTTCTGTATTATATTTCATTTTTTAGACTAATGGTAATTGGGATATTGTTCAGCAGCTAGCTAAATTCAGTTATGTATGTGGCATACAAAGTAACTGTGATGAAGAAGGCAAGGGAATTGATGAGGAGGAGGACAAATTGTCATTGTTTAATTCAATTCAATTCAATTCAATTTTATTTGTATAGCGCTTTTCACAAAGGACATTGTATCAAAGCAGCTTTACATGTAATGACATAGCAGTCAGTGGTCAGGGATTCAAAAACTCTTTAGGAGAGAAAACCCTGACATGGCGATGTTATAGGTGCAATCCGTGAGCATGTGCAATCCGAATAGGGGACACAAATTGCCATTGATCGCATCCATAACTCACTATGCAGTTTACAGGATACAGATACAGACATTATAAGATGCAGAACTTCACTATAAGAGAGTTAATAAAAATGTTATATGTTAAGTGTAATGTGGTAAATTTGATTTTAATATAACAGGTGCCGGAGGTTGTCCTGGGTAGTCGTCATGAAGCAGCACCAGGGTGGGCATCAGGTGGGGCAGTGTTGCCAGCTGGAACTCATTCCTCAGGATACCTCGGGAGAAGGGTAGGGGGATAGAGAGAGAGAGAGAAGGAGAGAGGAGGAGGGAGAGAGAAGGACAAAACAGAATTAGCGTAGCAGCCATTCCTATGTTGATTGTAAGCAGTTTTATGTGATATCACATGCAGTATGAATTATGTGTGTGTGCCCGGTTCCAGTTGAGGTTAACTATTGCGGCCTTAGAGAGTTGGGGCAAAGATTATGTGAATGCAAGTGTAAACAGATAAGTCTTTAATGTAGTTTTAAACTGTTCGACTGTGTCTGAGTCCCGGACTTTACTGGGAAGGTTATTCCATAGTTTAGGAGCTAAGTAGGAGAAAAGATCTGCCACCTTTAGATTTCTTTGATATTCTTGGAACTATTAAGAGCCCGTTGTTTTGTGAACGTAATGTCCGTGATGGGTTGTATGCTGATAATAGTTCACGGAGGTATAGAGGTGCTAAGCCATTTAGTGCTTTGTATGTCATTAACAGAATTTTAAAATCGATGCGATATTTTACAGGTAGCCAGTGCAGTGTTGCTAGGAGTGGACTAATGTGGTCATACTTTTGATCTAGTGAGAACTCTAGCAGCTGCATTTTGAACCAACTGAAGCTTATTTATTTGCTTTGCATGACATCCCCAGTAATGAATTACAGTAGTCGATTCTGGAGGTCATAAAGGCGTGGATTAGTTTCTCTATATCCGAGAAAAAGACAGCATATGGGCATCTTTGAAATATTTCTAAGGTGAAAAAATGCAGTTCGGCATGTATTAGAAATGTGACCATCGAAGACAGGTTCTTATCTAGAATCACACCTAGGTTCTTGACTGCTTGAGGAAGAAGGGACAATGGTGCAACCTTCTATAGAGAAGTTGTGGGCTATTGTGTCGTGTTTGGAGCTATTAGGTTCAATAATCAAAATCTCTGTCTTGTTGGAGTTAAGTAGAAGGAAGTTGTTTGCCATCCATTTTCTAATATCGTTAATACAGTCTATTAGCTTAGTAAAATGGTGGGGTTTGTTGAGTTCTGAGGAAATATAGAGCTGGGTATCGTCAGTAGCAGTGGAAGTTGATGTCATGTTTCTTAATAATATCTCTCGAAGGGTAGCATATATAGTGCGAAGACAATTGGGCCAAGAACTGATCCCTGTGGTAACGCATTATTTTACCTGAGAGTAGTAAGATTTTCATCGTTGGCATACACAAATTGGTAGCGATCAGTTAAATAAGATTTAAACCAGGCTAAGGCTTGACCATTAATGCCAACATGGTTTTCAGTCTATCGAGTAGGATTGTATGATCTATTGTATCAAAAGCTGCACTGAGGTCGAGTAATATAAGAATAGATGTCTCATTGCGATCTGATGCTAAAAAGGAGGTCATTTGTCACTCGGATGTAGCTGTTTCTGTACTGTGATGAGGCCTGAATCCTGATTGAAATTTTTCATAAATGCTATTTTCGGCTAGGAATGTCTGTAGTTGTTTGGACACAACCTTTTCTAGTATTTTGATAAGAAAGGAGATTCGAGATTGGTCTATAGTTGGTTAGGTCTCCTTGGTGGAGATTAGGTTTTTTAATGAGAGGCTTAATAACTGCCATTTTGAAGGGCAGCTGGGGCGTAGCCTAGTTCTAAGGATGAGTTAATAATGTTGAGTACAGGTTCGAGACTGCAGAAAAACTTCTTTTAGTAGTTTTGTTGGGATGGGATCTATTATACAGGATGAAGATTTAGATGAATTTATTATTTTTGTGAGTTCATCTATTTTAATAGCATTAAATGATTCTAGTTGTACTAATGGCATGAAGGCGGGACAGTATACTATGCGATATAGAGGTGGCAGGCTGTGTAGATGCAATATTGTCCCTAATCTGCTCGATTTTATTATCAAAAATTTCATAAAGGTATTACTATCGTGCTGTAGTTTAACATCTTTTTCTGTAAATGATTTATTTCCAGTCAGCTTTTGCGACTGTGTTAAAAAGAAAGCGGGTTATTTTGATTTTCTGCGATCAACTTGCTAAAATAGGACGCTTTGGTGGTTTTAGAGCCTGTTTGTACTTGTTGGTGCTCTCTTTCCATGCATCGCGCCATACTTCTAGGTTCGTGTAGTCCTCCATCTACGTTCCATTTTTCTGGTTGTTTTAGGGCTGAAGTGTGATTTATTATACCATGGTGCTGGCGTTCTATCTTTTATTCTTTTAATCTGATGGAGTGCGACAAGTTCTAAAGTGCCTGAAAAAGCTTTGTTTAATGTTTCTGTTATACTGTCAAGATCCTCATTTTTATTGATTACATTATGGGTTTGATATAGATTAGGAAGTTTGTTAATAAAACTATCTTTAGTGGTAGAAATGATTGATCGGGCTTGATCTAAACCGAGGGTGTAGGACGAGGGGTTTGTCTAAAAAGTACAGTGTAAGTTATGAGGCAGTGATCTGAAATAGCATCAGCTCACTGAGGTAATATTTCTACGTTATTTATGTTTTAGTCCAAATGATAGAATTAGGTCTAAAGTGTGCTTACATTTATCGTGGGACCTGAAACTTTTGGCTAACACCAAAGCTGAGTCCAGGATATCCATAAAAGCTATCATGTAAGCGCCAGCGTCTTTTGGATTATCAATGTGTATGTTAAAAGTCACCAACGATTAGGGCTTTATCTACATTAACTACTAATTCTGACAGAAAATCTGCAAATTCTTTAAGGAAGTCTATATGATGACCCGGTGGTCTGTAAATGGTAGCCATTATGAAGGACAAATGTTTGTTGGCGACCGTTTGGAAGTGACATATTTAAGCGCCATTATTTCAAAGTAGTTAAATTTCCTAGATTTAAGATTAGCATGAGAATATGTTGCTATAAATTGTGGCAATACCGCCCACCTCTACCTTTTTAGAGCCCGAGGCTCGTGCTTATAGTCAAAGTCTTGTGGAGTAGACTCATTTAGACTAGTAAAATCATCTGTTTTAGCCATGTTTCCGTCAGGCACAGCGCATCTAGTTTGTGTTCTGTAATAATTTCATTGACAATATATTCTTTGTTGGAAAGCTGACCTGATGTTAAGCAGGCCGAAGTTTAGCCATTTTGTTGCATCTATTTGTAGGTTATTTTCTAGTTTAATATTAATTAGATTTGTATATTTTGGTTTAGAGTATAATAAAAGGTTTGTTTGTTCGGGAAACAGACACAGTCTCTATATGTTGATAGGTGGGTTGTAAAAACTCTATATGCTGTAATTTATGTGACTTGAGTGACATGTCGTGGCAGCTTGCAGACGGATGGATAGGCCGATTCGTCTGCTTCCTGACCTAGGCCCCGGATAGTCAGATTTTACTCTTAAGACTATTATTCAAATTTCTAGAGGGACAGCAGCCCTTCCCGTGAGGGATGGAGGCCATCTCTCTTTAACAGGTCAGGTCTCCTCTGGAAATATTTCCAGTTGTCTATATAGCCTATATTATTTTCCGGGCACCACTTAGACATCCAGCCATGCAGTGACAGTAGTCTACTGTAGGTCTCATCACCCGATGGCGGGTAGGAGACCAGAGCATATTACGGTGTCTGACAAAGTTTTGCAACTTCACACACTTCTTTAATATTATATTTTGTGATCTCCGATTGGCGGAGTCTCATATCGTTGTGCCGCCGTGAATAACAATCTTAGAGTATTTACGTTTAGTCTTAGCCAGCACTTTCAGTTTAGATCTAATGTCAGGCGCTCTGGCTCCCGGTATACATTTGACTATGGTGGCTGGAGTCTCTATTCCCACGTTCCGTAAAATAGAATCACCAATAACCAGGGCGCGACACGGGTATCTCAGCATGTGTGTGGCTGAGTGGAGAATACCGGTTTGAGATAATAACGGGCAGGAGAGTGGTGCCGCTTTTTTTCTGACTTCGCCGCCTGACCGTCACCCAGCTGCCCTGCCGCCCGGCCTACAGTGGAACCGGGCCATTATTACCGCGACGTTATACTAGGCGCATCGAGAGAGTGTCAGAGTTATCATTAGCCTTACTATTCTCAACAAGAGTAACGGATGCGTGTTTCTAATTCTGTAACCTTCTCCGTTAGCCTTACTACATCTTTACATTTATCACCACGTGAAGCCCTTATAAAGCTAACGGAAGAAGCTAGGCTTATACATGTGACACGAGATACAAGTTACAACAACAGCGATGGAGTAGGTTTATTACCGAGCGCGCGTGCCGAGTGCCTGAGGTCTCGAAGTCCGTTGCAGAGCAGGGGAAGAAGTCCTCAGTTGTCTGTGTCGTGCTGGGGCTGGGGTGAAATTAATCACAGCAGACCGGGACCGGTGTAAATGGGTCCGTAGAACACTCTCCGACCGTCTCCGTTCGGCGGTATCACGAAGCACAAAGAACAGAAAGACGCATCGGATAGATCCGCCATTAGAAAGATACAGTATTAGTATGAGAGCTTAATCTAATAAATCAAGTATTTAAATAATGACAATTTGAGAGTAGAGTAAATAGCAGTGAATAGCAGATTTAGAATTAGTTTAGAAGTAAGTAGAAAACTAGGTTTTTAGTATCAGATCGGTAGAGCTCCAAACTTAGTCGACGCTGCAGCGGTGTATTTATGGGTTTATTGCCAGTGCAATTGATTTTGATATTTTGAGTGTAACAGGGCTGTATCTGCGTTGTGTTTGTGTGTAAAATTCAAGATGAACTCCAATTCAGCTTGCAGAAAGGCTTTATTCTGTTAATAACATTAAACAGCAGTGATCAGAGTCATAAATCACCCTCGCATTGCTTGCTTGCAGCCATTCACTTTCTTCGGCTGGCTGAATCTAAATGTATTAATATTTATATAAACAGTTATACAACGACACAATAAAAAAAAATATGTAGTTAGTTTTGACTTATTTTCTGTGTGTTCCGAGTGTGTTTTTATACTTATCTAGTATCACTCATTTAAATGGGAAGCTTTTTATATCTTGTTTGTTATACCTTTTGTACCCTTCTGTCATTGTACACATCCATCCCCGCACTTTTGAAAGCTTGCTCGCCACTGCCTGGCTGTCAAGGGGGCTTAGCCCCCACATACTTCATTTAGAAACAATTGAAATGCCTCGTTAATTTGAAAGACATAGCCTTATTATTAGCCTGTTTTTGCGGTGAGGTTTATGCATATTCCTCCATGCACCCAGTATTTAAGCAGAAATTAATGTGCAATTTAGTCAACCAGAAAATGAAAAAGAAATATAAAATGATTTACCTAACTATGAGATGGCAAGATGAGAGAGGGGGTAAAATCTTTGCATGGCAGGTGGAGCTGCCACTCGACCAGTCACGGATATATGTTCCATTCAGACATTATAGCACATGTGACAGAAAATTACGTGATGTGACGTGATATAGGTATCTTGTACTTAAATATAGTGAACGGAGTCCATTATTCATGAATAAAAATTGTTCAGTCTTTTGAAAAACCTTTGCAAGCCCAGTTAAAAAAAAACATCATCTGCTTTGTGGGGAAATAATCAGGGCAGTGGATGATTCTGAATTAAATTGCTGTTTACTGATACTGTGATTTACTTTCTTTCAGATTTCTGTCCTTTTTTTCAGATCATTAATCCACATCGTTTTTCAAGTAAGCAAGTCTTTAGTATAATAAGCCTCATCTGAGAATCTTAAAATATCTGTTTCTGATTCTGCACACCACATGCACTCACAATGGCATCACAGCTGGTCAAAGAAGCAAATGTGAGGTCAATGCTTAAGGTCACAGAGTCAGAGATACTAGAGCAATTTGAGGAGACCTTTAATAATACAAATATGCAAGGCAAGACTGACACAGAATCGGAACATGTAGAGTGCCCAAGGGAAGTAGTGGATCCAATTGTTTCAACCTCTAGTCACTCAGTTGTAGAGGAGCTACCAGTTATAGAGGAGCTTCCAGTTATAGGGAACTATGAGCCAAGTTCAGAATTCAGTGAGACCCATGAGTCAATAGACACAACTCATATTGATTCAGATGATACTGAAACTCCATCTACAGAGTTTTTGATGACTGGTCTGAGATTTTGGGCCTCTACATTTTCAGTCTCTCTGGTGGCATTAACTGCACTTTTGAGCATTTTTTGGCGTGTTTCATCCAGAATTGCCTAAAGATGCTCTGGACAGTTCTGAGGACGCAAGGTCAAATAATAACTAAGAAGATGGAGGGTGGGGAATACTATCACTTTGGCCTAACCAATGGGTTAATGTCGAGGCTTAAATCTTTGACTCTCCCTGCCAACTTGAACACACTTAAGTTGCAGTTCAATATAGATGGGTTACCACTATTCAGAAGCAGTAGACTTCAGTTCTGGCCAATTCTTGCAATGGTAGATGTTGATTACACCAGATCTCCCTTCCTTGTTGGCCTGTTCTGTGGCCTTAGCAAACCTAAAAGTGCCTCGGAATTCTTGGGCCCATTTATTGAGGACCTTAAGGCCATTCTGGAGAGGGTTTAATTTATAATGGGCAGCAGCTAATGGCAAAGTGTGTGCTCGTTCATTTCGATGCCCCTGCACCGAGCTTTATTAAAACACCAAGGGTCACAATGGTTACTCAGGTTCGCGATAAATGTATTCAAGTGGGTGAATGGTAGGGCAAAATGACATTTCCTGATGTCAATGCTAAATTAAGAACCGACGCAGACTGCCTCCATGATCGATGAGGACCACCACTTGAGTCGAGCGCCATCTCCCCTAGTTAGTGTAGTGAAAATGGTGACAATGTTCCCATTGGACTACATGCATTTATGTTGTCTTGGGGTAACCAGAAAAATGCTGTATATATGGATGCGGGGCAAATGTCTTGCAACTAGGTTGGGCAGTAAAACAATTGGGGAGATTTCTGTGAAGTTGAAGGCATTGACACCTTACACTCCAACTGAGTTCAGTCGCAAACCCAGGGAACTCGCAGAAATTGATAGGTGGAAAGCAACAGAGCTCCGGTATTTTATGCTATACGCCTGGCCCTGTAGTGCTGAGAGATACGATTCCTTTGGAGATGTTTAACAACTTTATGTTGTTTTCTGTTGCTATGCATCTCCTTTGTCTCCTGGGACATCAGAGAAAATGGTGGACTGTGCTCACTTAATTGCTAATTTCATTTGTGAGTCACTTTGGGCAGCTATATGGCAGAAGTGAAATAACTTACAATGTCCACCAGCTGACACACCTGGCAGCAGAATATCATCTCTATGGTCCCTTAGATAACATTGCTGCCTTTCCTTATGAGAACTATTTGGCCCAACTGAAACATTTACTGCGCAAACCTCATTTGCCTTTACAGCAAATAGTTAAAAGGCTTTCTGAAAGAGACCCTCAGACACCCCAAATCAACAAAGGTCATAAATTCATGCACCTCCATGATGGTCCATTGGTGCCTCATTTGGGACATGGGGATCAATATAGAAAGGTTGTAACTAAAGATTTCATCTTATCATGTAGGTTTGGGGATAATTGCATTCAGATAGTTGAGGACATCGCTCTTGTTGACAACATAATCAAAGTAGCTGAGGAAACATATGTGATCTTCCGGAAATTTACAAAGAAGGAATCATATGTCCAATACCCCTTCGAATCAGCCATCATTGGCTGTTACAAAGTGTGGGACTTAAGCAGCGATGTTGGTGTTGTAAAGCTCCAAATAATAAAAAACAAATATATACTTTTCCCTTTTTATTCTAAACAATAATAATAATTGATATTACTCTATTAGTTTTCCTAATTCACCAATTATTGTTGTGTTAACAACAATAATAATTTAGGTCTCTCAGCAACTGTTTCATAGTTTATTAATTATTGATTATTTGAAACAATAACAATAATTAATATTACTCCATTTTCCTTTCCTACTTCCCCTGATTTATTAATTTTTTATTATTCTAAACAATAATAATAATTAATATTACTTAATTTTCCCTTTCCTACTTTCATGATTTATCAATTGTTATTATTCTAAACAATAATAATAATTGATATCACCTCATTGCTGTTTCATTGACTTATTGATTATTATTATTTAACTATAATAGTAATTAATGTCACTTGACTGTGTGTGGTCATCCCTGCTTTCCCACTGCTCCTTTTACCCTACTCCTACTTCCAGGAACTCTGTATTTAGTTAGGTTTTAGACTTAAATTAAATCAGTTGCCTTCCCTTGGTCGAGTCGATTAACACACTTAGCAGAGTGTTGTTTTAATGACCCATGTAGCAGTTTGACCCCTTTCTTTTAAACAGCCTTTACATTTCCCTATAGACAGCTCTTCCCTAAGTGCTGGGGCGGTGAAGCAATGGTTTCTCCGGTGTGGGCCACCTACGGCTGGACCTGTCTGGCTCGGCACGCCTGGCACCGACAGTAAGCGACCTCGGGAGGTTCCGTCCCCACTTTCTCGGTGTGACGACGCATGAAGCGACATCAGCAATCGGGCACTCAATGCGCTGGCAACCACGCTGACCGATGCGTGAAGGGCAATTTTGGGCAATCCCAGTCTTGGCTGTGGCAGCTGGTCGTTGGCACACTTGGGTGCGACTCCGCGAGGTAGCGGGCACTGCAAGTGTGGCAGCCACACCAGTTTGACACATAAAGGGCAATTCTGGGCAAAACCCAACTTTGGCTGTGGCGGTCAGACGTTGACACTTTTGAGTGCGGCCCGATTGTGCTAAAGGTCGTAGCTGTTTGAGTGGGTCGACACGGGTGCGGTGAGTCGGGTCGCCCGAGACCCCTGCTGTCGTGTGTTCAGGGCGGGCCGGGAGCTGGCCCGACCGGTGGTCCCACCGGGTGTCCTCAACGCACCACCCAGCCTAGTCAATAAGGTATAGTCCCAAAGTAAGAGGCCCTAAAGAAAAGTAAGCTTTTCTCACCCCATACTGTTTGAACTATCCTTGCTGTCCTCGCTAAGCCCCCTCCTAGGCCATATGACATCATAGCACCCCCTACTTGTAGGTCCTGGTCATAACCCCTAGTGTCGGTAACCGGCTTAGCCAAAATAGGAAAATTACTTTCTTTTCAGTTTCATCCCTTCTTTCCCTTTTGTTATTCTAGTTGCTTTGCTACTTTTTCCTTTTCCCTTTCATGGCATAAGAGAACGTACCAGCACAAACCATCAGGAAAAGCTGCAGTAATGAAATTGATGACTCAGATAGCCTAAGTCTCCAAAGCGACCGATGGGTTATAACGCATCAGTAATTCACTCAGAACTTTTCCTGTACTTACCCACACAAGCTATACATGCCACCACAGCCTGGCAGGAATAATGGGCATTCGACTGTGCTGCTAGTCATGACGTTAGCTGGCACAAAGCCCTTATGTTGGATGTATAGTTCACTAAACTGGCACGGACCTGCATTGGCTATGTTTTACTTTTCCTATTTGCCACCAGTGTTGAAGAATGTCCAGATCATCCAGTCCTGCCACCCATTGGGACCAGCTAGAGACCTGGTTGAGCCCTGACAAGCGGACTTCTGCCTGAGACCGCCAGTGACCTGCAGCATCTGAACCGTGAGCAGCTAGGCGGCGGCCTGAGCCTACTGATGGCCAACGATCCAGTGCAGGACTACAACCACAAAGAGCTGGCCAAGATCACAGGTGCCCTTTCCCATAACCTCATCGTCCAGATGAAGCTGTGTAAGGACAACGGAGCCCGCTCCAAAGAGAGGCGGCTGCATTCAAGCTCCGGGCTGAGAAAGCAGAACAGCACCTAGAGCAGATCATGCAACGTCCTCGAGAGCAGCAGGCAGCGACTGATGAAGAGGACCCAGAGCTACGTGAGCAAGTGGAAAGACTTCGGGACCTTAGCAGACCTCCTCAGACAGACACTGAGCGCAGAGAGCAGCTGGAGGGGCAAGCCAGGAAGGAGCTGGCAGAGAAACTCCAGTATGCGAAAATCTCTTAGAAAGAGCTGAGGCCGGAACTGACAGAACGGACGGCCATGGTCAAGGCTCACGAGGGCCACCTACACACAAATCAAGCAGAGCTTCAAGTTGTGACCCGCAGCGAGACCATCTTAAAGATGAACTGAACTTGGCCCAAAAGGAACTTAAGTACTCCTACCAAGTGCAAGCCAAACAGCCAGGGGAAAACAAAGTCTTGAATTTTGCCCCACCAAAGCGGAACCAAGCCTTTCCGCCAAGAGCTCCAGGCAGCAAGGGGGTGAGAATCCCTGTTCAAAGCTTCTGCCGGCCAGCACTCGAGAGCCCCTAACACCCACAGAGTGGGGCGGGGACCCATCCAGAGGGACCTCTGCAGACATCCATGGGGGTGTCACCCAGAGACATTGACAAGCTGGCCAGAAACATCCCAACCTTCACTCCAGACCCTGCAGGAAGTCACGCAGTGCATGCATACCTGCAGGACATCGACTTCCATTTTCAAACAATGGCCAACGGCGACTACAAGAGATAGACTGTACCTGCTCAGGATTACCTCCAGCCAGGAGGTACGCAGATTCCTGGACCGACAGTCAGAAGCAGTCAGAACAGATTACAAGCAACTACAACAGGCCCTGATAAGAGAGTTCTCGGACCCAGAGTCGGAGCAAGGACTGGTCACTGCCATGGACCTTAAACAAGGCCGACAGGAAACCCCACAGACCTACTACAACCGCTCTCGACTGAGCCTTCGCCGGGTTCAGAAGCAGCCAGAGATGGAGGAGGACTTCAATTTCAGAACCCTTTTCCCACGTAATCTGCATCCATCAGTGAGCCACCACCTAGGCGTTATGGCATGTCCCGCATGACGATGACTACCAGACAGCTGCGGGACCCTAGCCTATAAAGCCTTTGGAAAACAAAAGGCCACCTCTGACAAGACTGCTAAAAATCCATCTATCCTTTCCGATAAGCTGAACACTACACAGGTTTGACTCCGGAGGGCATACAACAGCAACACAGAGCCAAGCCCTTCAACAGAGAGTCATGGGACTTCATAGCCAGTCGGGGGTTACGGTCATGAGAAGCAAGGCAGACAAGTCGAACCGAGGCTGAGTCGAACCTCATAGAGAACCCTCCGCTGGCCTTTTCTGGCACCCCAAGGAATACTGACAACTGAACTGATCCCGTCTATCCAGCTGGAATCCAACCGCCTGTGAAGTTCTTACTGAACCTCGGCAGCCCGGAAGGGATGTAGAGACTTGGCGGGCCAAATGTTGGATTTCTTTAAGGGATCATAAAGTTACAACCAACAACAAATTCCTCTGGGGAAGTCAACACCAGAACCCCTTTTTGGCTCCAGAAAGTCTGGGTTAAGTGATGACCTGCCGGTTGTTACTTAACTCAGGAGGACAGTTATGGTACCTCTCTGGCCTTCCCCAGAGAGGGTAACCCCCAGCTCAACTCCCTGAGATTCTCCAGGCCCCTGGAGATTTGCAGAGAGGGCTAGAGAAGTACATTCCAAACACCTCAAAGAGACTCTTTAGGATGAGCGGGACAAAACTGCCCAATTTGTATCTATATATATATATATATATATATATCTATGTGTATTCCTCCATAATCACGTGATACCCGGCCATAGTTATTGCATGCATTTCAGTGTCATTGAAGTTTAACTTTTATGTCATGACAGATGAATGAATAACTATTGTTCTTACTTCACTTCTCTCTCGTGGTGTGGTATCAAAATGATCCACAAATTATTTCTAAATAATGATGCACAAGTACATAGTCATGGCGTGCATCATACTCTAATTTGCAATAAGTTTATGTGTTAGGGTACCAAACAGGACATAAACCGTACCTGTGTAAATCATTTGTCACAGAGAAGGACAAAGAGATTTCTCCCAGCAAGAACCACGTCCTTTTGCCATTGGTCAAAAGATCTGACCGGGCATTGACTGTTGTGCCTTTAAGACCACAATGCATCGAACAACTCTTCTCGCTCAGAAACTTGGAATCTCTCCAAAACTTCGTGGGACCTGCCCTTCTTCAGGGACAGCTTTTCCGCAATCTTACTTCGGCAGACTTCGACACTTTCTGAAACTTCGCTCTCGAACGGACTCTCTGAATCCACGGGACACTCTCTCTCCCTTTCTCTCCAAGACCAGGATTCAACAGCTTTTAAGCCACTGCCCCTTTGCTAACCAAGGTGAACTTTTTGTAGAGAAAAACCCGGTGGTTGTGTCCTGCTGATTTAATATGCCATTCTTTACTCTTTACTCTAATTTTTCTATGCTTTATCTTGTGTGAATGTGTATGTGTTTTGTTAGTCAATCAATATCACATCTCAGTAGCTTAGTTAATAAATATTCATTTGTATTCACTCATGATTGTCTCTGCTTAATGCTCATAACACATCCCTTAAACTGTGCGATACTGTTACCGGCTCTGTATGTATTACTGTATTGGGCATGGACCGTTGTTAATCAAGGCCAGAAGAATAACGCGTTTATTGTACCAGGTAATGCCACAAAATACATATAGTTAATAATCTTTATCTGTAAGTATTTCCATTTGAGCCACAAGTAATTATAACCTGAAACTGAACCGTGTTTTAAATAACACCGTCTTAGTTTCACAATAACTAGTAGAGATGCTGGAGAGTGTTTTAAATAACACCATCCCCACAGAATCGCTACAACACTAAAAGAGAACATTCTGGTTTAAATTATAAGCATTATGTATGGAGAAGAAAAAACACTACATTCCAGCACAGGAATCTTATTCCATCTGTGAAACATGGCGCTGGTAGTATCGTGGTTTGGGCTTGTTTTGCTGCATCTGGGCCAGGACAGCTTACTATCATTGATGGAATGAATCCCATTAGCGGCAGTTATTTCTGCAAAAGTGGGTCACATCATATACTGAAAGCAAAGATTCACATACTTTTGCAAGGTATGTAACACTGGATTATTTTTCTCAATAAATAATGAGAAAGTATATATTTTTGTCTCCTTTGTTTGGTATGAATTCTCTTTGTCTACCTTCAGGTCTGTGAAAATATGATGATGTTTTAGGTAGGTTTATGCAGAAACAGAGTTAATAATAGCTCTGTGAATAGAACAACTTACAGGTGTAATTACCACCTTGGCACGATGAGGTGCATGTTTAAGAGTTTCCCCAATACTGTCATGATTCCACATTGCACCTCTTGTTTGGACTTCGTTTTCCACTCTGCACCTCCCTCTGGACTCAATTTCCCATCATGCATTTCACCCCGCTCACCTGTTCACTATTTGCAATCTTGTTAGCACCAGTTATATTGTTATCATCCGCACCTGTTTTCTGTCGTTATGGTCTTATTGTTTGTATTATTTAAAGCCTGCTTTTAGTTTTAGTCTTTGTCTGGTGTCGTTGTTCTTTTTGGTTGTGTGGGGTTAGTTTATTCGTCTAGTGATTCTTGGATTCTTGGATATTATTCTGTGCCTGTTATAATCTGCCTGTGATAACTCCCTCTTAAGTGAGGTCTGTATGATCTGTATATTCCCGCTGATGAAGTTCAGTAAAAGACTTGTTTATAATACTCTCGTGTTCTGTCTGATCTGACCCTGCACGCTGACAGTACACCAGACCCAAAAAGAAGGAACAGAAGAGGGGTTTACTTTCTGGATTTCACCGTGTCGTGAAGATTTCTGGATTACCTGTCTGTTTTGGTTTTTGCTTTTTGTTTCCCCCCCCAGTCAGGGAAGCCGCCCACGCCAAAGCCTTCCTCTATCGGGGGCAGGAGGAATCTGTCGAGGCCTACGCCCTGTGTTTCGCCGTCTTCGGGATGGTATCAGGGCTTCCCGAAGACAACCAGACGCGTCTGTTTCTCTGGGGGCTTAACGACGCGACATGGGCCAAGCTGCCTGGATGGGGGCCTTCTGGAAGCTTGGAGGAGAGTATGGATTGGGTGTTAGCCTGTTGTGGGTGATGAAGTTCACCCACAACAAGTTCACCCACGCCCTCTCCGCCGCCTGGTCGAGATGGCTGCCCCCGAGGGTTCTGCCACGGCCAAGATGGCCGCTTCCGAGAGTCATGTCCCGGCCAAGATGGCCGCTTCCGAGAGTCATGTCCCGGACCAAGATGGCCGTTCCCGAGAGTCATGTCCCGGCCAAGATGGCCGCCTCGAGTCTTGTCCCGCCAAGATGGCCGCTCCCGAATCTTGTCCCGCCAAGATGGCGTTCCGAAGTCTTGTCCCGGCCAAGATGGCCGTTCCCGAGAGTCTTGTCCCGGCCAAGATGGCCGTTCCCGAGAGTCTTGTCCCGGCCAAGATGGCCGTTCCCGAGAGTCTTGTCCCGCCAAGATGGCCGTTCCCGAGAGTCTTGTCCCGCCAAGATGGCGCCTCGAGTCATGTCCGCCAAGATGGTCACCCAGAGCTCCCATGTCCAGGCTAAGATGGTTTGACCGACCGAACCCCATGTCCCGGCCAAGATGGCCGACCCGAGCTCCCATGTCCGGCCAAGATGGCCGACCCAGAGCCCCATGTCCAGGCCAAGATGGCCGACCCAGAGCCCCATGTCCAGGCTAAGATGGCCTAATCGAGCTCCCATGTCCAGGCCAAGATGGTCGACCGAGAGCTCCATGTCCCGGCCAAGATGGCCGACCGAGATCCCCATGTCCCGGCCAAGATGGCCGACCGAGAGCCCCATGTCCCGGCCAAGATGGCCGACCCAGAGCCCCATGTCCAGGCCAAGATGGCCGACCCAGAGCCCCATGTCCAGGCCAAGATGGCCGACCGAGAGCCCCATGTCCCGGCCAAGATGCCCGACCGAGAGCCCCATGTCCCGGCCAAGATGGCCGACCGAGAGCCCCATGTCCCGGCCAAGATGGCCGACCCAGAGTTCCCAGACTCTGCCCTAGAGTTCCCAGAGTTCCCAGACTCTGCCCTAGAGTTCCCAGAGTTCCCAGACTCTGCCCTAGAGTTCCCAGAGTTCCCAGACTCTGCCCTAGAGTTCCCAGACTCTGCACTAGAGTTCCCAGAGTTCCCAGACTCTGCCCTAGAGTTCCCAGAGTTCCCAGACTCTGCCCTAGAGTTCCCAGAGTTCCCAGACTCTGCCCTAGAATTCCCAGAGTTCCCAGACTCTGCCCTAGAATTCCTAGAGTTCCCAGACTCTGCCCTAGAGTTCCCAGAGTTCCCAGACTCCGCCCTAGAGTTCCCAGACTCCGCTCTAGAGTTCCCAGAGTTCCCAGACTCTGCTCTAGAGTTCCCAGACTCAATCCCCGCTCATATGGTCGCCCCCTCCAAATATTTCCCCATGTCATCTCAAGAGATCCCTACCTTGTATTCCCTTAGTTCAGTGACTACTAACAAGCTTAGTTCTTCACCTGTGGGAGTGTCTAGTCAGCCCCCAAGTGACACAAGTGTGTATTGGTCTAGCACTCCTGCTACAAAGTATGTAAAGGTGGCAGTAGCCTCACCCCAAGATGTTTCTACCCAATTAGGGAGTCATCCGTGTTTATATAGACCAGTTTAACTAGTTGTTGCGTCACCCCAAATGGGACCTTCCAGCCAGTTTGCTCCTGGATTTCCTTCCAAGTTTAGTTCCTCACAGCTAGTTTCTAGTCAGTCCGCAAGTGATCCAGGTTTATTTAGCCAGTACTCTCCAGCTTCACTGATTGGGCCTCAAATGGGCACATCAGCTCAATTTATGTCCTCTCAAGGAGGAGGTAGTGTTTGCAGTGGTTATTTGCCCCAGTCTCAGTTTGGTTCTAGTAAACTTGGATTAAACTTAAACTTAAACTTCTAGTCAGTTGGTTTCTGCACAGGGAGGAAATGAAAGTTTTGGTGATTTGTCCCTACAGTCTCAAAGTATCTCAAGTCAGTATACCCCTGCATATTCTACTCTTGTTTCCTTGCCTGCAGCTGTTTCTAGCCAGCCCACTGGCAGTAAAATCCCAGAATTTGTATGCTCCTAGCTCCCAAGGGGGTTTTAGTCAGTCAACCATTTTTTATACCTCTGGTTTGGCACAGGGTGCAAGTAGTTTTCCTAGTAATTCATATATGCAGTCTCAACACAGCCCCAGTCAATTTAACTTTGGTTCTTCTCAGTTGAGCGCAGTGGCTTCACCCCAGACTAGTAGTTATAGTCAAGCTGCTGAATCCCTGTCCCAGGGCCTAATTCCTCAAAGATGGCAACCTTCCGTCCCTAGTTTGTGTCTAGGTAGTCAGACCTCTGGTGCAGCTGTGTCACAACGCAGGTTTTCCCCTCAAAGTGCCCCAGCTCCTAGTAATCCCTCCACTGTAGACCGTCCAAGCCTGTTTGCTCCTGGGAAGTCATCTGTCTCTAGTTTGTCCCTAGGTAGTCACTCCTCTGGGCCCCCTGTTCCCGGCGCCTCTGAGTCCCCTGTTCCCGGCGCCTCTGAGTCCCCTGTTCCCGGCGCCTCTGAGTCCCCGGCACAGCCACAGCCTGCCCCAGAGCAGCCAGAGCCTGAGCCTCCTGACCCCGAGCCTCCTGAATTTGGAAATTGTTTGGCACAAGCACCTAGAAAAGAAGGTACAGTAATAAATGTAAAAATCTCGAATAGGTCTATGCAATGTAAAGGACAACATTTTATTCAATCTGATTAATCTCATTGATTAAAATGATAATTTATCCATATAGAGTGGTGATTAAATTATGTTTTATGTTTTAAAAAAAGCTATACATTGCAGCAAGGTGAATGTGTACAGACATTAGGGGTGTAAATTCACAGTTCGGTTCGATACAACACAGTGGTGTCACAGTTCGGTATATTTTTGAAACAGCAAAAAGAAAGAAATGGCAAAGAAATTTCCTTGATTTATTATTATTATTTAATTTATTTATTCACTAACATCACAAAGTATGATCTTTTTTCTACTTTGAATGCAGTGTGCCAAACAACAGTCGCATCTCAGGATCAGCGGCAGAAGTCTGATTTCATTTATCACATGAGAGTGAGTTGAACTAATAAATAAAGTGAGAAAGACAAGTTGTTGGTGAAAGATTTAGTTTTGAAATGAAATACAAAAGTGCCTGCTTTAACAGGGTTTCTGCAGATATGAACAAGTGAAATTTAAGACTTTTTAAGACCTTTTTAATACCACCTTGTATGACATTATATTGCATACATACATGTAATAGTTAATGTGTTTAATGTAAAAAGAAAACTAAATTTCATCGCTGTCATAAATTATATTTATTACTACGATATACAGTGAACTTTTCATATCAGCAGACAGTATTTCACACAAAATATCCCCATAAAACGGGGGACCCGGGGGAGACGGGAACAGGGGGCCCGGAGGACTGACTACCTAGGGACAAACTAGAGACAGATGACTTTGGACATGACTTCCCAGGAGCAAACAGGCTTGGACGGTCTACAGTGGAGAGATTACTAGGAGCTGGGGCACTTTGAGGGGAAAACCTGCTCTGTGACACAGCTGCACTAGAGGTATGACTACTTAGACACAAACTAGAGACAGATGGATGCCATTTTTGAGGAGTTTGGCCCTGGGACAGAGTTTCAGCAGCTTGACTATAACGACTAATCTGGGATGAAGCCACTGCAGCTAACCAGAGAAGAACCAAGAGTTAAGTTGACTGGGGCTGCGTTGAGACTGCCTATATGAATTGCTAGGAAGGCTACTTGCACCTGGTGCTAGGCCAGAGGTATAAGAAATTGTTAACTGACTAAAACCCCCTTGGGAGTGAGAAGCATACAAGTTCTGGGAAGCCTTACTGCCAGTGGGCTGGCTAGAAACAGCTGCAGGCAAGGAAACAAGAGTAGAATATGCAGGGGTATACTGACTTGAGATACTTTGAGACTGTAGGGACAAATCACCAAAACTTCCATTTCCTCCCTGTGCAGAAACCAACTGACTAGAACTTCCTGTCACTGGTGGTCTAGAACTGCCCAGAGCTGCTGCATGCTGGCTTTGGAAAGCCTGACTGCTAGCGCTCTGGCTGGAGAGTCTTCCAGCCGAAGACAAAAGCTTTGCATGTATACGAGACCTGCTGGCAGGCTGACTGGAAGCACTAAGTTTTTGTGAAGACCCACTGTAAGAGCTACTCTTGGCCTGAGAGGCAAAGTGACTAACGCCTGCTAAAGTAGTGCTAGAACTACCCGGAGAGCTTGCAACACTAGTTTGCCGTGTGAAAACAGCCTGAGGTGAGATGGGTTAGAAAGACTCAAATGAGAGTTTACTAGAACCAGACTGAGGCTGGGGCAAATAACCACTGCAAGCACTCCCTTTTCCCTGAGAGGACATACATTGAGCTGATGTGCCTATTTGAGGCCCAATCAGTGTAGCTGGAGAGTACTGGCTAAATAAACCTGGATCACTTGTGGACTGACTAGAAACTAGCTGTGAGGAACTAAACTTGGAAGGAGATTCAGGAGCAAAGTGGCTAAAGGTGCCTTAAGACTGGACAGGGCCACGGAAACTACTAGAGTCTTCAAAAACACGTTTCCTAGAGCCGACTTGAGATTGGGCAAGGGTACCACTATAAGCACTACTTCCTCTCTGGGAGGATGCAAACTGACTGGAAGGTCCCATTTGGGGTGACGCAACAACTAGAGCAACTGGTCTATATAAACCCTGATTGCTCCCAGATCGGGTAAAAACATCTTGGGGTGAAGTTACTACAACATTTACATACTTTGTAGCAGGAGCAAACTGAGCAAAGGTACCCTGAGGCTTGGGAAAAGAGAGATCCCCATCGCTACTTTCTGTCTGCACTGGGACATAACTAGAAGTTGCAAACATTGTACTTGACTGACTTGGAGCGCTGGACAAAGACACACTGGTGTCACTTGAGGGCTGATTAGACACTCCCACAGGTAAAGAACTAAACTTGCTAGTAGTCACTGAACTAAGGGAATACAGGGTAGAGATCTCTTGAGATGACATGAGAAAATATTTGGAGGGGGGCGACCATATTGACTGGGGCTGAGTCTGGGAACTCTAGGGCGGAGTCTGGGAACTCTAGGGCGGAGTCTGGGAACTGGGTCGGCCATCTTGGCCAGGACATGGGTCTCTGGGTCGGCCATCTTGGCCGGGACATGGGGCTCTGGGTCGGCCATCTTGGCTGGGACAAGGGGCTCTGGGTCGGCCATCTTGGCCGGGCGGAGGACATGACTCTCGGGAGCCACCATCCCGGCCATGGCGGAACACTGGGGAGCGGACCTCCCGGCCGGGCGGAGGACAGGATTCTCGGGAGCGGCCATCCCGGCCACGGCAGAACACTGGGGGGCGGCCCTCTTGGCCGCGGCAGAACTCTCGGGGGCGGCCCTCTTGGCCGCGCCAGAACTCCACGAAGTTTTTTTTTTTTTGAGAAAGTGTGCACAGTCTCATGTGAGGGCTAGGTTTAGGTGTAGGGCGATAGAAAATATGGTTTGTACAGTATAAAAACCATTACGCTGTAGTGATTCTGTGGGGATGGTGTTATTTAAACATCCCCCAGCATCTCCACTAGTTATAGTGAAACTAAGACGGTGTTATTTAAAACACGGTTCAGTTTCAGGTTATAATTACTTGTGGCTCAAATGGAAATACTTACAGATAAAGATTATTAACTATATGTATTTTGTAGCATTGGGATGTGTTATGAGCATTAAGCAGAGACAATCATGAGTGAATACAAATGAATATTTATTGACTAAGCTACTGAAATACGATATTGATTAACTAACATAAAACACATACACATTCACACGCATACAAGAGAAAGCATAGAAAAATCAGAGTAAAGGGTAAAGAGTGGCACATTAAATCAGCAGAACACAAACCACCGGGTTTTCTCTACAAAAATTCACCTTGATAGCCAAGGGGCAATGCTTAAGCGCTGTTGAATTGTGATACTTGCATTGAACAGTTAGTTGCGTTGGCAAGAATCCTGGTGCGCGGAGAGAAAGAGAGACAGATGCTCCTGACTGAGACACTACTTGCGCTGTTTAATGTGTTTGAGATGAGCTGTTTTCCTCAGTGCATAACTTAAATTTCACAGGTATATTTTCCATCTGTATATGTATCTGGTGTATCTGTATACACCATGAATGGGATGATGGATTCACTGAATTTATTCCCTTAAACAAAGTAGTGAGGCAAAATTAGTACACAGACAATCGAAAGGCCTACTCTCTCATCCCTGTGCTTCCCCGTTCGCATTCACTATGCGTCTAAGCCCATGCGCTTAAAGGAGAAGCCATACATTTTGTTTAACACTTTCAATTGTGGGTACTGAATTATCTTACATAAGTGTGTAAATGAAAAATACAAATGGTGAAGACATTACATACTTATAAAAGTTAACATCCAAATATGCAGAGAACAAATGTATATATAACATGCACTGTGACTGTAATTGCATCAAAGTCTGGTGGTGAAACATGCACAATAAAGTTATTTTTCTCTTACAAACAGACTGTATCATTGCATGAGAACGTACCACAAGACAGTGTTTCCCCTAGGTTTACAGCTTTGGGGGGGGGTTGGTTGGGGAAAATGACACGCGCGCTGTTCTGAACATCATCACGTGCGTGCGCAGAGCGGCCTGCATAACGTATTAAATATCTCTTGTCTTATTTATTCAGCAGATTTACAATGTCCTGACTAAAAACATTTTAAACACAAATATGTAAATAGTGAGCTGCATGTAATTCATTAATATAAACTTGTTAATGAAATTACAGGTTTCAGTTACCCGTCATGTAATTACCACAATATATTATGAATAAGTTAGGCCGTACATAATTGGTATGTCATGTCTTAGATGAGAACCCTGCTGTCACATTTATTTATGTATGTATTTAGTTACTTACCAAGATCAGTCTTGTACAACCAAGGGGAGTATTTCCCCTCTGACAGCAAACTGGATCAAAAACCTGTCATCCCGTGATGACTGGACATTTGATGCTTGTCAGGAGACACTTGCACTTCGAGCTAGGGATGGGTATCGATTAAGGTTTTAGCGGTATTACTACTTTTATCGATACCACTTATCGATCCGGTACTTTAACGGTACTCTTATTGGTACTTTTTGTTGTGTTTTTAATAAAAAAAACTATAACAAATTGAGAACAGAATTAACAGTTTATTTTTTAAATGTAACATAAAATAATTATCTATAGCCTAACAAACAGCAATGTTTGAGCAAATATATATTATACAAACAAAATAAATCAAATAAATAATTTCTTTTGTAAAAAGAATGTCCAGTTTGCTTTAAACAACACAGTTGGGGCATGCAGGTAGACTGCAAAAGAACTGGGCTTAAAAGTTATACATGTTTGGAACTACTTGCAATGTACACTACAAAATGTAAGTGTATGTGTTTTATCACTACAAATTCATTATTAGGTCATTTCTACTTCATCATTTCTTAATAAGCATAGTTTATTCTTATTCATCTATTTGTAAATGCAGTACTGTAAAGGCATTTTTAATGTCTATGATTTATTTAGCTTACTGCAGAAAAAATACGTAGGTTATTCATAATTTAACTGAACATGATGTATTTATTAAATTATTAAATACTAATTTAGAGAGACCTTATAGGATGCTTATGTCATTGTTATTTGGGAAGACTGCTAGCACATTTACCTGAGGAGGTGGATGATGAACTAACTAGGCAGTCGAAAACTTTGCAATTCTCTGTCCGCACATGATGAACTTTTGAAAGATGTTTTGACGGATTGCTTGTGTTTCCGCCCTTACAAGTGTAGTGATGTCGAAACGTCACCATCATTAAATACGGGCCCAATGAGGTACCGTTCTGTCTCGTATATAAAGCTGTTGTCTATGCCCCCGGGGATGCTTCTTGGTCGAAAGCCCGCCCCTTTGTTTCCTTCCACGGCTGTGCATCTCAGAGTGTGACGTTGGTCCGCCAAGGCTCTGTGTGTGTGGTGTACTGCTTACCCCCAGGGTGCGCACCTGCGTGTCATCATAATAGTCGAATCAGAGCGTCAGCTGTTAATTTACCAACTAAAGGAGCTACAATATGACTTTGTTGTGAATGTGTGTGGTTGCGAGTGTCACGTCGTTTAAATACAAGGGTCCGCCTTGGGGCATTGCATCGCTCGCTCCATCTCTTTCTCTCTTTCTCCAACCGGGCTTCGGGGCCGCGCTGCTGCTTTGGGTCGTCAACATTCCAGTCCAGTGGCCAAGTGGGCTGGATATTTGTCCTGTTTCCTTTTTTAGTGGTTATTATGTTCGTTTGTTGTATTTTCATGTGTATATTTGGGTTGTTTATTTTGAGTATTGCTTGTTTATTGTAAGTTTTCTTGTTTTGTTTATATTTATTTAGTATATTGATTTTGCTTGTTTATTTTGAGTATTGTAAGTTTTCTTGTTTTGTCTATATTTGTTTAGTATATTGATTTTGCTTGTTTATTGTAAGTTTTTCTTGTTTTGTTTATACTTGTTTAGTATATTGATTTTGCTTGTTTATTTTGAGTATTGTAAGTTTTCTGGTTTTGTCTATATTTGTTTAGTATATTGATTTTGCTTGTTTATTTTGAGTATTGTAAGTTTTTTTTGGTTTTGTCTATACTTATTTAGTATATTGATTTTGATTGTTTATTTGTTTGGTTTGGGTTTGCTTTTAAAGTGACTCTTTTCCCTTTTTTTTCGTCTCTTGTGTTTTGCAGGAGTTGAGTGCTCCTTGGGAGCGGGCTGGTGCTGGGTTGCACAGGCTTTACTTCAGTACGGGTTGCCATTTATTGCTGTGTCACGATGTTTGGGTATTATTTGCAGTGATTTGTGTGGATGTGATCCTGAGTGGTGGGATTTCTTCTGTGCCTTGAGTACACCACCCTAGCCCGCTTCTTATGAAGGAAGCCTCAGCTGCCTTGCATGGATTAATTCTTTGTTTATTTTCTTTCTTCTATTCGACCAAGACCTATAAATGTTGGTTTGTGATTTTTAAATTTTGTTAACTCTTTTAACTTTCATAAAAATAAAACAATTGTTTGACCGTAAACTCACGCCTCTTGCCTCTTCTAAGTGGAACGTATTTGTGTGCTCCTTTGGTAAATTCCCCGTTATCCCGGGGTGGCGTAGTCACTTCGAATCAGCCACTTACTACACAAGCTAAAATCTTGTTGCACGTGTTGTAATGAGCATTGTCTGCATCCACTCGAGTGAAATGTAAACATACTTTAGACCGTTTGGTTCTCTCCGCCATCGTCACTCTATTAGTAGCGAAGCTTTTCGTGTTGTATGCGTGCATCGCGCCTCAGTGTACTCAAGGGACGAAGAACAGGGACATTTTCGGCAAGCATGATGGATAAAAATGCAGGTAAATGTCTAAATAGGCTATTAGGCACACACAGACAAAGACATGCCATCGTGGAAATAAGATAAATAACATAATACTGAAGGGCTATTTAGTTTGTTTAATAAAATAACAAATTGTAATCTGGCGCTATAAAGAAAATCAAATCAAATTTACTTGACCTTCAAGGGGGGCGGGGTGAGCCGTTAGGGTGGCGGGGCGCCCCCTTTATATAATGGTAGAGGAAACACTGCAAGACAATTAGAAACAAAATAGCTTAGCATACACTGCAGTACACATACCTATTAAATCAAACTCAGAAATTACACAATAACCAGTTAAATTTATAATAACAAATCAAAATAACATACCTTAAACAAAGTAGTGACGCAAAATTAGTACACAGACAATCGGAAGGCCTACTCTCTCAACCCTGCATGGAAAAATACACGTGCAAATGAAACGCTAAATGTATCATTGCTAAAACCGTGACTTTAGGCGTAAATACGCTGATCACACTGATACACGTTAAGACAAAAACATTTAACAGTACTTTAACATCACAAATACAGCAATCACAATTACAAAAAGACAATAAAAGCAAGATAAATATGAGAGAGCAAACAACCTGTGCTTCCCCGTTTGCATTCGCTATGCGTCTATAGTGATGGGTCGTTCTTGAACGATTCGTTCATTTTGAACGAATCTTTAATGTGACTCGGGAAGAACGAGTCGTCTCCGGGAGTGATTCGTTCAGTCGCGCATGCGCAACATCCTATAGGTTCTGTACTGGAATTAGTTCACCTGTTTCGAGGCTTCGGGTTTGAGTCGTTCGTTCTTTTGTCACATGACAGCCTCATACACTAACCTATGCAGTCAGAGCCGGAAAAGAATTGATTAGTTCACCTCCTGAGTCTTCGGGTTTGAGTCGTTCGTTCTTTTGTCACATGACCACTTGCCGGATCAGTAAAATACTATAAAAAAGTAAAACTGTATTTTTGTATGTTGGATCATACTTTAGGAGTTATCATAGAATTATCAAAATGATAATGTGTAATAAGCATTTTTCCTAGAAATAAAAATGGTCTGTTCATTTTTTTGTCACTATGTTTTTTGTTACTGTTTCTTGAGGATCTGTGTTATTTTATAAATAAATAAAATCCTGCTTATAAATCAAATATTGATTGATTTGTCCTTTCACTGTCTTTGTCTATCAATAAACATATTATATAACTATATAATAAAAAAATCCAAGCCTGAAATTACAAAGCACTTATAGTTTGTTCATTTTTTATTCCAATTTTGACTTGTTTCTCCTAAGGCAGACTTGATATATTGGTCTAATATTTGTATAAGAAGATTGGTCAAAAGGACACAATGACATAAAGTGAAAGCAAAATAACATTTTGAATATGAATGATGAATGTTAGTTTAGAATATTAAGATAACGTCAACTTCAACAGTAACCCAAGCTGACATAAAACTGGGAGTTAAAAGTGGAAAAGAACCATCGTGACAGAAATTAAAAGCAATAATTTGAGACCAGAAATGCATCACATAACTGTCTGATGTAAAAATAATAATAATAATAATAATAATAATAATAATAATAATGACTATGCACCCGTTTGTGAGGAAGGTTGTAAATTAACTAATTTCTCTGCCCAAAGCTATCCCGCGTCGACGTGAACAGAAACGAACGACTCAAACCCGAAGACTCGGGAGAGGAACTAATCAATTCTCTTTCGACGGTGAATTTGTTCCCCCGAACAATTTATTCCCCTAGGATAGCGTGATTTGATTGGCTGATTTTCACTTGCGTGATTCCTCTAACGGATACTCCTTTAAAGCGCCTGAATACAAACTCCTATAAAATCACGTTATGATTTATGTCGTTTAAACTGTATTGGCCTAAAATGACGTTTATGTCGTCTTTTAATGAAATGATTCATACACTAGTATTTAACTGATGCTATGGGCAGTGAAATCAAACAAATCTCGTTCTTAATGTTTCACGTTAGCTTTGGTGTGGTAGCATAGCATCACGGCTACTATAAAAAACTGTTAAATATATTTTAAAACATACTAATTCAATTATGTCTGTTTGAATAAAGTTTACCTTTGAGAGATGAATTTCTTAACAACCAGAAATTAAGTTAGATATTTTAATTGTAGGTATATAATTAACAACTTTAACAACTTTTGTTAAAGTTGTTAAGAGATGATAATGAGCCACTGCGATAACAACTTTTGGATAAGGCAGTTGAACAAGTTTGAACAAATTGTTCTGGGAACAAATTAGTCTACTACAGCTCTCTGACTGCATTGGTTTAACCTTACGAGGGGCTGTCAGCGTGATGAAGGCGAACCACTCAAACCGAAGACTTTGTCAGATAAGAGGTGAATTGAGCTAAATCAAGACCAGGTAAAGCGATGAATTAATCTTTTTCTGTTTCTTATAGCATTATAGTTTGTATTGTTTGTAGTGCTTGATCAACATTTGCATAAGTAGTAGATGTATTTAGGAAGTAGCAGTAACATTTTAATTATATTTTGCTAAAAAATGAAGCCTTGTGAAATGGCTTCGAAAAGATTCGTTCATATTTGCTGAAACTTGAGACTCAAAGGTCCGAGTCAGTAAAATGATCGAACTTCCCATCACTATGCGTCTAAGCCACGTCGCTTTTAAAGGAGGAAGCTGATACATTTCCTTGAGGGTGTCCCTCAATTGCTAAAACCCTCATCTACAACAAATCTTAGTAAACTCTCTAGAACCATTGAAAATAACATTAATGTAAAAGATTTGCTGAAGTTAACTAACTTAATTTATAAAACATTTGTACTTATAACAATCAAATTAATCTCAAATGTCTCAATCAGACGGCTACAATAGCAGTAATGGGGTGATCAAAATATTATGCAATTAATCTGTGTGCCTGTGTTTATTACCGTCATTTTTAGTGTAGTGAATTAAACTTCTGCTTTATAAAGTATTATATTTGTTTTTAGATTATAATGTTAAGATGATTTTTTTGCACATAATGGAGAGCATAGCCTATTTTCACTGTTTGTTTTCATTGGCTTTAATATTAATATTCATATTCAAAGCAATGTTTTTGTATATCCTAATAATGTAAAAATCTCACTATAACATGAAAATATTGTGTTATAAGGTGAAAAACATCTTGTTATAGAAATAATCCCATTACAATGTGAAATTGATCCCATTTTTCTGGCCTGTCAGCAATATGCTGCTGTAATTTTGAAAAGTCCTTTTGTAAGATAAGCCTACCTTCTGAGATGACATCACAGCCTGTGTGAGGAGGGCAGGGTACAAAGAAGGGTCTGGAAAGCACAGAAAAATGAATAGTATGAAAACATTGCATTTATTGCAGTACAGAATTAGCGTTCACTGCTAATCAAAGGGGACAAAACGGGCGCAAAAAAAAAACTGTAAAAACTTACATTATTGGAAAAACGACAAAAAAGTAACAAAAATTCTGATTCAACATCTTTTGCTTAAACTCAGTGTCACTGTTTATACGTAGTTATTAGTAGTAACGCTTACAAAGACAACACATAGGCCTACATTTTCACAATTTGGATGTGTTAAAACGTTTAAAACTAAATTACAACATATTTACAGCAAAAAAGTAAACAATTTACAAATCTTTTATATCTGTAAGATATTTGTATCAATGCATTTGTTATAATTTTATTAATAAACGATTTAGATCATTAGAAATTTTATTTTGAGCCTCACATCCCACTCCTACCTTTAAACCCACTGAGACATGGATCCGTCCAGAGGACTCCGCCACTCCCGCTGCACTCTCATGCAACCATGCTTTCTCCCACTCCCCTCGGCAATCCCACAGGGGTGGTGGCACAGGTTTACTCCTTCCCATCACTTGGAAATATACATGCCTTCCAGGATTATGCACAAACACTTCCTTTGAATTCCATGCGGTTACCGCTTTCATTTCCTTCTCTGATTCACATCATTTGTAGTTTACCGCCCATCGAGACCCCTTCATAACTTCACTGATGAACTGGATATCTTCTCTCCTTATTTCCTGAGGGACGGCAGCCCACTCATTGTTCTTGGTGACTTTAATATTCACCTGGAGAAATCCTCTGCCTCTGACTTTCTAAACCTCCTCTCCTCTTTTGACCTCTCCTTCTTACCACCACCGCTACCCATAAATCAGGAAACCAACTAGACCTCATCTTCACACGCAACTGCATCATCTCAAATCCTACTGTCCTACCCTACATATCTCCGATCACTTCTTCATAACTTGCAACATACATCTCAGCTCTAACAACACAGCCACACCCACATCGGTTTCATTCAGAAGCAACCTCCAGCTCTCTTTCCCCAACACAGTTTCTGCTGAGGTATCATCCTCTCTCCCTTCCAACTTCTCGTGATCCTGGATACCAATACAGAAACACGGACACCCTATGCTCAACACTCAACATCCTGTCTAGATAACCTCTGCCCTCTATCCTCCAGACAAGCTCGCGGTTGCCTCCCCCTCCCCTGCCCTTGGCTTTCGGACGTCCTTAGGGATCATCGGACCAAATTCAGGGCTGCGGAAAGGAAATGGCGGAAAAAGACAAAACACCCACCCGACCTCTGTGAGTACCAGTCACTACTTTCATCCTTCTCCGCTGCTGTCCACACAGCAAAGACATCTTATTACATCACAAAGATCACTCACACATCAGATTCTAAAGCACTTTTAAAACCTTTAACACCCTCCTCTCTCTCCACCTATCCCCCCACCTGCCTCGTTAGTATCAGCTGATGATTTTGCTAACTTTTTCATAAACAAAACATCCCTGATCAGCAGCCAGTTCTCAACTCCTGCAACCCCACCACACACACAGGCTTCACCTAGCTCCACTTTTTTTCCTCTTTTGCCACTTTAAACGATGGAAGTTGCCAAACTTCTCTCCTGCAACCCCACCACCTGCCCACTCGACCCAATCCCTCCCATCTGCTCCAATCCATCTCCAGCGCAGTCACTCCATCACTCACACACATAATTAACTCCTCACTCCTCTGGCACCTTTCCCACCACCTTTAAGCAGGCCGAGGTCACCCCAGCTGCTTAAAACCCACTCTCAACCCTTCCCTCACCGATAGCTACAGACCTGTCTCTCTCCTCCGTTCATCTCTAAGACACTGGAGCGAGCTGTTTTTTAATCAGATCTCATCCTACCTCTCCCAGAACGACTCTACTGGACAAACGACAGTCCGGTTTCAAGAGCAACCACTCCACAGAGACTGCACTTCTGTCAGTCACTGAGGGGCAAGCGACTGGCAAAGGCCGAGTCCAAATCATCTGTTCTCATCCTGCTGGATCTTTCTGCGCTTTTGACACAGTCAACCACCAGATCCCTACTGACATCCCTCTCATCGCTTAGGGGATCCCAGGTACCCCACTTCAATGGTTTAATTCCTACCCTCTCAGACAGGTCCTTCAGGGTGTCATGGAATGGGGAGCTGTCTAAAGCCCATCCCTTGGCC
This sequence comes from Beaufortia kweichowensis, assembly GCA_019155185.1. Lineage (NCBI taxonomy): Eukaryota > Metazoa > Chordata > Actinopteri > Cypriniformes > Gastromyzontidae > Beaufortia > Beaufortia kweichowensis. The sequence goes on along the minus strand of CM032816.1, from coordinate 915,591 downwards.
ACTGGCGTTCCTCAGGGATCTGTTCTTGCACCACTCCTCTTCTCCATCTCCCACAACATCCCTGGGTCCCATCATTCAATCACATGGCTTTGACTACCACTGCTATGATGATGACACCCAGATTTTCTTTCTCCTTCCAGCCAGATGACCCCACAATAGCGTCTCTAGCATTGCAGCCTGCCTGAATGACATCTCATCTTGGATGACTAAACACCACCTTCAGCTAAACCTTACCAAAACTGAACTCCTGGTACTTCCGCCACACCAGCATTGCAACACAACCTCACAATTCAAATTGGCAACACAACCATTACACCATCTAAATCAGTTAGAAACCTGGGTGTAATCTTCAACGACCAGCTGTCCTTTTTTGCAACACATCTCAAGGATATCAACGGTCTTGTAGATATGCACTCTACAACATCAGGAAGATCAGGCCATATCTCACAGAGCACGCTGCCCAACTGCTTGTCCAAGCCATGGTAATCTCCAGACTGGACTATTGCAACGCTTCTTCTGGCTGGTCTTCCTGCACGATCAATCAAACCACTGCAGATGATACAGAACGCTGCAGCAAGACTTGTCTTCCAGGAACCCAAAAAGAGCACATGTCACGCCACTCCTCATCTCTCTCCATTATGCTTACGGTGGCGCCCGCATTAAATTCAAATCATTAATGCTGGCCTTTAAAACCATCACAAACTCCGCACCCTCATACTTCAACTCGCTTCTACATACATACAACCCATCCAGAACCCTACGCTCAACCAATGAACATCGACTTGTGGTACCATCACAGAAAGTATGCAAAGAAATCTCGCTCTTTCTCCTTCTCTGTTCCCGGCTTGTGGAATAGTCTCCCTAACGCAATCCGGTGTGCCACATCCCTCACCTCCTTTAAAAAACTACTAAAAACGCACCTTTTCCACGAACACCAAACAGCATAAAAATAAACAAAATAAAAACTTTTCCTTCCTCTACAGGTATTTATCTAGCACTGCATAACATTGTAAACTTAGGAAAGCACTTCTTTGTACTATTGTTGCCGCTTTTGATGTATCGCTTCATTGTCTCCTAATATTTGTTAAGTCGCTTTGGATAAAAGCGTCAGCTAAATGCCTAAATGTAAAATGTAAATGTAAATGCTAAATAAAGGTAAAGTATTAAGGGCACTTTATCAAGTTTGTTGTTGTTTAACTGTAAAAAAATTAAAACGAAATGAAAATGTCACAAACACCAGTATAATAAATTTATATTTGCTAATATGGAATTGCAATCTGCATTTGTAACAATGTTTATTTATTTATTTTTCTCTCTCTTTCAGATATCTTGCCACTGGAGACTCCTTCAGGACGATCGGCAGCAGCTTCCGTGTTGGTGTCTCCACCGTCTGCAAGATTGTCCCAGACGTGGTGACTGCAATCTGGGACTGCTTTAGTGGAAGAGTTCATGGCTGTGCCCTCCACAGACGAATGGAGGTCCATTGCAGAGGGTTTTGAGGAGAGGTGGAACTTCCCACTCTACTGTGGAGCACTGGACGGCAAGCACGTCCTTATAAAAGCACCCCCCAACACCGGATCCCAGTTTCACAACTACAAGGGAACGTTTTCCTTAGTTCTCCTTGCTGTTGTGGATGCAAGGTATTGGTTCCGGGTGATGGATGTCGGGGCATATGGACGGACGAGTGATGGTGGGACTCTGGCCAACTCAGCCTTTGGCCAGGCACTCCGTGGTGGCACCCTCCAACTTCCACCTGACCGTCCTCTCCCAGGCGCCGTCTTTGTGGCAGATGAGGCCTTTCCCCTCAGGAGAAACCTCATGAAGCCATTCCCTGGGCGCACCCTTCCCCGAGAGAGAAGGGTCTTTAACTACCGTCTCTCCAGAGCCTGGCTGGTGGTGGAGAACGCCTTTGGGATCCTGTCCTCACAGTGGAGGATGTATCGCCGCCTCATAGAGGTTCAGCCTGATGTTGTGGAGAGGTGTGTGAAGGCGACGTGTGTCCTCCACAACTTTATGAGGAGATCTGCAGAGGCACCTGCTGTGAGGGTGGCGGTGCAGGGTGCAGAGGACTCGCTGCAAAGTCTCGGTCGGGTTGCAGCAAATAATTCTGCCAGAGAAGCCATCCAGGTCAGGGACAGCTTCATGGCTCACTTTACTGCAGAGGGAGCAGTCCCATGGCAACCGACCAAGTAATTTGTTTATTAAATCCTGTGCTCCTTATGTTCATGTTTAGGTAGTGTAAATATTCCCACCCTTTTTGTCTTTCTTTTGATTTACACCTTTATATATTGTAAATAAATATATTTTCAACCTCTCTTGTAAATATTGCTCTTTTTCCATCCTTAACTCATGTAAATCTTTCATCATTTTTCAATCATTGTTTGTTCAAGTTTAGATTGTTACAGTTTTCTTGTTTAAAATGATAAATGGAGCCAGCCTCCAAAATGAATCCCTGTCTCATTGCTGCATTGTCATTACACTATACCGCATTGCTGGTCCAATCACAAATAACTTTTTTTTTTACTATACTATTGTGTATTTGCAATAGAATATAATTAGAATGAATGCACAAATATTTGCCATAAGTATTGTAGTCTTAACATAGAAATAATATTTTTAAGTAACAAATATAAATTATGATCTATTATGTTGTGCACAAAGCAACACACAAAAATCTTTGGTCATTGTATAGAACATTTATTTATACAAAATAAATCAAATCAAATGAAAAGAATATAAAAACTATATTTACAATATATAATATATATAATATAACTATAAACTACATTTACAACTATTCACATGCAGGAATAAAAAGGATCTTGCTTGGAAGAGGGAAGAGTGAAGGACAAAGTGCAGGAAAGGAGAAAGGAGAGAAAGGTTCATTCCCTGCAGAGATTGCTGCCTCTTTTTTAAAATTATTCTGTTGGCTCCAATTGTTCCAAATTAAGCACAACTGTGCTGCTTTCATAAATTAATTTGTGAATTTGAAATTTTACAAAATTTTTAGTCTGAGGCGGCAACCTCTGCAGGGAAGGGACCAGACTCAAGAAGAAGAGCTCTTCCTCTGAATGTGGAGGCGGCACTGGAGCTACCGGACGGCTCTGCAGTATTTCAAGGAGCTCCCGCTCCACCTCCGATGGCTGCTCCCTAGGCCTTCTCTGAGCTCTTCTTCTTGGTGGACCTGTATCAAATGATAGCACATTATGTACAACGAGAAGGCAGAAAAAATTTAACTCATTCACAAACCGTCAGTGTGTGAGGCTATGAGTGCTTACTGTAAATTTAATATGCATGTAAACATGGTCATTTTTGCCTGTACACACCTGTGGGTACAGCAGCAGATGTTGAAGGGCCGGCAGGGGAAACAGAAGCAGCAGCAGATTCTGGCAGAGGGGACCCAGGCTCACTGACATCAAAAGAACCAGTGGGCTCTGCAATGACAATATTAAATCTCAATACAACATTACACACATTGCACATTACACCAGCCAGACTGAAATTAATTGAGCCTTTTCATCATAAAACAAATAAAATAATTAATAAACAAAAAAAGAAATCCACAAGCTATCCGGACCGTCAACCAGAACTTCCCGGCATAACAAACACACACACATACAAACAGGACTCTTCTATATTTCTTCTTTTTCCACACACAGTTGCACAGGACTCACTTTCTGTCAAGGACTCTCCTTCCACACACATATGCACATTTTGCACATAAATGTATATGCACTGAATGTATATGGAATGTATATGTACACATTTGCACATAATGTATAATGTACACTACATTCATATACTACACAATTACACCTGTATTATTTACTGTACATACTGTATTTATATACATTCACTCCTCACTATTTATAAACACACCGTACATAGATGTATATTGTATGTACATTTGTATCTACTGTACTTACTGTATATACTGTAGTTACTGCATATTATATATGCACTATATTGTAGCCTGTACATTTCTCCCACCCTCTGTACAATCTCTCCCTTCCCCCCTCTTAAAACGAACTTTTGGTCAGGCGTCAAAGCATTTCACTACATGTTGTACTGTGTATGATTTGTATGTGACAAATAAACTTTGAAACTTGAAACTTTGAAACTTGAGAAATATGCCCTGCTGTGTTGCTTCACTTGTCAACACACCTCCTGTCTCTGAGTGCCCTGCTGCTTCTGTCTCGCTCTGGTCCTCGGTGTGGTCGTACCCTGCGGCCTGATTCTCCCCATCCCTTCTCTCCATATTCCCGCTTGTCTCCCGTGGGGAGACGAAGGGGTTGAGGAAAGACAGGACCGCAGAGTACTTCCACTTTTTCCCTGACCCTGCTGCTGACCCACTCCTCTTCTCCATCTCCTTTCTCCTTTCCTTTAAATATGTGTCCCTCAGACCCTTCCTCTTCTTTCTGCACACTTCCTCTGAATGAATACATCAACTTTTCAGCGGGAAAGTAGTTAAGCTAAAATACCGGCTTAGCAAGTTAGTAGTCTCAATATGTATATATAGCTCAAATTGAGTAAAGAGCGTTGATTACAACTTACCAGATTGCCCGACCTCCTCACTCACTTTCCTCCAAGCAAGATCCTTTTTATTCCTGTCTCTGTAGAAATATGACGATGTGTCATACAGCTCCGGGTATCCACACACAGCCACTATGATTTTCTCCTCCATTGTTGTTTCGGATTTCTGCCTCCACTCGTAATCACGTCACTACTAGAGCAAGTTCCTGATTGGTTAACGCGGCGCGAAATTCGCCAAAGTTCAGACTTTTCAACTTGCGCGATTCGCCCGAAACGCTCAATTCGCGCCGCGTCATTCGCGCTAAACGCGTCATTCGCACCGCCGGATGTCTATTCTCGTCTTTGCATTGACTTAACATGTAAATCACTCGCGCTTAACGCTTCATTCGTGTCTCGTGTGAACGCACCATTAGGGACATTTTGCAGACGGGCAAGTCAGGAATGCTGGTATGTTTTGTTCACTTACATTATATGTATGGGTGTGAATGTAACTTTTACTGTTTAATAAGCATGAAAATTTCCGACTTTAAATAAATAAACATTTAAGACATTTGTATTGTAAGAATGTACAGGGGGTCTTCAGATACAGAAACAGGGGCTGGTAAAATACTCTTTTATCATCAATCTCTGATAACTCCCTATAACGCAATAGAATGTTTGGGAATCCCAACATGGCGGCGCGGTGGCTTCAATGTTATGACGTCATGCGCTATCCAGTCATTTATATAGACCACTAAATAAACAAAAGAAAACATTTGTCATTTATAGGAAAACAGTTTGTCATTTATTTTAGTCAGTGGTGTCCAGCAGGAAGAGATTTACTCACACTGATTTCTACTGTAAAACATATAACAATTGAACATATAACAATAACACTTAAAATATGACAGGCAAAAAAGTGAAAAATGAATCATGAGTGGAGATCAGAAGGATCTGAACAGGATCAGGTGAGAGAGAGTTACACTATAATGGATCATCAGTGCAGATATTTATACACGTATATGTTTGTGTGTTTGACAGACGTCTCTCATGATGAGCTCTGTTGACTCCTGCTGATGTTTGTCCAGTATGAGACAGTAAACAGCTCTTGTAGTTTATGACAGAACAGAGTTGTTTGTTTCATCATATTGAGGCTCAATACTGTAAAACATTAAAAAAGGTCAGATATTAATAAATGCACATGATGACACAGTCATTATCAACAGACATGTCAGAATAATGTTTATATTTATCATCTTTCATGACATTTACACACATGTAATCATTTAGCAAATACTTTTATCAGAGTGACTTAAAGATGAGAACAATACAAGCAGTTAATCCAAGAGAGAACAAAACACTAGTGTTAACATAACAAGACTAATACAACAATAGAGTTTAAACATGTTTTTACTTTTAATACCAAACAGTATAATTTAAAATGACAAAATCATAATTTAATCAGTGAATGAATAACTCACAGTAGTTTGTCTAGTTTACAGTGTGGATCCTTCAGTAGATCAGAGAGCAGTTTCACTCCTAAATCTCCTGCTTTATTATGTCTCAGATCCAGTTTTATCAGGTGTGACGGGTTTGATCTCAGAGCTGAAGTCAGAGCAACAAAACCTTCATCTCCAATATTGCACTGACAAAGACTGCAGAGAGAAAAATAATCAGTTAAATTAATTCCACTTTTAAACTACTACTATTTATAATCATAATAATTATCGTTATCATACATGCTTGACCTTATTGATATAAGTATTTTCTTACATTAATTTCTTCAGTTTACAGTTTGGATTCTTCAGTTCATCAGAGATCAGCTTCACTCCTGAATCCAGCAGATTATTGTCACTCAGATTCAGTTCTGTCAGACTTGAGGAGTTTGATCTGAGAACTGACGCCAGTGATGAACAACTTTTCTCTGTCAGATAACAGAGACGCAGACTGAGAGAGAAATAATAAGATAACAGTTGTTATGTGTTCAATTACACATAAATGGACCAAATTAAAAATGATTATATCATGTGCAGTATGACAGAAAGTCAAAGTGGTTTATAATAAGTGAAGAGGGGAATGTTGGTCTACAGTTTCCGCTCCTGCACAAGTTGGCTGAAGTACAGTACAAGTACTTTTTTCCCCAGACCAGTAGACTGCTAAACACCCGGAATTGAGACGAAACACATCACCCACAATTCTCTACATATCCTCTCTACATACATTATAGAAATATTGTGTATATATGAAGAGTTCAGATCTAAATCTGTCAGACTTTTATTTTTGTGTGTGTCTGTGAGTCTAACTATATATAGGAATTTGCATAGGCCACGTACACACTACAGATGAATTCAGTTGCAGATAAATTCAACTGCATTTTTGTACCAAATGAACTCCAGAATAAAAGCAGGTAGTGACGACTGCATTTACAGAAATTCTTTGCAGCGTGTACAGAACCGAACTGAACAACTAGTTGTTAATGACATACTTAAACATGAATCAGAGATTCACGTGTTTCTCTTCTGTATGTGTGGTACAAAAAAACACAAATATCTTTCACACATTTCGAGAGACACATTTTGTTTTGGCTGTTTTTTCTGTTCTTGTTCATCTTTCCTTCTGTGATTCTGCTGGTTAACAGCTGGTATTTTTTATTAATGATTCATCATCCCTTTATTCGGGATTGCGGGAGACGTGAATGCCGGTAAGTAAGTCCGTGTATCATCGTTGAGACTGGACGGTGACTGGTGGTGGGTGAGTATCTTTTGTGCTGGTGAGTTGATGGGAATCAGGTGAAGGTGATTAGAATTCGGGAGAGGGTGAGCGTTGTGATTGGGTGAGCTGAGAACCTGGCGTGTCCGTGCCATACCTTCTGCCCGGGTCGATATGCTGGTGCTTCGGAGCGGCGAAGGTCGGCTGTCAGTCTGCGTCGACATAATGCTCGTTGGAGGTGGTGATGGGCTGAGTCCCAGACTCTCTCGCTCTGCCGGAACCAGTAATCCACGGCTGGGACGTCTGAGGGTTCTCCAGACCAAGGGAACATGGGAGGCTGATACCCAAGGACACACTGGAAGGGGGTAAGGCCGGTAGAGGGCTGGCGCAGGGAGTTTTGGGCGTATTCGGCCCAGCCGAGATACTGGCTCCAGGACTCTTGATGATCATGGCAGAAGGTACGCAGGTATCAGCTGATCTCTTGAACCTTTCTCTCTGTCTGCCCGTTCGATTGCGGATGGTACCCAGATGACAGACTGATGGTCACACCTAGGAGAGAGAAGAATGCTTTCCACACACGAGAGATAAATTGGGGACCTCGGTCTGAGACAATATCTTCGGGTAAACCAAAGTACCTGAATACATGGTTGAAGAGAAGTTCCGCTGTCTCCATAGCAGTCGTCAGACCTTTCAGGGGAATTAAATCGGTCCACTACGATGAAGATACAGGTATAGTCTCTGGAGAGGGGTAAGTCTGTGATGAAGTCTACCCCTAGGTGTGACCAGGGGCGGTTAGGAACGGGCAGCGGGTGAAGTTTGCCAGCAGGTAAGTGACGCGGAACTTTGGCCATGGCACACTCACGGCATCCCCGTACGTATTGTCTTACATCCACTGCCATGTTGGGCCACCAGAAGCGTACCTTCAGGAGCGAGAGAGTCTCATTGGCCCCGGGGTGGCCAGTGCCGAGTGAGGTGTGAGCCGCATGGATCATCGGTGTACGTTGGAGCCGAGGTAGGTATTGTAGTCCTGGTGGACAGCCCGGCGGAGCTTGAGGTGGAGCATCGGTAGAGGGGAGTGTTTCTTCTGACCAGACGATTGGGCTGACGATGAGCTGTTCAGGGAGAATGGGTTCTGGTTCCTCACAGCATTCAGGGGGTGAGTATAGGCGATATAGGGCATCGGCTTTGGAATTTTTGGAGCCAGGACGGTAGGAAATGGTAAAATGGAATCGGGTAAAGAAGAGGGCCCATCTTGCTTGTCGAGGGTTCAGGCGTTTGGCAGTGCGAATGTTTTCAAGGTTTTTGTGATCAGTAAATACTTGGAAGGGGTGGCGAGCTCCCTCTAACCTATGCCTCCATTCCTCCAGGGCTAGCTTGATGGCAAGGAGTTCTCTGTTTCCGATGTCGTAGTTGGCTTCCGCCGGGCTGAGTTTTCGGGAGAAGAAGGCACATGGGTGGAGGCGACTAGGATTCCCCTGCTGCTGAGATAAGACCGCTCCCACTTCTGTCGAGGAGGCGTCCACTTCCACTATGAATGGCTTGTTGGGGTCTGGATGTGCCAGGAGAGGAGCGGTAACAAAGGCGGTCTTCAGGCGTTGGAAGGACTCTGTGGTAGCTGGGGTCCATGGGAGATGTTTTGGAGCACCTTTCAGGAGATTGGTGAGAGGGTGGACAATGGAACTGAAGTTCTTGATGAACCGGCGGTAGAAATTTGCAAAGCCTAGGAAGTGTTGGAGTTCTTTAGTGAACATTGGAGTGGGCCAGCTGGTGATGGCGGATACCTTCCCCTCGTCTATCTGGATGCCACTACTATCGATGTTGTACCCAAGGAACTGCACTGAGGGGAGATGGAATGAACACTTTTCAACTTTGAGGAAGAGCTGGTAATCCCTCAGGCGTTCAAGGACCTCCGCGACATGTTGGTGATGTTCGGCCAGGCTCCGAGAGTAGATTAAGATGTCATCAATATATACTAACACAAACTTGTGAAGAAACTCCCGGAACACCTCATGGATGAAATCTTGGAAAACGGAGGGGGCGTTGACCAGTCCATACGGCATGACCAAGTATTCGTAGTGTCCCGTTGGAGTGACGAAGGCGGTCTTCCATTCATCCCCCTCACGAATTCGAATGAGGTTGTAGGCACTGCGGAGATCCAGCTTGGTGAAGATGGTGGCACCCCGAAGCTGTTCTAATGCTGCCGGGACTAGGGGAAGGGGATATCTGAACTTGACCGTGATTTTATTGAGGGCTCTGTAATCAATGCAGGGTCTTAGTCCGCTGTCTTTCTTTGCCACAAAGAAGAAACTCGAAGCAGCAGGGGACGTGGATGGACGGATGTAACCTTGTTCTAGTGCCTCCTTGATGTATTCCTCCATGGCCTTCTCTTCCGGGATGGCCAGGGGGTAAATCCTTCCTTTCGGCACTGGCTCACCCGGAAGCAGATCAATCGCGCAGTCCCATGGCCGGTGAGGTGGTAATCTGGAGGCTCTCCTGGCGCAGAATACGTCACTGAAGTGGGCGTAGGCATCTGGTATTTCCACTGACCTCTTTTCTATTGGGCTTTCGACGGAGGTGGAGCACAATGAGAGGGGAGTGACGTAACGCGGAACAGGACATGGCGAGACAGGTCTGGAAGCAGTTGTCGCCCCACTTCAGGACTTCTCCAGTTCCCCAGGAGAGGATGGGATGGTGTTACTCCAACCAGGGACGCCCCAGAATGATGTCAGCGGTGGAACCCTCCAGAACCAGCAAGGAAATCCTCTGAATGGAGAATGCCCACCTTCATCTCGAGAGAGGCTCCTATCCTCCGACTCACCCGGCCGACTAACTACGAGGTGGGTATGGATCAAGTTTTGAGTCTGAGTTACCGGCAGAGGGCGCCAGAGATGAAGTTGCCGGCCGACCCAGAGTCGAGGAGGGCGGAAACTGAAACGGAGACAGACACAGCAGTAAGGGACACAATGGTGGTAAGGGGTTTCATATTTTCATTACTGGGGATGGCTGCACTCACCATTTGACGTGGCGGCCAAGATGACGTGCCCCGGACCTCCACAGTAGAGGCAGAGACAATTCGCTAGACGGCGGTGACGTTCTGGGAAGGACAGCCGAGAGGAGTCGATTTGCATGGGTTCGGTGACTGGTTCTGGGGTGCTGACTGTTTGTGGTCGGCGGAGGGTAGTAGCGAGCGGGGTAATCAGAGATTGAGTATCCACACAAGACTGGATTCGAGTAGCGGTTCGGATGAATAACTGGATGAATCTGTCAAGCTCCATGGTATCATCATACGTAGCAAGCTGCAGCCTCACCTGGGGATTCAGACCTTGGCGGTAGGCGGTCATCAGAGCCTGCTCATTCAAGCCGCTTTTAGAAGCAAGGGTTCGAAACTGAATGGCGTATTCATTGATGGACAGATCTCCTTGCCTCAGCTGGTACAATTGCTCACCGACGGATGCATCCCACACTGGTTTACCAAAGACTTCTCTGAAATGACTCATAAAACTTGACAATGAAAACGTAATTGGATGTTCTTGAGTCCAAAGAGGTTCCGCCATTGGGAGGCCTTTACCAGTGAGATGTTGAAGAATGTAGCTTGACTTTGAGGCGTTCGTGGTGTACAGGTGAGGCTGCATCTCGATAATGAAAGCGAACATTGCAGAAGAAAACCCGCTGCATTCCTCCGCCGAACCTGAGAAGGGCGCTGGTTGAGCCATGGGACTCGCAACAACCACCGGAGAAGGAGTAGTACTGGCGGTGATGGAAGTGGTGGTTGGTGCGGTGGTTGTGGTGGAATTATGCCGTGAAACGCCTCGAGGGGCCGCCTCAAATAGCTCTCGGAAGGGTCCGGCTGGCTCATGTTGTTTTTCGGTCCAGTCTTCTGTTACGGAACAGAAGGGACGGAGTCAGCGGCTGTCAGGAACGGTAATTTATTAACACAAAGGATTATCAAACAAAAGACTTCTTTAGCAAGGAAACAACTGAAAGCAATACTGTCCTTTGTAAAACTCAGGAGAACACAGGAACACAAGAGACGAGGGAATCGCTGGAGGATGAATCACAGGAACAACTCTGGAGAATCCGGGATCACGGGAGACGTGGAATGCGGTGAAGTAGAGTCCGTGTATCATCATTGAGACTGGGACGGTGGCTGGTGGTGGGTGAGAGTGTCTTTGTGCTGGTGAGTTGATGGGAATCAGGTGAAGGTGATTAGAATTACAAAGGAGAGGGTGAGCGCCAGGATTGGGTGAGCTGAGAACCTGGCGTGTCCATGACACTCTGTAGTGTGCAAATCTTTTTACAGTCAGTTTCTCCTTTAGTTTACACAAATTGGGCCACAGTTATTTATTTCATAATCAAACTCTTCAATCCTACACACAAAATAGCATCCATTATTTAGTTTTAGTTTTTATTTTGTTTGTAAAAAACAGCAAACATCTGTGTAAACTGTTTTTTTGTCTTCTTGTATATTTGAAGACAATATACATATACTGCAGTCATAGAGCCTACAGAGAAAGGAAACTTAAATGACTAAAATAATAATAATTAACATCAGAATCATATAGGGATATACACACATAGACATTTAAGGTATTTTCTTACTTTAATTTCTTCAGTTTACAGTTTGGATCCTTCAGTTCATCAGAGATCAGCTTCACTCCTGAATCCTGCAGATTATTGTCACTCAGATTCAGTTCTGTGAGACTTGAGGAGTTTGATCTGAGAACTGACGCCAGTGATGAACAACTTTTCTCTGTCAGTTTACAGTGACTCAGACTGGGAGAGAAATCATGAAATGACAGTGTGTTAATTTAAACATTAATACTCAGATATAAAGTACAAATACAGTACAGAGTCATCTGGTGTAAGTGAAGAATCATCAACACCAACATGTAAAACATCACATCAGTTTAGTCAGATGAGTAAAAGTTGACTTTTACACTCATACAGTTAGTTCTCTGTTGTAAGAGACTGGTTATAATCAGACATTCACAAACTATACATTCATGAACTAAACTTTACTCTTTAGTTTTAGTTGTGAGATTAAAATGCAGTTTAATGACTCACTCAGCTTTTCTGGATGTTTTGATCACTGGCAGCAGTCTCAGAAGACATTCATCTGATCGATCATATTTCTCCAGTATAAACTCATCCAGCTTCTGTTCTGAGGTCAGTAACACAAACACCAGAGCTGACCACTGAGCAGGAGACAGACTGACTCCATACAGACTATAGTAATCTCCTCTGTTCAGGTATGTTTGGACTTCCTGTACTAGAGAATGATCATTCAGTTCATTCAGACAGTGAAACAGATTGATGGATTTCTCTGGAGATAGATTCTCTCTTATCTTCATCTTAATGTACTCAACTATTTCCTGTTTGCTGTCAAAGCTTCTTCCTGTCTGTGTCATCAGGTCTCGTATGATTGTCTGATTGGACTCCAATAAGAGACCCAGAAGAAATCTGAGGTAAAGATCCAGATGTCCGTTCTCACTCTGTAAGGCTCTATCCACTTCACTCTTCAGTAAATCACTCATATTTAATCTCCTGAGTCCTAATGTTTGTTGAGAAAATGAAAGAAACACAAATAGAGCAGCGAGAAACTCCTGAACGCTCAGATGCACAAAGCTGAAGATCTTCCCCAGGGACAGTCCAAACTCCTCTTTGAAGATCTGAGTGCAAACTCCTGAGTACACTGACGCATCTCTGACATCAATGTCACACTGTCTCAGGTCCTCCTCATAGAAGATCAAGTTCCCTTTCTCCAGCTGTTGAAAAGACAGTTTTCCCAGTGACAGAAGACTCTTTCTAGTCTGCTCAAGATCTACCTCACATTTCCCATCATACTTCTGGCTCTTCAGTTTGGTCTGAAAGATCAGGAAGTGTGTGAACATTTGAGTGAGAGTTTTGGGGATCTCTGCTCTCTCTGATTCACTCAACATTGTCTCTAGAACAGTGACTGAAATCCAGCAGAAGACTGGAATGTGACACATGATGTACAGACTTCTTGATGATTTGATGTGTGTGATTATTGTGTCGGAAAGACTCGGATCATTTATTCTCTTCCTGAAATACTCTTCCTTCTGAGGGTCATTGAAGCCTCGTACATTTGTCAGCTGATCCACACACTCAGGAGGAATCTGATTGGCTGCTGCTGGTCGAGAGGTGATCCAGATCAGAGCAGAAGGAAGTAGATTCCTCTTGATGATGTTGGTCAGCAGCACATCCACTGGCTGATTCACTTACATCAAACAAACTCGGATTGTTTGAGAAATCTAGAGGAAGTCGACACTCATCCAGACCATCAAAGATAAACAGAACTTTATAGTCATCAAAGTCTCTTGATCTCAGTTCTTTTGTATCTGTGAAGAACTGATGAAGAAGATCCATCAGACTGATATTTTTCTGTTTCATTAGATTCAGCTCTCTGAAAGGAAGTGGAAATATGAAGTGAAGATCCTGATTTGCTTTTCCTTCAGCCCAGTCCAGAATGAATTTCTGCACAGAGACGGTTTTTCCAATTCCAGCAACTCCTTTAGTCAACACACTTCTGATGACTTTGTCTTGTCCAGGTAAGACTTTAAAGATGTCATTGCATTTGATTGCTGTTTCTTGTGTCTCTGATCTTCTGGGTGTTGTCTCAATCTGTCTCACCTCATGTTCATTATTTATCTCTCCACTCCCTCCCTCTGTGATGTACAGCTCTGTGTAGATCTCATTCACAAGTGTTGAGATTCCTTGACCTGATATTCCTTCATTAATTCTCAGACATTTTTCTTTTAGTCTGGATTTGTGCTTCTTTATGCGCAAAGGTGCAAGTCCTGATGTGTAAAGACAAGGGAAATGGATGTGAAGGCATGAAAAAGGTCAAATAAAAATAGGTTATCCATAGGAATTAATTAATAAATCTCTTACTGGTCTGTAGTTTGTTGGCGAGTTCTGTCTGCTTCCATCTTCTTCAGGACGTGAAGTGTGATGTTCAGAAGATCCTCTCTGACTCTGATCTGATCTTCATCATCCTCCTCCTCTCTCACAGCATGATGGGGAATCTGGACTCAGTAGTGTCTTAAAGATCTTCAGCTCTTTCTTCATCAGAGAGATGATTTTGTGCTCAAGCTCCTAAAATTATTGTTTAAACACGTTAGGGTTTTATTCACATATTAATTAAAATCTGTTTTATCTGTTGAGGAGAAGTGATGAGACCAACTGTGATTATTTTTAATGGTCTCGGTTCATGGACCAAAAGGGCAAAAAAGAATGAGCCACATATACTTATCAAATGACATGGCACTGCGTTATGTTTACCTTGACTCTTGACTTTGAAATGCTTTCAGTTTAGTTTCAGATTCACACTCTCTTCCTCAATCCACATATTATATTTTCATTTTATATATTATATTTCATATTTTATTTATAATCTTGATTCCTCATTGGGACCAAAAATGTCCCACAAGGTCAAAATTGACTGGTATTCTATATCTTTGTGGGGACATTTGGTCCCCACAACGGAATGATCTGATCTGCAGTAGACAGCAGTTGTCAGCGTGAGTTCGGCTTAGATTTTTGTTTTAACATTGTTATTATTGCGCTGTTTAGAATATGGCCTGTTGTTAGATTAGGAATAATCTTTCATTTATTTATACTGTTTCTAAAAGGGTACCTTTATTTTATTAGATTCTGCCTGTGTTTATTCGTTAGCTGTAGCATTTAAAACTATATTATTACTTCCTGGGAGCTATCACTTTGTATTTAGCACTCGATTACGCGGAGCTATCCCAGCTATTAGCTCGTAGTTTCGACCCGAATAACATTAACGTAATTAAGCCTTTGTTGTGGAAATTGTAAAGGCGTGTTTAGCTCTTTTCAATCAAGCTGTAATTAGCCATTGCACTTAAACGCACACCTGTAAGCGTCAGCGGTAGCTGTCAGCCCTCGTAGTGAAGCCCTCCTCGCAGTGAAGACCTATGTGAGTGTAAAGACCTGCGACTCTACGCCAATGCGACTCCACCGAGCAAGGACACCGACAATGCACTTGAGTATCATGTTTTTGTTTTTAAGTAATAACGTTTAGAATGACTTTCTATTTAAAGGCATCCCTCTTAAGTAACCTCTATGCACTCTCAGTCTATCCCTGTTATCCACCACAGACACACCTACAGACACACATCATACCGCACACACTCTGACCTACACCCCATTCACCCGACCCCTCCTCTGCCTCTCTCTGTGGGCCTCTGGAACTGCCAGTCAGCTGTAAACAAGGCTGAGTTCATCCCTGCCTTCGCTACACAGTCAGACATTCACATCCTTGGTTTCACTGAGACATGGATTCGTCCAGAGGACTCCGTGCTTCTTTCCTTATTTCCTAAAGACGGCAGCCCACTCATTGTCTTTGATGACTTCAATATTCACCTGGAGAAATCTTCTTGCCTCTGACTTTTTAAACCTTCTCTCCTCATTTGACCTCTCCCTCCTTACCACCACCGCTACTCATAAATCAGGAAACCAACTGGACCTCATCTTCACACGCAACTGCATCACCTCAAATCCTACTGTCTTACCCCTACATATCTCTGATCACTTCTTAATAAC
The DNA here is from genome assembly GCA_019155185.1 of Beaufortia kweichowensis. Lineage (NCBI taxonomy): Eukaryota > Metazoa > Chordata > Actinopteri > Cypriniformes > Gastromyzontidae > Beaufortia > Beaufortia kweichowensis. The sequence goes on along the minus strand of CM032816.1, from coordinate 899,781 downwards.
TTGCAACATACATCTCAGCTCTAACAACACAGCCACATCCACATCTGTTTCGTTCAGGCGCAACCTCCGCTCTCTTTCCCCCAGCACACTCTCTGCTGAGGTGTCATCCTCTCTCCCTTCCAACCTCTCATCCCTGGATACCAATACAGCCACGGACACCCTATGTTCAACACTAACATCCTGTCTAGACAACCTTTGCCCTCTATCCTCCAGACCGGCTCGTGCCTCCCCTCCCTGCCCTTGGCTTTCGGACGTCCTTAGGGATCATCGGACCAAACTCAGGGCAGCTGAAAGAAAATGGCGCAAGACGAAACACCCACCTGACCTCTTGTGAGTACCGGTCACTACTTTCATCCTTTCTCCGCTGCTGTCCACACAGCAAAGACATCCTACTACATCATAAAGGTCAGTCATGCATCAGATTCTAAAAAACTGTTCAAAACCTTCAGCTCCCTCCTCTCTCCACCTCCCCCCACCTGCCTCGTCATTATCAGCTGATGATTTTGCTAACTTTTTCATAAACAAAACATCACTGATCAGCAGCCAGTTTACAACTCCTGAAACCCCAGCACACACACGTGTTTCACCCAGCTCCAATTTTTCCTCTTTCTCCACTCTAAACGACGCTGAAGTTACCAAACTTCTCTCCTGCAACCCCACCACCTGCCCACTCGACCCAATCCCTCCCATCTGCCTCCAATCCATCTCTAGCACAGTCACTCCATCACTCTCACACACATTATTAACTCCTCACTCCTCTCTGGCACCTTCCCCACCACTTTTAATCAGGACCAGGTCACCCCGCTGCTTAAAAAACCCACTCTCAACCCTTCCCTCACCGATAGCTACAGACCTGTCTCTCTCCTCCCGTTCATCTCAAAGACACTGGAGCGAGCTGCTGTTTTAATCAGATTTCATCCTACCTCTCCCAGAAGCGACCTACTGGACAACGACAGTCCGGTTTCAAGAGCAACCATTCCACAGAGACTCAAGCTTCTGTCAGTCACTGAGGCACTGCTGACTGGCAAAAGCAGAGTCTAAATCGTCTGTCCTCATTTTGCTGAATCTTTCTGCTGCCTTTGACACAGTTAACCACCAGATCCTACTGACATCCCTCTCATCGCTAGGGATCACAGGTACCCCACTCCGGTGGTTTAAATCTTACCTCTCAGACAGGTCCTTCAGGGTGTTATGGAATGGGGGGCTGTCCAAAGCCCATCCCATGGCCACTGGTGTTCCTCAGGGATCTGTTCTTGCACCCTCCTCTTTTTCTATCTACACAACATCCCTGGGACCCATCATTCAATCACATGGCTTTGATTACCACTGCTATGCTGGATCGACACCCAGATTTTTCTTCTCCTTCCAACCAGATGACCCCACAATAGCATCACGCATTGCAGCCTGCCTGAATGACATCTCATCTTGGATGACTGAACACCACCTTCAGCTAAACCTTGCCAAGACTGAGCACCTGGTACTTCCGGCCTCACCTGCAACGCAACACATCCTCACAATTCAAATTGGCAACACAACCATCACACCATCTAAATCAGTTAGAAACCTGGGTGTAATCTTCAATGACCAGCTGTCCTTTACCGAACACATCTCAAGGATATCACGGTCTTGTAGATATGCACTTTACAACATCAGGAAGATCAGGCCATATCTCACAGAGCACGCTGCCCAACTGCTAGTTCAAGCCCTGGTAATCTCTAGACTGGACTATTGCAATGCTCTCCTGGCTGGTCTTCCTGCACGAGCAATCAAACCACTGCAGATGATACAGAACTTGGCAGCAAGACTTGTTTTCCAGGAACCCAAAAGAGCACATGTCACACCTCTCTTCATCTCTCTCCATTGGCTACCGGTGGCTGCCCGCATTAAATTTAAATCATTAATGCTGACATTTAAAACCATTACAAACTCTGCACCCTCTACTTTAACTCTCTTCTACATACCTACAACCCATCCAGAACCCTATGCTCAACGAATGAACGTCGACTGGTGGTACCCTCACAGAAGGGCACTAAATCTTTCTGTCGTTCTTTCTCCTTCTCTGTCCCCGGCTTGTGGAATAATCTCCCTAACGCAATCCGTTCTGCCACTTCCCTCATCTCCTTTAAGAAACAACTAAAAACACACCTCTTCCACGAACACCTGACATCATCATTTATATAAAAAAAACTCTTCTTTCCTCTACTTATTTATTTATCTAGCACTGCAAAACATTGTAAACTTAGGAAAGCACTTCTTAGTACTACTGTTGCCGCTTTTGATGTGTCGCTTCATTGATTAAAGACATTGATGTGTCTCCTAATATTTGTAAGTCGCTTTGGATAAAAGCGTCAGCTAAATGCCTAAATGCCTAAATGTAAATGTAACGTTTTAATTACTAGGTGCACACACACACATGCACACAATCATACCTGGAAAATAGTATCCATGTGCTTTCTCTTGGTGGATTTTTCTCCATCTGTTGTGTTGCTGTAATTTAACAATATATTAAACGTGTGTTTACATGTAGATAATCAAACATAAACTGTAACAGACAACAGTAAACACAGAAGTGTAAAGCAGCTCCAGTTTAGAGAATACAGATGATCAAGTGATTTACTCGTGTAAACCATCAGACTGTTCTCACCTCACATCTGCATCACAGTCTCCTGAACTGAAGTAAAGTGGAGGATCCATTGAGCGATCACTCTTCAAGGACACACAGCTGGGTTCAGGAGATTCTTCATTGATCAAACTAAAACAGCATTTACACAATGTTAAGTTCATGTTTATTATGTCAATAATGTGATAAACATTCATCTGTTCACCCAGAACATCAATAAGACACATTAAACACTGGCTGCATGCGGTCAGTGACATCAAAACAAGGTTGAACAAACCAATATGACTGCTTGAACACTTCTAGTGACTTTATCTCTCGCAGGATGAGTGATTCAGTCATATATAGAGATCTGTGCATAGATGTTGTACATCACACTTGCAGTCATGGTGCTAAACTACTTTAACATGACTGTGTTGAATGCAGTCATAATAAAGTCACATAAGATTATATCATTATCATTTCTTCTCATGTTTTATTGCTATATGGGTCAATGACATGACATGCATATTTTACTTTTAAAATAATTTAATTAATTTATGACATGTACCACTTTATTCCATAAAACCTATTAAGATCAAAAACATTTTTAGTACATTTAAATATTATTTATTATTTTATGTTTTGGCACCTCAAACCCCCAAAATTTCAGGTGGTGGAACCGTCTGTGCAAATGAGCAGACTAAGAAAACTATTAAAAATGCTACTCTAAAGATAATGAATTCAGAATAAAATACTATGGCATCATTTTACCTTCAACACCTTTCAAATAAACTATGTTTTACAGCTGTTGAGATAATTGAAAACATTTTGTCCAGCAATTAGTTCTGTATATTGTCAAATGTCAGGGTGGCACAACTGCAAACATGGGACTTTTCATTTTAAAGTGGAAAGGTTTTCATCATCAAGAGGATGTGACGATGAGATGCATTTAATTGGGTATTTATATCACACCAGTTCTGTGTGATATATGGTCCTTACATGATTTACATCAATCATTTCCACACTTAGACAATAAAATCGTTTATATTTCAAAAGTTTAGTTACCTTGGTCAGTTGTCATGTGTTGGTAAGATAACATGAATGGGTGAATGAGGACGCTGTGGTGGATGTTCGGTGATAGGTGCACATGTCAACGAACATCACAACACGCTTCATTTATCAGTGCAGTTTTCATTAAATAAGGACATGACACATTTGTTTTGTTAACTATACCATTTATTTGTAAGATTGAAGAGTAAAGACTATTGCCCTTTCTTCTGCTATGGCTTAGACGCTTCCATTCACTTCCTGGTTGGATCGGGGGTTTCCCCAAGGGGAGGGGCGCTCACAGGGTTGCGCATTTAAAGGGCATAAACCAATTGTTTTCTTTTGAACATGTCTAATTGTTATGCTTATTAATGGTATTTTCTATATCTGTTTATTTCTGTTGTAATGGCGGTCCAGTTTTTCTTGAAACATGAGATTATTTTTGTTTGTTTTTTTATTATCATTTGTTTTTTTTCCTTTATGCTGTCTGGCTAAAGAGGTGGTATAGTCCAATTACTATTCTGGCGGGAATTTGAGATATTTAAGTCAGACCTTCTCAGCCTTGGGGGAAAGGGGGTCAGTGAGTTAAATTGCTGGTTACGGTTATGCTGTTTAAGCAAATTTACTTTGTTCTTGTTAAAATAGAACACATGTTCGCTGTGTAAAGCGTTTGTAATATTTTATTATTATTGTTTTTGCTCATTTATTGTTTTTTTTTCTTTACGTATACTCACTCATTTGTAAATATCACCCCTGCTGATGCTGCTTGGATAAATAAAAAAAACACTCTTTGGATTATCCTGGTGTTCGACTGTGCCTTCCTATCATCTCTCTTGATCCCTACGGCATACTCTATGACAGAGGACCTCAACTGATTTTCATGGCTGAGTGAAAAGGTTTGTAGATCTCTTTAAAATATTGATAAAAATAGCTACTTTCAACACATAGGTAGACTGGTACACTTTCCACGTCAGGTGGTACAACCAAAGTAAAACTAGGAAAATGTTATTTTATCATATTTAAAAATGATATGTATGAACTTGATGGCAAAGGTGAAAGCTAATATTGGCATCCAAGTAGAAGCCTGTTTAATTTGAAATTTGTTTTGCAAAAGTCAGGTGGTGCTATTGCACAAAATGTCACTATATTGTTAGCACACAGAAGGGACGGAGACAGCGGATAACAGTAGAGGTATTTATTAAACACACACAGCAGTGTCAAACTGGTAAACTGGCTTGGGAGACGAGGAGATCATTAGAAGCAGACGAACAGGAAACACTGGGGCAACGAAGAGACAGGTAAGTACTCCAACAGGTAAGCATATGCGTTAGTCCTTTTCCCAACGAGACCGGACAGCGAGTGAGCGTGAGTGAAGATGTTTTAAGCTGGCAGGGTGATGAGGTGCAGGTGCTGGGAATTAGTAATAGGGAGAGGGGGAGCGCTGTGATTGGGTGACGCTGGAGCCTGGCGTGTCCGTGACTGTCACGGAGTCGAATACGATCCCTTCAGCATCGGATTCGATCCCACACTTCACCCGATCTGCATCCCCGGACTATTGAACTCATTGTCCCACAATTCATTGCACTCCGCTCACCTGTTCCCTATCACCAGCACTCAGCCCTGCAACCAGCTTCACCTGTTTAATGTAATTACTGGACTCTTTATAATATGTGTTTTTGCTTTCATTCTTCGTCTGGTATTGTTGTTATTATGTTGGTTTGACCGTGTTCTGTCTGTTCCTGAGATCTGTAAGTTTTGCTCAGTGTGTGGTTTACCGCTGATATTTCTGCCTGTTTGATTCCCCTCTTAAGTGAGGTTTGTACCTGTTTGATTCTCCTCTGAAGTAAAAGTAAAGACTTTGATCAGAACTCTTGTGTATGCCTCGTCTGCTGCACGGTAACAGTATACCAGACCAAAACTAATATCTTTCTGTGGAATATTGTTCGTCATGTCGTGAAGATTGCCTGTGGTTTAATTTATTTGTTTCAGTTTGGATTGTTTACGTTACCTGTCATGGATCCCGCTACACCAAGTCCATCAGAAGCTGCCACCGAACTCCTTCACGCTCTGTCCCGTCATCTGAATGCCCTGCCTGTCTGTTCCCCTTAGCCGGTAAGCACTGCACCCTCTGGGAGTCCCATGGCCATGCCTAATCGTTTCTCTGGGGCAGCGGAGGATTGCGGTGGTTTTCTCCTCCAGTGTCGTCTGTACTTCAGTATGCAACCCCATCTCCATCCCACTGATGCGGATAAAGTTGACTTTGCTATCAGCCTCATGACTGGGTCCGCGTTACGCTGGGCACAGGGCTATTGGGAGGCTGGACATCGCGAGTCTTGCACCTGGGAGGATTTCGTTACTCAGGTTAAAAATGTGTTTGACCATTCTGCTTCTTCTCTCTCAATAGCTGACCAGTTATGCCGGATTCGTCAAGGCCGATCTTCAGTGGCTTCTAATCTTCGATTTCAGTATTCCTACCAAGAGCCAGCTGGATGGAACCAGTCCCAGCTGCTGCTGGCGTATAGACAAGGTTTATCAGCCTGAGGTAAAGATGCACATGTTGATTTATGGCGACACTGTTGAGCTGGAAACCTTCATTCAAAGATCCATCCGAATCTCTCAAAGAATCACTGCATGTCAGCGTGGTATCCCTAAAGTCTCCACTGCTCCTCCGCTGCATCCGCCCCAGCTCAGCGTGTCCTCAGCAGCCGCTACACATCATCATTCGCCGCTCCGCCTAATCCTCCAGCACCCGAACCCATGCAGATAAATAACTTCTGTCTTACTAAAGAAGAAAGACAACGACGAATCTCTCTCCGACTCTGTCTGTATTGTGGCGAGCCCGGTCATTTCATCTCTGCCTGCCCTGTCCGTCAGCCCCGACCCCGGGTGAGTGCGATTCAGCCGCCTCAAGCAGGTACTAAACTACAGTTAACGTCTCTAATCCTTGTATCCCTTACTGTTTCTCTTCCAGTAAAAGCCTTAGTGGATTCGACTTCAGTTACCTCGTCATCGCGTCGCTCAACCGCTTCCAGTTCACAATATTCTGGGAAAACCCCTGGGTTGGGGGCTCATCAGATCTTTCTCTCCTCGAGTGAAGCTGGAATGGGAACCTGCCATGACTGAGGAGTTATCGTTCTGGGTGCTGGAGGGGAGCTCAGTGGATCTTGTCCTGGGACGCCCCTGGCTGCAAACTCATCGTCCGGAGATGGATTGGGAGTCAGGAAGAGTTCTTCGTTGGCCAAAGGACAAGACTGTAAGCAAGTCACAGTCAGTTCCCATATCTATGTCTCCCATTTCCGTGAATATCTCCTCAGGGGACTCTGATGCCTCATGTGAGCCCCGTCTGGATTCTACGCCGAGGGTTTCGATTCCTCCCGAGTATGGGGCATTCCAGGACGTATTCAGCAAGGAAAAAGCAACTCAACTTCCCCCGGATAGGCCATGGGACTGTACCATTGAGCTGCTGCCTGGAGCCCCTCTTCCCAAGGGTCGCATTTACTCCCTGTCCCTCCCGGAACAGAAGGCCATGGGTGATTACATCAAGGAGGCTCTTCAGCAAGGGTTCATTCGTCCATCCACCTCTCCTGCAGCTTCAAGCTTTTTCTTTGTGGGGAAGAAGGATGGAGGGTTGAGGCCCTGCATAGATTACCGAGTACTCAATCAAGCCACGGTCAAGTTCCCTTACCCCCTGCCTCTCATTCCTCCATCCATCGAAAACCTTCGTAAGGGCTTTCATATTCACGAAGCTGGACCTTAGAAGCGCATACAACCTAATTCGAATTCGAGCGGGAGACGAGTGGAAGACGGCCTTCGTGACGCCCGCAGGACACTTCAAGTACTTGGTTATGCCCTTCGGGTTGGTAAACGCCCCTTCTGTTTTTCAAAGTTTTATGAATGAGATTTTCAGAGATGTTTTGGGTCTTTTTGTTATTGTTTATATAGATGACATCCTTGTGTACTCGAAGTCTCCCGCGGAGCACCGGAGCCATGTTCGACTCGTCCTCCAGCTCCTCAGAGACCACCATCTCTACCTGAAGTTAGAGAAGTGCGCTTTCCATCTCTCTGAGGTTCAGTTTCTGGGGTATGTGAACAACTCCACGGGGGTGTTCATGGAAAAGGACAAGGTGGAAGCTGTCCGGACCTGGCCTCAGCCCTCCTCCATCTGGAGTCTGCAGCGCTTCCTGGGGTTTGCTCATTTCTATTGACGATTCATCCGTCAGTTCAGCACCATCTGCTCACCCCTCACCTCTCTGCTCCATAACAAACCCAAAGCCCTGGTCCGGACCCAGGAAGGAACCGAAGCCTTCAACCTCCTAAAAGAAGCCTTCTGCACGGCACCTATCCTTCGACACTCGTCTCCAGAGCTCCCTTTCGTCATGGAAGTCGACGCCTCCACCACCAGAGTAGGTGCCGTGTTCTCCCAGCTGCAGGGGAGCCCAGCTCGCCTTCACCCATGTGCCTTCTTCTCTAAGAAGATGTCCCCAGCGGAGCAGAATTATGACATCGGGAACCGGGAACTCCTCGCTATCAAGCTGGCTTTAGAGGAGTGGAGGCATTGGCTGGAGGGAGCTAAGTATCCGTTTATTGTTTACACTGATCATAAGAATCTTCTGTATCTCCGTGATGCTAAAAGACTTAATTCTCGTCAGCCCAGTGGGCTCTTTTCTTCTCACGTTTTAACTTCACAGTTACCTACCGCCCTGGCAGCAAGAACGGGAAAGCCGACGCCCTCTCCAGAATCCACGCTCCTGACACAAACGCTGATCCTCCGGAGCCCATACTCCCTCCAGCCATGGTAATCTCTCCCATAGAGTGGGAGCTCGAGGAACGGATTCGTGCCAGCCAACGCAATCAGCCTGCTCCGCCGGGAGGTCCAGAGGGAGATTCTTCGTGCCTGAAGATCTGTGTGTCTCCCTAATGGACTCCGTCCATAGTGTTCCAGGTTCGGGACATCCAGGCCAGCAGCGCACCCTCTCACTGCTCTCCCCCCGTTACTGGTGGCCAGGTATGTCCAGAGATGTCGCCCGATATGTGCAGGGGTGCTCAGTCTGTGCCGTTACCAAGGTTCCCCGTCGACTACCCCAGGGCAAACTGCTCCCGCTTCCAGTTCCCCAGAGACCCTGGTCACATATCGCTGTAGACTTCATGACGGATCTTCCCAGCTCTGATGGTTACACCTGTGTCCTGGTGGTAGTCGACCGCTTCAGTAAGGGTTGTAAGCTACTCCCACTACCTGCCCTACCCACAGCCATGCAGACAGCAGAAACCCTGTTCCAGCATGTCTTCAGACATTTCGGCCTGCCCGAGGACGTTAGGTTAGGTTTCAGATCGTGGCCCCCAGTTCATCTCCCATGTCTGGAAGGCGTTCTTCAGGGAGTTGGGGGTCACGGTCAGCCTAACCTCCACAAGCGAACGGCCAGACTGAGCGCAAGATCCAGGAGATCGGGAGGTATCTCCGGGCTTACTGCAGTCAACATCAGCACAGCTGGCATCGCTTTCTCCCGTGGGCCGAGTATGCACAGAATTCCCTGCGTCAAGATTCCACCCGGCTAACTCCATTCCAGTGCATGCTCGGCTACCAGCCACCCCTCTTCCCGTGGACCGAAGAACCATCAGCAGTGCCAGCTGTTGACCACTGGTTTCGGGTCGGTGAGAGGGTCTGGAACTCTGCCCACGTCCACCTACAGGCTGCAGTCCGTAGGCAAAAGCTACACGCCGACCAACGTAGATCGTCTACGCCCATATTTCACCCGGGTCAGTTGGTCTGGCTGTCTACTCGGGACATCCGCCTACAGCTGCCCTGTAGGAAACTCGCCCCCAAATTCATCGGCCCCTTCCCTGTTGACAAACAAATCAATGCAGTGACTTACCAGCTGCAACTTCCCCGATCCTATTGTCTGGCCCCTTCGCTCCATGTGTCACTGCTCAAGCCCCGCACTAACCCTGTTCCTTTTCCTTCCCCAGAATCTGGTGCTGAAGGACCTCCACCTGCTGCTCCGGCGTCTCCACCTCCCATCGACGAACAGGACCGAATCTACTGGGTCAATTCCATTCTCCGGTCACGTCGGCGGGCCGGCAGACTGGAGTACCTCGTGTCCTGGGAGGGATACGGTCCAGAGGAACGCTGCTGGATTCCTCGCTCAGATGTTCTGGATCCTACCCTGCTCACTGACTTCCACAGAACTCATCCCACTCAACCAGGTCCCAGGCCACGAGGGCACCCCCGCCGACATCTGTTGTGGCCCGCAGGAGCGGTCCGTGGAGGGGGGGTACTGTCACGGAGTCGAATACGATCCCTTTAGCATCGGATTCGATCCCACACTTCACCCGATCTGCATCCCCGGACTATTGAACTCAATGTCCCACAATTCATTGCACTCCGCTCACCTGTTTCCTATCACCAGCACTCAGCCCCGCAACCAGCTTCACCTGTTTAATGTAATTACTGTACTCTTTATAATGTGTGTTTTTGCTTTCATTCTTTCATTCATTCATATTGTTGTTATTATATTGGTTTGACCGTGTTCTGTCTGTTCCTGAGATCTGTAAATTTTGCTCAGTGTGTGGTTTACCGCTGATATTTCTGCCTGTTTGATTCCCCTCTTAAGTGAGCTGTTTGTACCTGTTTGATTCTCCTCTGATGTAAAAGTAAAGACTTTGATCAGAACTCTCGTGTATGTCTTGTCTGCTGCACGGTAACAGTGACATATATGAGGTAAATAATGTTATTTAAAGCTCTAAGATTAGTCACTACATTTACAAAACATTTACTATAACTAGTGATTAAATAAAATTTGTAAAATTGTAAAAATAAAAAAGTAAAATCGGATGCTAAATAGTGAACATCCCTGGCCGCTAGAATTCAGTTATCTAAAGAATTGTAAATACAAAACTCAAGCACAAAATAATAATGTGTTAGGCACTGTAGACCCTCTAAGGGATAACTTGCCAAAGATTTCACTTAGAATAAATAGTGGGACAATATATATATATATATTTTTACAAATACTTTGTTGCGCCACCGGACATTTTGTAGGTGAGGAAGTTAAAAATACAGTCAAAAAATGAATTTAAACAGTTACAAATGTTACTTAACAAATGAAACTTGTTTCAACTCAGCATTCCAGACTCAAGAATATGCATTACATCCTTTTTGAAAATAATTTTAGAAAATTTGTCATTGACCTATGTTTATTTTATAGCCATATAACATTTCTGCATTCATCACATCCATTATATATAAGGCAAAGAAATGACCTGCAAAAATATCACATCACACACAAATACAGCTGTTCACTAAATACATCTCACAATAAACCAAATTAAATTCAATTATAGTTCAATGACAACAGTTGTTTATTTAAACTTTTACATTCTCTCACCTTTTTCTTTTAGTGGAGAGACTCATTGTGAGTTTAGTGTCACAATCGACTTCCTGCAAACAAAATACTGTATGTTATTTGGATGTCACTTTATTTCACAGTCCCGTTCTACCAAACCCATAGTGAATGCATGTAGCAGTGGTGTAAAAGTATGGCTTTAAAATGTAGAAAAGAAGACGCAATATTTTTTATCTGTTTCATTCTGTCTTAAGGTATATTAGCAGATAGATCTTATAATGTAATAATGCCGTATAAAGCTAAAAAAAGAGAAAATCACACAATTATTACATCAAAATGCTTCAATCCTGAAACTTCTCTAGAATACATCTCAAGACTATGGGTGTGTCTTGTTGCTGGTTTCAAGAAGAATATTTTAATGTTGGTTTTATTCACAAAACTATAACAACACATAGAATGTCAATCACTTCATTTAAAATAAATCTGCTCTTATATCTCAACTTCAATTGGGTGTGTTTTGTTACTGGTTCATATAAGAACATTCAGATGTTGGTTTTACTCACAAAACTATAACACAACAAACCTATTGAAATGTAACGAGTGGGAAAAAGAAATCTTTACAAAGATAGAGAAATACACCAGCACCATATGAACATTCTGCAGTTGTTTTTACACCTTTTACTCTCAAAGACTTGATACACTAAGTATCTCTCGACAGAAAATCTGTCTAACATCCAACATAAAGAAACTTGCTCACATTTGCTCTTTAACCTGTGCAGTGTCTCATATTATTGTGATGAACTGTATTTATGTGCTTTAAATGTCCTGATCTACAACAGAGATAACGCTTTTATTCTTGTTTTTCTCGTTTGAATGACGTCAATAATCCTGTTTTAAAAGACAAACAGTCTGTTTAACTGTTTAACAATCACCTTTCGTTTTTTATCAGATAACAATGTCATTAAATGTTCTCTTTTGTGACATACGACACACAGTCTTGTGTTTGAGTTTGTTCCTCTGAACACAGAAAAAAGTAAATATTATACGCAATAATTTCTAGTTCTTATACATGAACTAATGAACTTGATGTAAACTAAGTGCAGAGCAAGTCACGTAAATATCTAACAAAAACAATGAAAGATTTGTGATACTTACTGTGTCTTTTTCCTATTTTCGTAACGTATAATCAAGTGCAAAATGACTCCTGCTGTAATAGTTTCACTTTCACTTTCATCGAGAGAGAGAGAGAGAGAGAGAGAGAGAGAGAGAGAGAGAGAGAGAGAGAGAGAGAGAGAGAGAGAGAGAGAGAGAGAGAGAGAGAGGGGTGTTGGAACCGCGGAAACAACAGAAAACTTCACTCCCTGGCTGGTGGCTGATGTAGGTATGAAGAAACGTGGGGTGATTTCAGGAGTGCCCTTAAATGTAACTATGGAGGAAATAAAAGGAAACTTGATTGGAGGCAAAGTTGCTTCGGTCAAAAGACTGATGACATGGAAAGATAGAAAATGTGATCTTTAGAAATATATATATATATATATATATATATATATATATATATATATATATATATATATATATAATATATATATATATATATATATATATATATATATATATATATATATATATATATATATATATATATATATATTATATATATATATATATATATATATATTATATATATATATATATATATATATATATTGTGTGTTAATTCACTTTGAAGACAACAATTTACCAGTAAGGGTGAAACTAGGTTTCATCAGTTATGTTGTGCAAGAATTCCCCCTCCTTTACGTTGTTATAACTGTCAGCGCATAGGGCATACTGCTGCTGTTTGCAAAGGGAAAATGTGGAGAAGAGCATGAATAAGCATGAATGGGAAGTGTCAGGAAGGAACTAAAATGAAATGCTGCAATTGTGGGGGAGAGCACAGCATATTGCAGGATATGCAGGATGTCCAGTACAGCAGCAGGCTCGTGAAATCCAGAAGGCAAAGTCCATCCAGAATTTAACAGAAGCAGCTCACAAAGTGAAACATGTAGCAGAAACAAGAGTGCAAAATAAACAGGCGCAAAATTCTCATACAAGTGAGTCAATGAAACAGTTGAACTCGTCAAAAAATGATTCAAAATTGATTTTGTGGCGTTTATTTGTGCAGTGGTGAATGGCACTGCACAGGTGGAAAGATGATCTGACAAAATTAAAATTGTGGTGAGCAAACAAATTCCTGAACTGCATTGGTATGTCAGCAGAGCAAATTCACAAGATATTAAAATCTAAAGAAGGAAAAACAGAAGGAAGTGTAACAATAAGTTATGATGCATCCCAATGTAGTGATATATAGCATTATCATGTCTTTCCTGTTACTTCATTGGAATGCCAGAAACTTGATCGGGAATGGGCAGGAGTTAAAAAAATATATTGCAGATATGAATAAATCTCCTGATATAATTTGTGTACAAGAAACACGGCTATGCAAATCATTGGATTTTAAGATGAATGGATATGAGGTAATAAGGAAAGACAGGAGTAATGGTAGAGGTGGAGGGTGTGCGACATTCATAAAAGAAAATGTGATATACAGATATGTAAATAGTGAAAGTATTTCAGAGAGCATATGTATAGAAGTAATGGGTTTACAGGGGGTAGTCAGATTATTACATTTTTATAATCCTTGTTCGGAAATATCAGTAGATATTCTGGAAAATGCCATGGGAGAATTATCAAACAAAATGATTATGTGTGGTGACTTTAATGCTCACAATAGTATTTGGTGTAGTAGGAACACAGATAAGAGGAGATAGAGGAGGAATGTCATGTTTAGATGTCACAATAGTTTCAGCATCATTAGCTGGTAAATGTATATGGTCAATATCTAAAGATAATATAGGAAGTGATCATTTTCCAGTGATATGTGAAATTCAACGTGTAATAATAATAATAATAATAATAATAATAATAATAATAATAATAATACATTAGAACTAGTAGGTTGACAATCGATTTTGAGAGAAAAACTGCAGTATAAACGAATTATCTCGGTTAAAAGGAATTATTTTATAATAGAAAATATGACAAAAGCTGAAACTATTTCTGAAAGAATTTAAACTTTCTGAAGTCTCGACTCACAGCTTTAATAGCGATATCGCTAGCTGTTAATAGTCTGACTCCTACTGGCAGAGTGTCAACAAAATGTTTTAATGACCAAATACAAACAAAAATAACTTTTTAGTCTTATATGTGAAAGGTAATTTCGTGAAAACTGTTTTAAATTAAGCAGCACAAGACATGGGCATTTTTCTCCAGTCCAGTTATGAGAGTTATGGAAACGTTGACCTAGCTAAGATGGCGTTGACGTACGATCCAGAGGCCAATGTTGCGTCTAGTTATTAAATCTTTTCTTATACATTTGGTCTGACATAGAAATGTGAGGGCGTAGGTGTGGCTAAGCCTTAACGTTTACAAAGAATATCTCTTTGCATTTGAGACTTTAAGCTTTGTAACTTTGCAGGTCTTATACATGTGCATATATATATATATATATATATATATATATATATATATATATATATATATATATATATATTCAATTCAATTCAATTCAATTCAATTCAATTCAATTCAATTCAATTTTATTTGTAAAGCGCTTTTCACAAAGGACATTGTATCAAAGCAATACCTCTGACATGACGTGTTATAGTTGCAATCTGTAGCATGTGCAATCCGTAATGAAGGACACAATTTGCCATTGATCGCATCTATAACTCGCTATGCAGTTTACAGGATACAGAGGCATACATTGTAGGATACAGAAATTACTTTAGAGAGTGATTAAAATGTTATATGTGAAGTGTGATGTAGTAGATTTGATTGTAATTTAACAGGTGCAGGAGGTTGTCCTGGGTGGTCGTCATTTAGCAGCACCATGATGGACATCAGGTGGGGCAGTGTTGTGCCAGCTGGAACTCATTCCTCGGGATACCTCGGAGAAAGGGAGAGGGAGAGAGAGAGAGAGAGAGAGAGAGAGAGAGAGAGAGAGGGGACAGAACAGAGTAGCATTAGCGTAGCAGCCGTTCCTATGTAGATGTAGGCAGTTATATGTGATAACACATGCAGTATGTAGTATGTGTGTGTGCCCGGTTCCAGTTGAGTTAACTATTGCGGCCTTAGATAGTTGGATCTGAGATTACGTGAATGCGAGGCTAAAGAGATAAGTCTTTAATTTAATTTTAAACAGTTCGAGTGTGTCTGAGTCCCGGACTTTACTGGGAAGGTCGTTCCATAGTTTTGGTGCTAAGTAGGAGAAGGATCTTCCACCTTTAGATTTTTTTGATATTATATATATATATATATATATATATATATATATATATATATATTCTTAGACTATGGGCACTTTTATGTACTTTGATCCTAAAAATACATATAATTTTTGACAAATTCTTTTTTCTTTGTCAAACTATCAATAAAACCAGCTTACACCACCATGATTTTTTCATACTTTCCAACCTCCTTATATGTGTCAAAATCACTGTTTTCTCCTTGTCGCACACCCAGATTTCATCAATGAAAATACAGTTTAAAAATATGACTTATCTGGTAACTATTAATGTACCTGAATTAAGCACTAGTAAAAGTAGTACATTATAGTATTTAACGTGAGACCACTATCAATATTACTTTTTATACAAAATATAGCTGTCAGTATTGGTGTCATTTCCACCACAATGCTGTAATGTCCCTTTAAAAAGTTTGTGTGAAAGATTGTTTAGGTGGTTTCTATGGAAACGTTCAGTGACATCAGAGCACATGCTGGACTTGGAGGGAATTTTAAATTTTCTTCAACAACAAATGAAGAAAAATCAAGGTAAATATTGCTTGGTCAGTTAATATATTTATTCTACGTCATTTCCAAACATGCTGTACCTTCAAGGGTGTTTTCAAAAAGCTAAAAATGTTAAGTTAAATAAGAGTATTTTGCATACATCACATGCTAAGTATTAATTCAAAGCTAATCAGTGAAGCTATCTTCCATTTTTTTTTTACAAAAAACTACAGAAAGGTCATTTCCACCACAGTCATTTCCACCACACTGCCCTCTGTGGTGGAAAAGACAGCATGTGGTGGAAATGACATTTATGATTAAAAAGTACAATTGATATGGATTGTGAGAGTAGATTTGTGTAATACTTTTTATATTATAATATAATATATCAATCCAGAAACAGTCATGCTCCAGCATTGGGACGAAGCTTCCCCCTCAACCAGTACATCGCATCCTGACACACCTCAAATAGGTCTGCGGCACAGTATGGACTTGAGGGACACGTTGGTCAGTGGTGTGCTGTGAAGTATGATGGAGATATTTATCCTGGCATCATACAGGATACTGATGTCTACAGTGGTGCTCTGGTTAAAACCATGAGCCGTGTTTGTCTCGATCGTTTTTTTTGGCCTCTAAGGGATGACATAATCTGGTACCAAACAAAGAATATCATCAAAGTTCTCATCACACATTAAAAATGTATCCACAATTTATGATATCGTGCTCTACTTAATATAAATATTCAAGGTATTTATCTTCTAATAAACTCTTACCCAAACCAATATTAAATTTCAGAGTGTGACAGGTGACATTTGGTCCTTAGGGCAGTTAATTTATCTCATTAACAAATGTATAATTATTGTACATTGTGGAAAAACTGGTAAAAGTACTTACAAAAATGATCTTAGACAATTCTTGAGTGGCATAAGTTATTCTATTTTTTAATAACAGCTGTATATTGAGATGTGGTGGAAATGACATTTGTTCATTGCAGGTCGGAAAAAATGTAAAATATTAACAATTGCAAGTGTCTGCAAGTGTTCCAGCGCTTTATGCCTCATTGCATTCAAGGAATGCAGCGTTCATTTAACGAACGAAACCGTGTTAGCAGCGTAAAGGTTCATTTCGTCTGTTTTCGACAACGGCCGGCAACGCACTTTATTGCCTGCTGCTCGTCGTTATTTACACTTCTAAAGTACTTTGCACCAGGGACCGTTGCTATTTCACAAATACAACGGTATATGTGTTGCCCTGATATAGCATGAAAGGGCGGATATTGAAAAACTTTCCCCTCCGTCTTGTTTCCTTCGATTTCAATTCCTATTATTCCTTTTTTCCCCTAATTGCTAGTCCTAATGGTTCTGATACAAGTGAATATAATAAAGCTGAAAGTGGACACCCTTGTCTAATTGATCTTGTTATTTTAAAACAGTCTGTTAAAAATCCATTACATTTTATCCTTGTTAGTGCACTCCTTAAAACATCTAATAAATACCCATGCTCAACCCTATCAAAAGCCTTTTCGAAATCTAAGCTAATAACATATCCTTCTTCTTTTTTTTCTTTCATGTACCATATTGTGTCTCATATGCTCATTGTTATATCCGATATATCTCTCCCTTTTACTCCATACACTTGATTTGTTTTAATTATATGTAACCAGGTGGAAAAGCTGTTGTCAAACACAAGACTGTTTTTTTAGACCCTGGGTTGAATGTAGTGAGCATAGTGTGTTGTTCAGGTCTTTTTGTGTGTTGCTGTAATGTTGTGCTGGCCCTTTAAGAAACACGGCTGTGTGAGTGCCCAGATAGCACACGCACGTCGTGCAGACATCTGTGCGACGTCGTCATTTTCGTCTGGAAGACGTATATTTTAGAGCGTTTGCTCATCTGCAATACGTCGCCGAGACGTCCCTACCAGCTGTTAAAACGACGTCTAGGCGATGTCTATAAGACGTTAATAATTTAGAACGTCGGCAATCCGCTCTTTTAAAGATGTTTATCAGATGTTTATACGTCGGCAAGACATCTGATTTATGTAGCCCAGACATCGTTTTACAATACGATTCCTCCCATTAATAAAATTAACTCACATAAAATCCAGCCATACACATCTTCACGATTAAATAACCACCCTGTTCTGAATCTACAATAAAACACGCATTTGTTGATTATTTTAAAAATATTTATTAGGCAAAAAAACGTATTTCTAATTTATTATATCAATTACAACTTTTTATTAATTATAAAAATCCATATTAACATAACTCCATAACATATATTCAAACAAAACAATACACTATAACATACATTTAATTTAAATAACAAACTATTACACCCTCCCTGGAGCCAAGCGAAGGAAATCTTTAATATATTTCTCCGCCTCTGCTTCTGTTGGAGACGGCAGGACGGGATTCCTTATGGCTGAAGCTGCATGTAAAAAACAAACAAACAAACAAACAAAAACACTTTATTTTTTAAAACGAATAAATCTGTCAAAGATAGCCAATCAGTGAGTTCAGGTGCGTCAAACACTTCCTGCGCGAGCTATGTGCGTGAGTCTACGCTGATGCTGCGTGGAGAAGACACGTGTCCTGACGAGTTGTGAGGAAAAACGTGCTTAAGGTAAGTATAAAACAAATATATTTTAATAGTAATTGTGTGGTGTCTGTGATCGGTTATATAATAACCTTGAAATTACGTTATGTTGATCATCTGTTAGTTAGCTAACGAGCGAGTTGTGCCCGTTTCTGTGGTTGGGCAACGACACTTTAACTGATCAGTTAACCCAAGGTTCGTTAAACAAGCCATTATATTTGCAACTATATTTCGGACAATTGCACTTTGCTGCGGGCATTACCACATGTTTGATTATGTTTGACTCATGAACATGTTAGCAAAGTACTTATTTAACTTAACGCTGTAACTTCCCGCCATTGCACCTAATGCATGTACAACATGTGAACTTACCTGTTAACAGGGACCCGATGTTGGACTTTCTTATCCCCCGCTTGTCTCCTCTCCCACACCAGTTCAGTTGGCGGGCGACGTTGGTGCTGAACACCTTGGAGCAGATTCTCCAGACGGTCTTCTTCATTGTTGGCCCGCCGCTGATGGATAATCTGTTCACCTTCAACAGGTACATTAAAATACGTTTTAGCAAAGAAATGGACCTCTTCTGTACTGTACTAAACACTAGTACCCGTCAAATGTTTGGAATTAATTAATCTTTTG
The DNA here is from genome assembly GCA_019155185.1 of Beaufortia kweichowensis. Lineage (NCBI taxonomy): Eukaryota > Metazoa > Chordata > Actinopteri > Cypriniformes > Gastromyzontidae > Beaufortia > Beaufortia kweichowensis. The sequence goes on along the minus strand of CM032816.1, from coordinate 880,731 downwards.
TAATGCTTTTGAAAGTTTGTTAACGTTCACCGATTGCATTGATTTGATACAAAATTTATGCTGATTATTATTAATGTTGAAAGTTGTGCTACTTCATAGTTTTGTGGAAACTGTGATAAACTACCTTTCAAAAGTTTAGTGCAGGGATGGGCTCCAACCCTAATTAAACACACCTGAACAAGCTAATCAAGGTCTAATTAGGCATACACTTTGAAACTTTGAGGCAGGTGTGTTGAGGCAAGCTGGAGCTAAACTTTGCAGGACAGCGGCCCTCCAGGACCGAGTTTGGACACCCCTGGTTTAGGGTGAGTAACAATTTTAATAAGCAAAGATCAAAAATGGATCAAATCTGTCGAAGATCAAACACATTTATAACATTTCAGAAGATTTGCATTTCAAATAAATGCTGTTCATTTGAACTTTGTTCATCAAAGAATCCTAAAAAAGGATCACTGTTTCCTCAAACATGAAGTGGAAAAAACTATTTTAATGTAGATAAGAACCATCATCAATAATTGACCAATAGTAATTGCTAATATCCGAGCATAAAAATGGCTTATGAGAATGTCATGTGACACTGAAGACTGGAGTAATGATGCTGAAAATCAAGCTTTGATCAGAATAAATGACATTTTACAATATATTCAAATGGAAAAGTTATTTAAAATAGTAATAATATTTAAAGGAACACTTTTTTTGAACATGGGCTCATTTTCCACCTCCCCTAGAGTTAAACAGCTGAGTTTTCCCGTTTTCGAATCCATTCAGCGATCTCTGGGTCTGGTGGTGCCACTTTTAGCATAGCTTAGCATAGTTCATTGAATCTGATTAGACCGTTAGCATTTCGCTTAAAAAATGACCTATTTAAAACTTAACTCTTCTTTAGTTAAATCATGTACTAAGACCGACGGAAAATGAAAAGTTGTGATTTTCTAGGCTGATATGGCTAGGAACTATACTCTCATTCCGGCGTAATAATCAAGGAACTTTGCAGCAGGTGCAATGATATTACGCAGCGCCTCTCACAAACGTCTCCATGGTTGCAAGCCACACTCCCTGTGCAAGCAGGGGCTCACAGACGCTGCGTAATATCATGAAATGGATTTGAAAATGGTAAAACTCAACTGTTCAACTCTAGGGGAGTCTATTTTTTAAAAAGAAGTGGAGTGTTCCTTTAACTGTTAATGCTTTCAAAATCTACATTTCAAACTTTTGGCAAGTAGCGTGTAAACATACACACTACATTTCATTAGTAGTTGTAGGTGGACAATTCCATTTCTTACCATTCTCTGCATAAACCCTCTGTCTGACAGACTTTGTTCCAGCCGGTCTAGATCCTCAGTGGATGCAAGAGGAAAGATGCCATCATCTTCATCATTTTGCACTGCCACTGGGGGTAAAAAGCGCCTGTTCCCCACTAGAGACTGGACCAGTGAAGTCAGGTGGTTGATCTTCTGGTCCATTTTCTCTAGTGTTTCTAGAATTGCCCTTTCTACAGCTGCAGTACAGAAGAACATTTAATTTGGCATGGAGTTTTTATTAATAATATGCATTTTACAGTTTGTTTGTTTTTCGAAGTTGATAAATAACTTACATGTACATTGATTTGGTACCAGACGCAAGACTGGATTTTGCTGTCTCATGCCAGAAGTACCTGCAAGTAAAAATTTACTGTGAGGTTTTCAATGTCACAAAACAATGTTTTCATTGTCACGTGTGCCTCTGACTTTGTGGATGTTACCACTCATATAATTTTTTTTCAGCCTTTTACCTGGCTTGGTTAAAGGGTTAGTTCAACCAAAAATTATGTCCTCAATTACTCACCCTCAGGACGTCCAAACCCGTAAGACCTTTGTTTATCTTCAGGACACAAATTAAGATATTTTTGATGAAATCTGAGAGATGTCAGTTCCTTCATATACTGCCTTTGCAATGAACACTTTGACTCTTCAGAATGTTTATAAAGAGATCAGAAAACTAATCCATATGAATTTAGCAGTTTAGTCCAAATTTTCTGCTTTATGATGAACAGATTCAATTTAGGTTTTTACTCGCATGTAAACTTTGATCATTGATCTTACCAGTGCTGATGCCGCTCTCTCTCCTATTGCGGTCTTTGATTCTGAAATTAGCTACCTGATGACCAATAAAATGCAGCTCATATCTGTTTCTTTCGTTGACGTGTAATGCATTAAATTTGCATATAGCGTGGGAATTGAAGATCAGATTTATATCCATTTTGCAGTGACACATTTATGTGGCCAAGTGTAAATGAAATCGTCCAATCTGTAAAAATGCATGAAGTCACCAGATGTAAACAGGCCCTTTATGTTCGTTTTGAAGAGTTAAAGTGTCAGTTGCAAAGACAGTCAATGGAGGAACTGAAATCTCTCAGATTTTATCAAAAATATCTTAATTTGTGAAGGTCTTACGGGTGTGGAACAACATGAGGGTGAGTACTTAATGACAAATCTCATTTTGGGGTGACCTAACTCTTTAAGAGACACACTGGAGCTGAAAATGGGGGAGCTGGAAAGTAAAAACTTAAAGTAAGCTGAGGCTGATGGTTTTCATGACAGCATAAAACAATATATGTACAAAAATACTTTGTAGGTAACATACTCTGTTCTCTTTCTTGGTGGTCACCTGAGGGTCTCAGGACAGAAAAGGTGTGCTCTATGGATTAAACAGATGTAATTATAAGTATTAGATTGTTTAAATGTGTTTGATTCCCTCATGCCTAATTAATGCTCTTGTACCTTGTGTGTTAGGTGGATCAACACCATAGCCGACTCCGTGATGGTCTGCCTGAGAGATGCCCAGTGTCACTGAGAAAGGTGGAGCTGGTAAGATTTGCTTGTTACCAACACAAGTTAACAAACACAGATTTTGGTTCACTTCTTATAATAACAGTATGGTTTATTTATTCATTATTACACTGGCATTACCAACAATCTCCAGTCAGTAAATCAGTTTTTTTTTTTGAGAACATTAAGGAGTACATTAAGGACTAGGGCTGCACGATTAATCGTATTTTAATCGCGATAAAGATATCTGCTTCTCTCGACTGATTTTAAATAATCGTCACGATATTGGCCCGTTCATTATTTATCCTGAAAACGTGTTTTTTCTTTGGGATATGCTTGTGGTTGCCAGATGCAAAGAGCTTAAATCCCCCAAATAGAGCTTTTCCCTTAAAAGGATATACTTTCTTCCCGGTATTTTACTTAATCTGTGCAATCTGGCAACTCTGTGCACGCGCTCCCTCTAAAGGCGGAAGAAGCCCTGACGATCTGAAAACCAACGTGCGCCTGAGTTTAGCGATCTCCACAGCGAAATTCTGCTTCAGTAAAGGTGTCATACAGCCAGTCTTTGTTTCTTCACAAGCCACTTGTACTATTTGTGTGACTAAATCTGCCATGATCAAACCTTCAGCGATGAATTTCAACAAATGCAACACTGATCTCCAACACACTGTTGGCAGAACACACTTTTGTTTCATTTATTTTCATTATTTTTTTTATCTTACTCTGTGTTCTTCCTTGGTGGTCACAATCACCTGAGGGTCTCAGGACAGAAAAGGTGTGCTCTGTGGATTTGAAAAGATCATGTAATAAACAGTTTTAGATTTTGTTGAAGTTGACATTTTTTTTGGTTTCTTCCTCCCTATTCTATTGTAATTAATGCTCTTGTACCTTGTGTACTAGGTGGATCAACACCATAGCCGGCTCGGTGATGGTCTGCCTGAGAGATGCCCACAGTCGCTGAGAAAGGTGGAGTAGGTAAGATTTGCTTATTATCAACACAAGTTAACACACAGAAAAATGTGTTGCTAATTGAAATTTCAGAAAAGAATAAAACCAAAGAATTACATGAATTACAACTAGAGATGCACCGATGTATCGGCCAATAAAAGCAATTATTTCTGCTATCAGCTGATTGTTTAGAAACTGCTGATGATCAGGACAGTTTATATGTTCTCAATCAAAACGGGCTGAAAAAAGTGTTTAGACTGTAGGGCTGTAGCTAACGATTATTTTGGTAATCAAGTAATTGTTTGATTACTCTAACGATTCCTTGAGTAATCGCGCCAGACCCCTCCCCTTCCTCCTCTGGGCGCAGGCACGTGCGCTGAGCCAGGGAGGTGCACTCACTGCTTGGCATTTATCACAACTATTCGGTGTTTCAATTACATGATGTTTATTTTAGGTTTCAGATATTTAAATACACTTAAGTACTAGTAACAATACATTTAGAGTTTGTAAAATATACACTTGTTAAGATTTATGTATTTGTTCTTGCAGAAGTTAACGTATAGAAAAGTACTATAGCATAAATATGTCTGCCAATGATTTATCCTTTATTCTTCATTGTGCTGAGCGTTTCCTTTCCTAGCATTGTCTTTCAATGATTTATCCTTTATTCTTTATTGTGCTGAGCGTTTCCTTTCCTAGCATGACCGGACCCTTAGCGAGGCCTATGATTTGAGACATGTTCTGCTTTTCACTTTTAGCTTGTGTCTCATGATCTGTGTATCGAGGTCAAAAGTTCTTCATGATCTATGTGTGTTTATATTACCTTATATGGATGTACTAACCTCAATAAAAAGGCTGCAAGGAGAGAGAAGACTGAGAGAGAGGCGTTGATGATCTTTGGATCAGTGAGACTGCTCTCTCCCTTGCAAGCATTATACACCAGTCTTGGTCTGATTGTTGTCTTTATTGATAGTAGCATTTGAGTAAACCTATCATCTTGGTCCTTCGAGCCGGATTCCAACATACCCGAAGATCAACGGTGGGGAGACACTTGAGAAGCCCGTCGACGGCCGGATTCCATAGGAATTGGCCGAAAGTCCTGGTGGTGAAAATTCCTCGCCAGGCCGGCCTTAGGTTTCCCGGCTGGTGGTCTCGGATTGACGGAATTCGAAGCAGGACAAGAATCAGACGCAGTGCACTGGGTGAGCAAATCTTGAAGAATTTGCTAGATAGTAAATCTTGTAGAATTTACTAAATGTTGTCTTAGACCTTGAAGAGTCTAAGTAGGTAAATCTAGTAGAATTTGCCTGAAAGTAAATCTTGTAGAATTTACTGAAAGTTGTTTTAGACATTGAAGAGTCTAAATGGGTAGATCTAGTAGAATCTACCAGTGAATATTGTGTGCATGGTATGTGTGTGTGTGTGTGAATGTCATGTTCAGGACACTGAATCAGCAGCACAGAGGAAACCTAACGGTGCCAACAAAATCTGTGGTCTGACTGAAGTAGGTGCTCTGGACCTCTGAAACATTTAATTTTTTTATTTTTTGTAGTACATATATATATTATCATTAATTATTAAGTATAGTCGACTTAGAAGTATAATTACTAAATACATAATTATGGGAAATTGTTGTGGCCATTGTGTAGAACAGCCTGAATTGATAGGAGATGTGAAATATATGGCAAAATTAGGAGAAGATAATATAAAGTATGTTAACAAGTGGAAAAAGAAATATCAGTGGACAGGGAAGCTGAATGTTGAAGAATGTAAGAGTCTGATGCAGAGATTAGAAGCAAAGTCAATGACTAGGAAGGGTATTAAGAAGAGAAAGATTGAAGAAGAAGTGCAGTGTGCGAGACAATGGGTCAAAGAAAGTTTGAAACGTCAAGAGGGCAAGAAGAAAAGAGAAGCGAAACAGTTAGCTGAAGAAGAAATAATGGCAATATGCAGAAAAGAGGATAATGAAACAGGTCCAGTCCCCAGACGTAGGGAAGTTGAAAATGGTCAAGCTCAAGCTCAAGTTCAAACTCAGGTTACACCCCCACCCTATGAGGAAGCACAGAAAGAGCTAGAAAAAGCATTACAAAGAATGAAAGATTTAGAGGTAGAGGATAAGAAGGAGCCACCTTATCCTTTAAGGTCATTAACAAAAATGGACAGAAGCTTTAATGAAGAAAGTGCTACAGTTATGCCCATGATACAAGTAGCAAACCCTGATATAGAAGCAGAACAGCCATTTGTATTAGTGCATAGACCATGGACTGCTGTTGAATGTGAGGGAGCAGTAGGGATGCTACCTTCGTACAAAGAAGACATAGAAGAGTTTATTACTCAGATGGAACAGCTACGTAATACATACTACTTAAATGGGTATGAGATGGTACAAGCGCTGCAGGCAGCCTTAAAAATAGACTGGGGAAAAGTCAGAGGAAATTATACAGGCAGGTTGCAAAATGGTGAAATAATACCATATAATAGTCCTCAGATGCAACAAATACTTGAGCCAGTGTATGCCAGAATGAGAGTGATTTTTCAAAGACGTGCAAATTACGGGGCATTAGCGGGAATAAAACAAAAAGATGAAGCAGCAGTAGATGATTTTGCTGTCAGATTTGAAAAAGAATTCCGAGTTCATAGTGGAATCCCACATAATGATGATAATAATGGCCCATACCAACAACAGTTGAAAAATGCACTTATGCAAAGTTATAGACCAGAAATAGCAGGATATATAAGAAAGCATTTCGTGACATTTGACACAGCCACTGTAAATGAATTGAAGAACTGGGCTAGGCATGCAGAGAAAGTTTCTCATGATAAAACCCAAGCCTGACAGAGACATTTTATCAAGGACCTTTTAGAGGTCAGGGAAATAGACGAGGCAGAGGTGGTAATAGAGGCCAAGGACGGGGTGGTCAGAGAGGGAATGGTGATGATGTATGCTGGAACTGTGGAGAAAAGGGCCATTGGGCCAGAAACTGTCAGAAAAATGCAAAAGTAAGACAGGGAGAGTTTTATCCCCCTCCCCTTCAGAAACAAAAAAACGGAAGAGAGGGACATAAAGAGTTTCGTCCCCCACCCCCTGTAAACCCAGATTACGAAACAGATTGACTAGATGAACCCATAGTAGACTGTGCAGCAGCCATACAGACTATGGGGATTTTTAAAGTACAACCAGAAATAGAATTACAAGTAAATGGTGTAATGGTGCGATTTTTGTGTGATTCAGGAGCATGTAGAACTGTGCTGAAAGAGTATATACCACATCTTATCCCCTCAGGCCAAACCATATTAGTAAAATCTGCAGATGGACAGATAGAGAGGAAGTGCATTTCCAAACCATTGCATATTAGGGATGTAGTACAGAATAAAGACATTTATGCTGATGTAGTTATGTCTCCCAGATGTCCAATTAACCTCTTAGGAAGAGAATTAATGTCCAGACTTGGAATAAGTTTAATACCCGTCAAGGGAGGCATGAAAAGCATACATTCCAGTCGTGGCCCATGTAGACAGTCCTGAAGAAAATTTATTAGACTACTACTACACCCTTGATTTAAAACCTGACATAGGAATGCCAGATGATTTCAAACAAAGAGCTCTAACATATTTGAGCAACCCAGAGAATACAATGTCCAATTCTGATTTACATGTGACCATGAGATATGACTATTACAGTGCTATTGATTTGACATACTTAAGGGAGTTGGAAGAACTGAGAACTCAGCCAGTAAAAGTAAAGTATGTGTACAGTGATGGTATTTCAGTTGCAGTCGCTCAAGCTGAGCTCACACCCGAAGCACAAGAGATGTATAGTATGCCTGTCATACCCCATATATCACTAGCTAAGTCAGGAACGATGTCATGGGCTGACTTAGGGGAAATAGCACAGAAAGCTAAACAAACCAAAGATTGGGCCCCCACAGGACAGGAAGGCCAGTGTTACAGTCATAGTCTCCAAATATACAGAAGTAAAATAACAGGAGATTTCCTTGCAAGTCCTGCTGTTCATCAAGAACAAACTGAACAAACTCAAATGTGATTAACACTTTTGTCGAGAGACGAGGAAGATTTAGATTCTCTCCCGCCCACACTGTGGACGAAAGATGTTACAGATGTAGGCAGATTGACCACTGCACAGCCAGTAGTTATCACCCCAAAGTCAGATTGGAGACCTAGAATTAAACAATACCCACTTAAAGAAGACGCTATAAGAGGTATAACCCCAGTGATTCAAGATTTACTTAGAGCTAAAGTTATTAGAGTTTGTAATGATTCCCCCTGTAACACACCAATATTTCCTGTAAGGAAAGCAAACACAAATGAATGGCGAATGGTGCAGGATTTGAGAGCAGTGAATGAAGCAGTGCGATCTCGTAACCCCCTAGTTCCAGATCCACATACGCTATTAAATCAGTTAAAACCAACATGCAAAGTGTTCACTGTAGTAGACATTAGCAATGCATTTTTCTCTATTCCCATACATCCAGATTCACAGTTTTGGTTTGCCTTTACCTTTCAGGGAAAGTCATATACGTACAAATACAGGTTACCCCAAGGTTATTGTGAAAGCCCAACGATTTATTCACAAGCAATTAGTAATTGTTTAGCAGCATTTAATCCTCCGATGGAAAGTCAAATACTTATATATGTAGATGACATTTTAGTGGCCTCTGACACTGAAGAACAATGCAGAATTGATTCTATAGCTTTGTTGCAGTATTTAGCAAAAACAGGAAATAAAGTCAAGAAACAGAAACTGCAGTGGGTAAAAAGAGAAGTTCAATACTTAGGGCACAGACTTTCATCCGAAGGAAAATTTATACAGGCACAGAGAAAACAAGCTATTTTAGATGTACCAAAACCTGTAACAAAAAGACACATGATGTCATTTTTAGGATTGTGTAATTACTGCAGGGCCTGGATCCCTAGCTATGCTCAAAAGACACAACCACTTTTAGATCTCATTTATGGAAATGCTATGACATTGTCAGATCGCATAGAATGGAATGAGATAGCTGAGAAGGCTTTTGTTACAATCAAACAAGAACTTGTGTCTTCAACTGTATTAGCTTTACCAGATTATGACAAACCATTTCAGCAGACAGTAGATTGTAGAGAGGGATTTATGTCATCAGTTCTCTCACAAAAACATGGCACTAAATGGAGACCTGTAGCTTTTACTCTAAGAAATTAGATTTTGTTGCAGCATCTTTGCCTCCATGTGTGCAAGCAGTTTGTTCCAAGAGCAATGGCAGTAGAGGCATCAGCAGAAATAGTGTTATTTCATGAACTAGTTCTATTAGTCCCACATGCCGTGAGACATACTGTTATTACAAACCAAAATGTCTTTTTCTGTCTCCTGCAAGACATCTATCTTGCATGACTATATTATTGTCACAGCCACATATAACTATTCAAAGATGTAATGTTTTGAATCCTTCTACCCTGCTCCCCCTAACGAGAGTGAGGGAGAGCCGCGATAGCTGTGTAGAGTTGACAGATCAGCTAGTACTCCCAAGGCCAGACTTATCAGACAAGCCTTTGCAGGGAGGATATTTATGGTTTGTGGATGGTTCATGTTACAAAACTTCAAACGGCCAGACTTTAACAGGATATGCTGTAGTGAGCTTACAAGAAATCATTGAGGCTAAACAGTTATCACATACATATTCAGCACAGGCAGCTGAAATAATAGCCCTTACTAGAGCATGTCAGTTGGCAGAAGGAAAAGAGCTTACTGTTTATACTGATAGCCAGTATGCTTTTTCTACTATTTTTGTTTTGCAAAACAGTGGGATAGACGAGGTATGAAGACCTCCACAGGAAAATCAGTCACTCATGCAGGGTTACTGAAAGAACTTTTACAAGCTGTTTTATTACCATCGAAACTAGCAGTTTGCAAATGCGCAGCCCACACCAAAGGCACAGACATTGTTACAATAGGGAACCGAAAGGCGGATGAGGCCGCAAAACAGGCAGCCACAGGAATTTATGGCACAGCACAGATTTACATGAACACACAGACATCACTGATAGATCATACTGTTCTTAGAGACATGCAGAATGCCGCACCACAAAAAGAACAAGAATACTGGAAAACGCAAGGTGCTGTAAAAAATAATGATGATTTAATGTGTGTAGATGATAAGCCTATTCTACCCAAAGCTTTATTTAAAGCAGCAGCAATATTGAGCCATGGGCCATGCCATGTCTCAACAGGAGGGATGGTAAACAGTATAGAGAAATGCTTTAAAGCCTATGGTTTCAATTCTTACTCAAAAAATTTTTGTAAAGCATGTAGAGTGTGTATAAGACATAATGCACAGGGAAATCTGAGACCAAAGAGAGGACGTTTTCCAGAACCACAACACCCATTTCAACATCTTTGTATGGACTTTATAGAATTAAGTCAAAGTGGACCCTATCGTTATTGCCTGGTGATAATAGATGTTTTCTCAAGATGGGTAGAAATTGTGCCTTCAGCAAAAGCAGATGCAATAACGGTGGCAAAAGCTATGTGTAAAAATATAGTCCCAAACCATGGTATACCTGAAAAGATATACAGTGACAATGGTCCTCATTTTGTAAATGAAGTTGTCAAGAAGATGGCTGAGAATTTAGTCATGACCTTGAAACATCACTGTGCTTATCACCCTCAGAGTGCAGGGCTGGTAGAAAGAACTAATGGCACAATTAAAATAGACTGAAGAAATGCATGGAAGAAACAAAGAGACCATGGCCTGAATGTTTAGACCTGGTAAAGTTATACATGAGAATAACACCTTCATCTAAAGGCCTGACACCTTTGAGATCATATATGGCCCGACAGTTTAAAATACCTGATTTTCCATCAATAGTTCAAGAAGCAGACGAAGAGCACACTCTTAGTGATTACTTGAAAAAGGTTTTAATGAAAAGGAAGTGAAACAAGCAAACATACTGCCCAAATCTCCTTCTTCTTCTGTTTTACAGGACACAGCTGTGAAACCAGGCGATTACGTCTTCATCAAGGTCATAAAGCGAGACCTGGTACAGCCCGAAGTGGGAGGGTCCCTATCAAGTGCTGATAACCACCCCAACCGCAGTAAGGATTGCAGAACGACCTTCGTGGGTTCATCAAAGCCATATCAAACTCCAACCTTCTCTAAGTGATTCACCGGAGTAGTGGGGACAGTCTGACTTCAAAGGGGTTCAGCTTTTTAGTGGCTGTTCGTCTCAACGTCAGTGAAGAAACCAACGATCCCTACTCTATTAGGAATCAGGAAAAGAGGAGGGGTGAGAACGATGTGGACCACCAGATCTAATTGGGGTGCAACGGGGAACCTCGTCATCTTGCTGATGATCATCACACTCACAGGGAACGTGTATCCGCAAAAGAAGAATGGAGTACAGAAGAAAGAGAAGAGAGATCCTACACCAAAGAAAGAGAAGAGAGATCCTACACCAAACAAACGACTTGATCTGAATACGCTTTTTGAAGAGAAGTATACGAACACCTATGACATTAACTTGTGGTACAGATATGCAAAGTTTCTTGCCAACAGCGGAAATCACACTAACTGCTACGTGTGTTCGAAGATGCCGGTTTCCAGTACCAAACCGCATGTGATACCGGTTCCAGTTGAAAACCCGTCTGATTTGTTTCCAGAGTGCCTGGTGTCAGCCTATTCTCCGGAACCGCTGAATGCAACAATGAATCATCTGTTGCCGGCACCTGTGGACACGTCAGTAATAACTTTTCAGAACTTTCTAGGTCTGGAACTGAACACCAACAGAAAAATGTACGGACCTGTCCATGTGTCTCCCAGAACCAATTTCACCTGCTATGAGAGCTGGACACCGGTATTCAGCAAAACCACTGAAGTAGGAAAAGTTCCAGATCATAATTGTGGTGTTATATATTCACCTTGTACCAAGAATGCAACAGGACATTTTAACGAATCTGAAGCCAAAGGAAAAGCTAAGTGTGCAGCTTACTTCACCGTACCAGATGCCATGGGAACGACTCCGCAGACAAACTTCGTTTGGTTATGTGGATTAAACGTATACACCAACTTGCCCACAGGATGGCAAGGACGATGTGCTCCAATGATACCTGCTGATCACTCCTACATCATCACAGCCAAGAACTACCATCGCAGGAAAAGACAAGAAAACTTCAAGCAGCATGACTCCATCTGGGGCTCAGATGTCCCCTTGGACCACAAGTTGTGGAATGATGGACAAAAGGTAGCACTAGCCCTTTTTCCTTGGGTTGGTGTTGGTAAACTTATGCTTCGAGTGGAAACAGTGACTTATCGATTTGAAAGCTTTGTCAACACAACTATTGCAGCACTAAAAGGTATCAAAGAAGAACTCACCGCATTACGACTAATGGAGATGCAGAACCGGATGGTTCTGGACCAGATGACTGCATCGCTCGGCGGCGTTTGTGCTGTGGTAGGAACAACTTGTTGTACTTTTATTCCTGAGAATGATGAAGATGGACATGTAATCGATCAAGCTATAACCAATTTAACTGCCTTACGAGACGTCATGGAAGAGGATTTCGTAACAACAGATGGACTTTTACAATGGTTGTTTGGAGGACAGTGGTGGCATGTGCTTCTCAAAATACTCGTACCTATATTTGCAGTATTGATTTTATTTTGCTTATGTATGACATGTGTGATTCCATGTATTACAGCAATGATCAAAAGAATGGTAAACTCTATGCTTGCTAGAGTGTATATGATTACTATGGAGAATAGTCAAACTGATGAAGATTTATATGAAACCCTTGTTATGGAAGATAAAGAAACGGACAGTAATGGTAATGTCATATAGAGAAGGTTATCATGAAGTTATTTCTTGATGACGAATTATACTGAAAGTACCAACAGGTAAAGGTATAATTCTGATAAACTTGAAAGAATAAATGATAAACAGGAGGGAAATGTTAAGATTTATGTATTTGTTCTTGCAGAAGTTAACGTATAGAAAAGTACTATAGCATAAATATGTCTGCCAATGATTTATCCTTTATTCTTCATTGTGCTGAGCGTTTCCTTTCCTAGCATTGTCTTTCAATGATTTATCCTTTATTCTTTATTGTGCTGAGCGTTTCCTTTCCTAGCATGACCGGACCCTTAGCGAGGCCTATGATTTGAGACATGTTCTGCTTTTCACTTTTAGCTTGTGTCTCATGATCTGTGTATCGAGGTCAAAAGTTCTTCATGATCTATGTGTGTTTATATTACCTTATATGGATGTACTAACCTCAATAAAAAGGCTGCAAGGAGAGAGAAGACTGAGAGAGAGGCGTTGATGATCTTTGGATCAGTGAGACTGCTCTCTCCCTTGCAAGCATTATACACCAGTCTTGGTCTGATTGTTGTCTTTATTGATAGTAGCATTTGAGTAAACCTATCACACTGATGTCTATGGACGCTGCAATCCTTTCCATTATAATTAGATGATGCGTTATATTCATATCAGATACATATTACATACTGTGATTAAGGCGAGCAACTATAAAGTTTACCCTGCTCTTCTCCCAATTCACCGGACACTTACATCGATCCATCCTTATATTTCGAAAGAATTGGTAGAATTCAAGTGTAAATCCGACAGATCTATTCTCCTGACCGCGGCATAAACAAACATGGCGCGAGCATATAGTTCAACTAGTAACGCGATCTTAAAGGTGCTTGCACAACAAAACACATTCACTAACACATATGGCTTAAAAATAAATGCAATAACACAATACACAATACAAATTGATTCAAGTAAAGTAGGAAAAAACAAGTAATCATACGGTTTTAATGAACAAAACTGTCAAAATACGTATTGAATTGTACAACTAATGTTCTTTATAACAAATGCCTGCAGAGGGCGCCAGTGGCCTGACGATTGTTTTTACACTCTAAACGCGATCTAATCCTTGTTTAATATTGGCTTGCAACATTTATTTAAACTGTCCAATTAATCTTTAATATTTGGACATTCCATTACCACAGAAATGTACTTAAACGAGGGCTTAAACTTATATTTTGAAATCGTGACGAGCAGTTAGTAGGCTACAGTAGAAACATATTATACAATGTATTATCCTGCATTTGCTAAGGTTTATAGATGACTTGCCTTACAAATCTGATTAAATGTCGCACATTGCGTTTCCAGATGAACATTAAAAGCAATCCAAACTCGCAGCATATGCAGAGATGGAATTTGAAACGTGCCACTAATGTAAATAAGAGTTCACATGAAGCTACTGTGAATGGAGTTGCATGAGACGCACGTAGATAACCTACATGTACATAAATAATTACAGCGCATATTAAACCTGCAGCACATACATTTATTTAATTAACTTACATCCTTTGTAAAGTCACAATAGTATTATGCTTTATTATGATTTTTAAACGGGTTTAATATCGTGCAACCTTAGAAAAGGGTCTAATAATGCGTTTCATGGATTCTTGTCCGTGGAAAGCGCCACTGGTTACTCGACACGGACAAATTGAAATCGAGGATTTTTTAAAATAGATTATTCGAATTTAATCGAGGAATTGTTACATCCCTGTTAGACTGCAAAGCTTGAAGAAGAAAATCTAAATTAACACAACAAATGCATTAACAGTTAAAAACAGGGGTGTAACGATACATCGTTATATTGCGATCGCGATATAAAACTGCAATGATGTGTATCGGTGAATCGATATGATCCATGATATAGGCCCGGTTTCACAGACGGGGCTTAGACTAAGCCAGGATTAGGCCTTAGTTCAATTAGGATATTTAAGTAGCTTTTATAAACGTACATTAGAAAAAAACAATACTGGTGTGCATCTCCCCCTCCTGGGACCGCCACCTTACTGTGGTGAAGGGGTTTGAGTGCCTGAATGATCCTAGGAGCTATGTTGTCAGGGGCTATATGCCCCTGGTAGGGTCTCCCAAGGCAAACAGGTCCTAGGTGACAAGCCAGACAAAGAGCGGTCCACCCCCCCCTTATGAGAAAGGCTAAAATAAATATCGTGGACGCCGGCCTATGCATGGGCAAGCAGCCGGGCCCCACCCTGGAGCCAGGCCTGGGGTTGGGGCTCCGTATGCAGCAGCCTGGTGGCGGGTCTTATCCCATGGGACCCGGCCGGGCTCAGCCCGAAGGAGTGACGTGGGGCCGACCTCCCGTGGGCTCACCACCTGCAGGAGGGACCGTAAGGGGCCGGTGCATTGTGGTTTGGGTGGCGGTCGAAGGCAGGGACCTCGGCGACCCAATCCTCGGACACAGAACCTAACTCTAGGGACATGGAATGTCACCTCGCTGGGGGGAAAGGAGCCTGAACTAGTGCGGGAGGTAGAGAGGTACCGACTAGATATAGTCGGTCTCACCTCCACGCACAGTTTGGGCTCTGGAACCCAACTCCTTGAAAGAGGTTGGACTCTCCACTACTCTGGAGTTGGCCAGCGGTGAGAGGCGGCGGCGGGAGTGGGCTTGCTTATAGCCCCCAGCTTAGCTGCCATGTGTTGGAGTTACCCCGTGAATGAGAGGGTCGTTTCCCCGCGCCTTCGGGTGGGGATAGGTCTCTTACTGTCATTTGTGCTTACGGGCCGAATGGCAGTACAGAGTACCCGCCTTCTTGGAGTCTCTGGGAGGGGTGCTGGAAAGCTCAGTCTGGGGACTCCTCATTTTGCTGGGGATTTCAACGACACGTGGGCAACGACGGTGACACCTGGAGAGGCGTGATTGGGAGGAACGGCCCCTGACCTGAACCCCGAGTGGTGTTCTGTTGTTGGACTTCTGTGCTAGTCACGGCTTGTCCATAACTTAACACCATGTTCGAAGCATAAGGGTGCTCATCAGCACACATGGCAACAGAGCACCCTAGGGCGGAGGTCGATGATCGACTTTGTGGTTGTTTCATCTGGCCTCCGGCCATATGTCTTGGACACTCGGGTGAAGAGAGGGCGGAGCTGTCAACTGATCACTACCTGGTGGTGAGTTGGATCCGCTGGCGGGGAGGAAGCTGGACAGACTCGGCAGGCCCAAACGTTCTGTGAGGGTCTGTTGGGAACGTTTGGCAGAGCCCCTGTCAGAGGGGTCTTCAACTCCCACCTCCGGCAGAGCTTTGAACAGATCCCGAGGGAGGTTGGGGACATTGAGTCCGAGTGGACTATGTTCTCCGCCTCCATTGTCAAAGCGGCCGTTCGGAGTTGTGGCCGTAAAGGTCTCTGGTGCCTGTCGTGGCGGCAACCCCCAACCCGGTGGTGGACACCGGAAGTAAGGGATGCTGTCAAGCTGAAGAAGGAGTACTATCGAGCTTGGTTGGCTTGTGGGACTCCTGAGGCAGCTGATGGGTACCGACAGGCCAAGCGGACTCTTGCACGGGTGGTTGTGGAGGCAAAACTTCGGGCCTGGGAAGAGTTCGGTGAGGACTTGGAGAAGGATTATCGGTCGGCCTCAAGAGGTTCTGGCAAACTGTCCGGCCTCGAGGGGGGAAAGCGGTGCCCTACCAACACTGTATATAGTGGAGGTGGGGCTCTGCTGACCTCAACTGGGGATATTGTCGGGCGGTGGAAGGAATACTTCGAGGATCTCCTCAACCCTGCCAACACGCCCTCCACTGAGGAGGCAGAGGCTGGGGACGAGGGGATGGGCTCGGACATCACCCGGGCTGAAGTCGCGAGGTAGTTGAGAAGCTCCCCGGTGGCAAGGCTCCGGGGGTGGACGAGATCCGCCCTGAGTACCTCAAGTCTCTGGATGAAGTGGGGCTGTCTTGGCTGACACGTCTCTACAACATCGCGTGGAGGTGGGGGACAGTGCCTCTGGACTGGCAGACGGGGTGGTGGTCCCCTCTATAAGAAGGGGACGGAGGGTGTGTTCCAACTATAGGGGATCACACTCCTCAGCCTCCCCGGGAAAGTCTATGCCAGGGTACTGGAGAGGAGAATTCGTCCGATAGTTGAACCTCGGATACAGGAGGAACAATGCGGCTTTCGTCCTGGTCGTGGAACACTGGACCAGCTCTATACCCTCTTTAGGATACTGGAGGGTTCATGGGAGTTTTCTCAACCAGTCCACATGTGTTTTGTGGATCTGGAGAAGGCATTCGACCGTGTCCCTCACGGTGTTCTGTGGGGGGTGCTCTGGGAATATGGGGTACGAGACCCTTTGCTAGGGGCTGTCCGGTCCCTGTATGACCAGAGCAGGAGCATGGTTCGCATTGCCAGCAGTAAGTCAGACTCGTTCCCAGTGCGTGTTGGACTCCGGCAGGGCTGCCCTTTGTCACCGGTCCTGTTCACTATCTTCATGGACAGGATTTCTAGGCGCAGCCAGGGACCGGAGGGGGTCCGGTTTGGTGACCACAGGATCTCATCTCTGCTTTTTGCGGATGATGTCCTGTTGGCTTCATCAGGCCATGACCTACAGCGGGCACTGGGGCGGTTTGCAGCTGAGTGTGAAGCGGCTGGGATGAGAATCAGCACCTCCAAATCTGAGGCCATGGTCCTCAGCCGGAAAAGGGTGGCTTGTCCCCTCCAGGTCGGTGGGGAGCTCCTGCCACAGGTGGAGGAGTTTAAGTATCTTGGGGTCTTGTTCACGAGTGAGGGAAGGATGGAGCGAGAGATCGACAGACGGATCGGTGCAGCTTCTGCAGTAATGCGGTCGATGTACCGGGTCTGTCGTGGTGAAGAAGGAGCTGAGCCACAAGGCTAAGCTCTCGATTTACCGGTCGATCTACGTTCCTACTTCACCTATGGTCATGAGCTTTGGGTCATGACCGAAAGGGTGAGATCCAGGATACAAGCGGCGAAATGAGTTTCCTCCGCCCGGGTGGTTGGGCGCCCTTAGAGATAGGGTGAGGAGCTCGGTCACTCGGGGGGAGCTCGGAGTAGATCCGCTGCTCCTCCACATCGAGAGAGGCCAGCTGAGGTGGCTTGGGCATCTGTTTCGGATGCCTCCTGGACGCCTCCCAAGGGAGGTGTTCCGGGATAATTTGTAGTGTTCCAAGAATGGGCCAGAACTGTGTTGACGAACTCTTGTAGAGGGGCAGACCATCGATGTTGACCTGAAGCTCCAATTGGTGAATGTTGCTCAGAATCTTGACATTCTGATGCAGCACCTCTGTGATTGAATTTAGTACTCCGAAATGGTAATACTTGCCACCATCTTTGTGTTGTATTTGAGGGTTCCCACGCACCGTTCCTAGCAATGTTCTTGAATCTTTTGGCAGATTTAAGCTATGCTGACATAGTATGTTTAGTAATGAATTTAATGCCACATGTGAGATTTTGTTTTCAGTAGCCCAGGTTGCCAAATCTTCTTCTAGGGAAGTTTGATCGGTTTCAGACTCTGACTCGGGATCTGATTCACTGTCATCAAGAACACTTGCCATATTGACAGCTTCAGTCTCATCAATCTGAGAGAGACAGTCCATAAATCATCATCAATTCATCATCGATTTGACATTGACAGGCGTTACGTGAGTCACTGTGCATGCAACTCAACTCCTTCCCTGAAGTTGTTGCATTTATTGTCTGCATTTGTTGATCCACCTTCTCCTTGGCTTTTCTCCTCAGTGTCCAATAGGACGGCTCATTGCAAGCCATAGTATTAACACAAACAAAGTCTTTTTTGTTGTTTGTTTACTGGCCTACCAAGATATTTGCATCAACACAAATGATGTACTATAAAGCATCATCAGTTGAATTCAAAGGATGATGACTTCAGATGCAAAAGCCTCTAAGTGTCGTCAAAAATGTTCTTGTAAAGTGAGCATTTTTATGAGGCTCCTGTTTTAAATAGGTCCTGTTCATTGCTATCAATTGCCATTAAAGTGAAATTACTGAACCTAAACATAGGAGCCTGATAAAGATGCACATTTTATAAGAAAATTTCAGATGGCACTAGGAGGCTTTTGCATATGAAGTCTTACACAGACACATACGTAACACACGCACAAAATTTTGAAGTTTGGGACCAGTAAGGAGGATATGAAGTTTCTTATGCTCAGAAAGGCTATGTTTATTTGATCAAATACAGTAAAAACAATTGTAAAAAATTTTTTGTAATTTTATTTAAATATTTAAGAATGGTATGTATTCCAGTGGTGATAATCCTTTGATAAGAAATGTTAGAAACATCAGAATGATTTCTGAAGGACCATGTGACATTGAAGACTGCATAATGATGCTTAAAAATCAGCTTTGATCACATGAATAAATAACATTTTAAAATATGTTCCAAAAGAAAAGTTATTTTAATTTGTAATAAAATTTAGCTTTTACTGAATTTGATTAAATAAATGGAGTCTTGGTCATATTTATACTCAACAATATAAGCTAAATATCTTGCTGTATCATAAAAATTCTTGCTGTCTAAATGCATTTCTGTATTTCATATTCAATATGTTCTTCAAATAAGAGTATTGAATAGCGCCTAGTCTCTCGCGGGAAGTGAATTCAGATTCTCTGTTTCAGGGCATGCGATTGGCTGTTCGATCAGCGTCATGGTACCAGCAAAACATGCATGTCTTGGGTTGGTTTCGTGAATTTGACTAAATCCCGTAATCTTGAGTTTATTGCACTGCCATCATCGTACAGGCCCCTTCTGTGATTCACCAAAGCGCGTCTGAATACAAGCTGGAAACGGCCTGCGCTTGGTCTGTCGCCAGAGTGTCATCGTCACGAAGGTAACGTTAATCATGTTTGACACGACCTGTTAGCTGTGCATTTTAACAAATGGTGGGTCTTGCATAATGATCATCATATGTTTAGTGCTTGTGTAACTTAATCCGTGCACGTTTGTGTTATCCGGGCCGCTCTTCCCCTTTCCCCTCGTGCACAGTTCCCTACATTTGGGCTACTGATAGTTGATTCGAAGGAGTGAATGAAAACGAGTGCGATTTCGGACAGCCGTTGAGTGTGCATCTCATTTATTGCGGTCAAAAATAGGAGTGCACTCGATAACGTCCACTATGGTTTCGGACACCAAATGGATGTCTACTTACTTAAAGTGCTCTGTTTGATGGCATAAAATGGCGATTTTGCATTCAGCACAAGTGTTAAGTAGAGCAGCACTTCAATTTTTTACATGTTACTTTTCTCTGCGCTGATACGTCTAAGTCTGCTCCCGAAGAGCTCAGCTCCAGCCACAATTAAACACACTTGAAGTAGCTGTGCTGAGGCAAGTTGGAGCTAAACTCGGCAGGACAGCGGCCTTCCAGGACCGAGTTTACACAGGCAACCAATCAGTATGGAGCAAAGCAGCGCTTTAGATTTTCCCGCCCCTTTCCCCCGCGGATGTTGTCAGTCACAGCTGTTTTGTGAGGAAAGGACAAAACGCGCCTATATAAACTTGTAGGCATTTTGTTTTAATGACGACGTTTGTGTTGGTGATTTTGTTATGTATTGTCTGTGTATACATACATTGTATAATAATACTTATTTCGAATATAATTAAACTTCAAGTTATCAAAAGGCTGATTAATATTGTATACATATAGGCCTACTTACCAACAACTTGCCGAACTGAAGACAAACTACAAACAAGCTTAAAGCCGACTAATAATGAACTAGTAAAACAACAGTAGTAAAAAAACGTGTAATGACTGAACAGGAACGTAATATATACAATTGGTGCTATTTACAGGTTATTAATGTGGGAAAATTGATAAAAAGTAAAAAGTTGAGGGTACAGTAGGCTGAGGTAATCACAACGGTCATCTGATACAAATTATAACGGTCATCGGATATATATAGTATACGGTCACGTGACATTCATTCGTTAACTCTGTTTAACTATTTATTTTAGCTAATTTTTTAATTTATATTTTTCTGAGTTAGGTGCTGGGAACCAAATGTGTTCATGATTAGAGCATTTATTAATTGTGCTACGGAACCAATGGTCCACAGCTGGCACCGTGGAGGGTTCTTGGGTCCAAGGGAAGAGGGGTGGCTGGTAGCCGAGCACACATTGAAAGGGAGTCAGACGGGTGGTATCCTGTCGTAGCGAGTTCTGGGCGTACTCGGCCCACGGGAGGAAGCGATGCCAGCTGTGTTGGTTTTGATTGCAGTAGGTCCGGAGATACCTCCCGATCTCCTGGATCTTGCGCTCAGTCTGGCCATTCGCCTGAGGGTGATAACCAGAGGTTAGACTGACCGTGACCCCTAACAGAGAGAGAAACGCCTTCCAGACGTGCGAAATAAACTGGGGTCCCCGATCAGAGACGATGTCTTCGGGCAGACCGAAATGCCGGAACACATTACGGAAAAGAGCTTCGGCTGCTTGCATTGCTGTGGGCAGACTTGACAAAGGGATTAGTTTACAACTCTTACTAAAACAGTCAACCACTACAAAAACACAGGTATATCCCCCGGAACAGGGTAAATCAGATATAAAGTCAACAGCAATGTGAGTCCAGGGTCGTTGGGGAACTGGCAAAGGGAGAAGCTTAACCTGGGGCAACCGGCGAGGAACTTTAGCGATGGCACAGACTGAGCATCCCTGCACATATCGGGCGACATCTCCGGACATGCCGGGCCACCAGTACTGGGGGGAGATCAGTGAGAGGGTGCGCTGCTGACCTGGGTGTCCCGTTCCCGGAACACAATGGATGGAGTCCATAAGGGGGATGCGCAGATCTTCGGGTACAAACAATCTCCCCTCAGGACCTCCCGGCGGAGCAGGCTGAGCACGTAGACTGACCTCAATCTGTTTATCCAACTCCCATTCAATGTGAGAGATCACCATGGCTGGAGGAAGAACAGGCTCTGGAGGATCTGGGCTGACGTCAGAGGCGTGGATTCGAGAGAGAGCATCCGCCTTTCCGTTCTTACTCCCTGGGCGATAGGTTACTGTAAAGTTAAAACGGGAGAAAAACAACGCCCAGCGGGCTTGACGAGAATGAAGTCTTTTTGCTTCACGAAGATACAACAGGTTCTTATGATCCGTATAAACAACAAAAGGGTACTTAGCTCCCTCCAACCAATGCCTCCACTCCTCCAGAGCCAACTTGATCGCCAACAGTTCTCGGTTGCCGATAACATAGTTTTACTCCGCCGGGGACATCTTCTTGGAGAAGAAAGCGCATGGGTGAAGGCGCGCCGGATTCCCCTGCAGCTGTGATAACACCGCCCCCACTCCAGTAGTGGAGGCGTCGACTTCTACCACAAACGGAAGCTCAGGCGATGGATGCCTTGATGGTGGGTGCATTACAGAAGGCTTCCTTTAGCTGATGAAATGCTTCCGTTGCCTCCTGGGACTAGTCTAGTGCTTTGGGCTTCCCTCGGAGCAGCGTGGTTAGGGGAGAGCAGACGGTGCTGAAGTTTCGGATGAATCGTCGATAGAAATTGGCAAACCCCAGGAAACGTTGTAAACTTCGAATTGAGGATGGCTGGGGCCAGGACTGCACTGCCTCCACTTTATCCTTCTCCATGAGCACCCCCGTGGAGCTAATCACATATCCCAGGAACTGGACCTCAGAGAGATGGAAAGCACATTTCTCAAGCTTGAGATAGAGATTATGATTACGGAGCCGCTGGAGAACGAGCTGAACATGACCCCGGTGCTCCGCGAGAGACTTGGAGTACACCAGGGAGTCAGACTTGGATGTCATCTATGTAAACAATAACAAAAATACCCAACACAATTCGAAATATTTCATTCATAAAACTTTGAAACACAGAAGGGGCGTTTACCAACCCGAAGGGCATAACGAGGTACTCAAAGTGTCCCGTGGGCGTTACGAAGGCCGTCTTCCACTCGTCTCCCTCCCGGATACGAATTAAATTGTAAGCGCTTCTGAGGTCCAGCTTCGTGAACACGGACGCCCCACGAAGATGCTCTATGGACGGGGGAATAAGAGGCAAAGGATATGAGAACTTGACTGTAGCCTGGTTGAGAACTCGATAGTCGATGCATGGCCGGAGACCCCCATCTTTCTTCCCCATGAAGAAGAAGCTGGAGGCTGCAGGGGAAGTAGAGGGACGGATAAATCCTTGCTGAAGCACCTCTTGGATGTAGTCACCCATGGCTTTCTGTTCCGGGAGGGACAGAGAGTAGATACGCCCCTTGGGCAGAGGGGCCCCAGGCAGCAGCTCAATAACGCAGTCCCATGGCCTATGCGGGGGAAGTTGAGTAGCTTTCTCCTTACTGAACACATCCAGGAACGCTCCATACTCTGGCGGAATCGCACCCACCAGAGGCGTGATACTACTGGATGCTCTAGGAACCTTCGAGGATTCTGGAGAGAGAGGGACAGCGATAGGAGACATAACAAGCGAAACAGACTTTAACGGCTCATTTGCCTTATCTAATGGCCAACCGATTACATTTCCTGTCCAAGCCATCTCCGGACGATGAATTTGAAGCCAGGGACGTCCCAGCACTAGATCCACAGAACTCCCCTCCAGCACCCAGAAAGACAATACCTCAGACATAACAGGTTTCCATTCGAGTCGCACTTGTGGAGAGAAATATCTAATCAGTCCCCGCCCTAAGGGCTTTCCCAGGATATTCTGCACAGGGATTGGCTGCGCTACCCGGTGTCGAGGTAACTGAAGTCGTCTCAGTAGTTCCGGGGAGATGAAATTTCCAGCTGCACTGGAATCAACTAGCGCTTTCACTGGAACAGAGACAGTAGGAGAGGTAAGGATTAGAGACGTTAACGGAAGTTTTGTACCTGCTTGCGGCGGCTGGACCGCACTCACCCGGGCATGAGATGGACGCACTGGACAGGTGGAGAGGAAATGCCCGGGCTCACCACAATACATGCAGAGCTTGAGAGAGATACGGCGCTGTCTCTCCTCTTTGGTAAGGCGGAAGTTGTCCACTTGCATGGGTTCGGGTGCTGGAGGACTAGGTGGAGCAGGATATGATGTCCGGGGAGTCATGACACGCGGCGGCTGATGCGCACGCGGAGCGGGCATGGGGTGCAGCGGAGGAGCGGTGCAGACTGTCGAGGCTCTACTTTGACAGGCAACGAGACGCTGTGCTATTCGAATAGACTTCTGGATGAATGTTTCCAACTCAATGGAGTCATCATAAATCATCATATGCATCTTTACCTTCGGGGACAAACCTTGACGATATGCTGCTAACAGTGCGGACTGATTCCAACCACTGGTTGCAGCGAGAGTACGAAAATGGAGAGCATACTCTGCCACCAATGATCGTCCTTGCCGGAGCCGACAGAGTTGGTCTGCAACAGAGAAAGAAGAGGCAGAGTGATCAAACACATTCTTTACCCGAGTGGAGAAATCATCCCAGGTACGAGACTCGCGGGATCCCGTCTCCCAGTAGCCTTGCGCCCAGCGTAGCGCAGCTCCAGTCATGAGGCTGATCGCGAAGTCAACTTTATCCGCTTCAGTAGGATGCAGATGAGGTTGCCGACTGAAGTACAAGCTGCACTGTAACAAGAACCCACCACACTCCTCCGCTGCTCCAGAGAACCGATTAGGCATGGCCATGGGACTGCCAGTGAACGCAGTGCTTACCGGCTGGGGAGAACAAACAGGCAAAGCGTTTAAGTAGCGGGTGAGAGCGTGAATGAGATCCGTGGCGGCATCCGTGGTGCTGGGTGTTGCGGCTTCCATGACTGGTGACAAACAACAAAACAGACAGGTAATCCAAATTTCTTCACGACACGACGAAAACCAGAGAGTATTATCACTCTTCTTTTCCTTTAGGTCTGGTGTACTGTTACCGTGTGAGTATGAACAGGCAGAACACGAGAGTTTCACTGTTACCGTGTGAGTATGAACAGGCAGAACACGAGAGTTTCTGGTCACAAAAAGTTTACTGAACTTCATCAGTGGAAACAGGTCAGAGAAAAATACAGAACCTTACTTCAGAGGCAGGCATCAAAAACAGGTCAGACTTTCAAGAAGATTATCCACGAATATACAGGTTTACAAAAGGTTACAAACTACATCACACGATCCAAATCAACAACAACACCAGACAAAGACCAAAACTAAAAGCAGGGTTTAAATAATACAAACAATAAGTCCATAATGACGTGAGACAGGTGCGAGTGATAACAAGACGATGACTGGTGATGAGAAACAGGTGAGCGGGGTGAAATGAATCATGGGAAAGTGAGTCCTTTAGAATTCAGGTGACATAGAACGGGTGACGTGATGGGTTGAATCGGCTCCGTGGCACTCATTTGTTATACTCAAATATTCAACTGTAAATATAACGTGTGTGTGTGTGTGTGTGTATAATTAGTTTTATCACCATTATCAAAGACATTTTAAAATCTTTATTTACTAGCATAAAATGTTATTAAACAATTTTATTTTTTTCCCCAAATTTTATTTTATTGTATTGTATTGTTTTATTTATTTTATTAAATTTTATTGTATTTATTTGTAATGTTTTTGAATGAAGTCTCTTATGCTCATTAAGGCTGCATTTATTTCATAATAAATACAGAAAAAAACAATAATATTGTAAAATATTATTACAATTTAAAACTATGGTTTTCTGTTTTAATATACTTTAAAATATAATTTATTCCTGTGATCAAAGCTGATTTTTCAGCATCATTACTCCAGTCTTCAGTGTCACATGATTCTTCAAAAATCATTCTAATATGAAGATTTGATGCTCGGTTATTATCAATGTTTGAAACAGTTGAGCTGCTTAATATTTTTTTGGAACCTGTAATACTTTTTTCAGGATTCATTGATGAATAAAAGGTTAAAAAGTACAGCATTTATCCAAAATATAAATCTTTTCTAACAATATAAATCTTTACTATCACTTTTGATCAATTTAACACATCTGTGCTGAATAAAAGTATTAATTTCTTTAAAAAAAAAAGAAAGAAAAAAATTACTAACCTCAAACTTTTGAACGGTAGTGTATATTGTTACAAAAGATTTCTATTTTAAATAAATGCTGATATTTTTAATATTTTTATTAATCAAAGAATCCTGATAAAGTATCACAGATTATAAAATAATATTAAGCAGCACAACTGTTTCCAACATTGATGATAATAATAATAATAAATAATAAGTTTTATTTATATAGCGCCTTTCCAGAGCTCAAGAATGCTTTACAATGTACATAACAAGGAAGAGATAAAGTAGACAATGATGGAAAACAATAATGGATGTGGAAATATACAGAAAAATAGGGTCAAGTACAAAAATACAAACAGGACTTAAGAGACATAACATTCAGAGAAATATTAGTAATAATGCAGAGCAGTCAATTAATCAAATCAAGAGTTATAACATTCAGAAAATAGGTGAGTTTTAAATAATGATTTAAATTCAGAGATGTTATTAACACAACAGAGTGAGTGGGGGAGAGAATTCCAGAGTATTGGGTATAATAAATCAGCATATTACAATGATTTCTGAAGGATCATGTGACACTGAAGACTGGAGTAATGATGCTGAAAATTTTAAAGTATATTAAAATAGCCAAAATAAAAAAAACATAATTTTAATTTGTAGTAATATTTCACAATATTTTGTTTTCTGTATTTATTATGAAATGAATGCAGCCTTAATGAGCATAAGAGACTCAAAAACATTAAAATAGTAATGTTTCCAAACTTTTGACTGGTAGTGTAGGTTAATCCTGAAAAAAAAATTATGAAAATGTATATTAAAATGCCCCGATTTAAATGTCACACAATTTAAATGGAACACAATGCAGTTGAGTTGGGTCTTGATAGCCCTTTCTTTTGCTCATATTTGTAGGTCATGGTAAAACCATGCATCACTACACAGGAAAAAAATGTTTACAGTTTAATGGAAGTTATACCCGTAGTTTGTGCAAAGCGATGTGGGGTGTAGGAAAAAGGTGGACAAACCTATGGAAATTATGAAAGATGGTAGCCTAATAACACATTTAATATAAATGCAAAACAACCTGCCATAGTGTTAGCGTGCGTCAGACAAGGCAGAACTCTAGAATTCAGATTCAAATATTTTACTGAACTTCATCAGTGGAAATACAAGAACTGGTACAGACCTCACTTCAGAGGGGGAATCACAGGCAGAAAAACTAGGCACAGCAGATTGACAGAGTATTCGCAAAACACAAACAGGATAACCACACATTCAAAAATAACATCAACACCAGACCAAGAACTGAACAAAAGACAGGGTTTAAATAATACAAGTAATAAGTCCAACATAATGACAAAACAGACGGTGCAGATCAGAGGGGTGATGTGCGCGGGATTGATAACAGGTGTGCGGAAAGGAATGTGGGAAATGGAGTCCTTAATATTCTGGGGATGCAGAGCGGGTGACGTGACGAACTGAATCCGATGCTGAAGGCATCGACTCCGTAACAGTACCCCCCTTCCATGGACCGCTCCTGCGGGCCGCAGCAAGCATCAACGGGGCCATCCTCGTGGCCTGGGACCTGGTTGCGAGGGATGAGAACTTTGAAAGTCAGAAAGCAGGGTAGGGTCCAGGATATCTGATCGAGTGCTCCTCTGGGCCGTATCCTTCCCAGGACACGAGGTACTCCAGCCTACCGGCCCGTCGACGTGACATCGACCCGATAGATGCGGTCCTGTTCATCGATGGGAGGTGGAGGCTCTGGAGCCGCTGGTGGGGGTCCTTCAGCACCAGATTCTGGGGAAGAAGGAGACACAGGGTTAAGGTATTGTTTTAACAAAGACACATGGAAGGAAGGGGCCAGACGATACAAACGTGGGAGTTGCAGCCGGTAAGTCACTGCGTTAATTTGCTTTTCAATGGGGAAGGGTCCGATGAAGCGGGGAGTGAGCTTCCTACAGGGCAGCCGTAGGCGGATGTCTCGCGTTGACAACCAGACCAACTGACCTGGGTGGTAAGCAGGCGTGGGAGACCTACGTTGGTTGGCATGTCTCTTTTGCCTACGGACTGCAGCCTGTAGGTGGACGTGGGCAGAATTCCACACCCTCTCACTGACCCGGAACCGATGCCAGCTGTGCTGATGTTGATTGCAGTAGGTCCGGAGATACCTCCCGATCCCCTGGATCTTGCGCTCAGTCTGGCCGTTCGCCTGAGGGTGATAACCAGAGGTTAAACTGACCGTGACCCCCAACAGAGAGAGGAACGCCTTCCAGACATGAGAAATGAACTGGGGGCCACGGTCAGAGACAATGTCTTCGGGTAAACCGAAATGCCGGAATACGTTGTGGAACAGAGCTTCGGCTGCTTGCATTGCTGTGGGCAGACCTGACAGAGGGATTAGCTTACAACTTTTACTAAAACGGTCTACCACCACAAAGACACAGGTAAATCCATCGGAACAGGGTAAATCAGACATAAAGTCCACTGCAATGTGAGACCAGGGTCTTTGGGGAACTGGCAAAGGGAGAAGCTTACCCTGGGGCAGCCTACGAGGAACTTTGACCATGGCACAGACTGAGCATCCCTGCACATAACGGGCGACATCTCCGGACATGCCGGGCCACCAGTACCGGGGGAGAGCAGTGAGAGGGTCCCGTTCCCGGAACACAATGGACGTCCATAAGGGAGACGCGCAGATCCTCGGGTACAAACAATCTCCCTTTAGGACCTCCCGGCGGAGCAGGCTGAGTGCGTTGACTGGCTTCAATCTGTTTATCCAGTTCCCACTCGATGGGAGAGACTACCATGGCTGCAGGGAGGATGGGCTCTTGGGGATCTGAGCTGACGTCAGAGGCGTGAATACGGGAGAGGGCATCCGCCTTTCCGTTCTTACTGCCAGGGCGGTAGGTAACTGTAAAGTTGAAACGTGAAAAGAACAGAGCCCAGCGGGCCTGATGAGAGTTGTCTTTTAGCATCGCGAAGATACAGAAGATTTTTATTATCAGTATAAACAACAAAAGGGTACTTAGCTCCCTCCAGCCAATGCCTCCATTCCTCCAACTCCAACTTGATAGCCAGAAGTTCCCGGTTGCCGATATCGTAGTTCTGCTCCGCCGGGGACATCTTCTTTGAAAAGAAGGCACATGGGTGAAGGCGAGCAGGACTCCCCTGCAGCTGAGATAACACCGCCCCCACTCCAGTGGTGGAGGCGTCGACTTCCACTACAAACGGAAGCTCAGGGGATGGATGACGGAGAATCGGTGCAGAACAGAAGGCTTCCTTTAGCTGACAGAATGCTTCAGATGCTTCTTGAGGCCAGACTAGAGATTTGGGCTTTCCTTGGAGCAACGCGGTGAGGGGAGAGCAGATGGTGCTGAAGTTACGGATGAATTGCCGGTAGAAATTAGCAAACCCCAGGAAGCACTGCAAACTTCGGATCAAGGACGGCTGAGGCCAGGTTCGCACTGCCTCCACCTTATCCTTTTCCATAAGCACCCCCGTGGAGCTAATCACGTACCCCAGAAACTGGACCTCAGGGAGATGAAACGCACACTTTTCAAGTTTAAGGTAGAGGTGATGATCACGAAGGCGCTGGAGAATGAGTCGAACATGACTTCGATGCTCCGCGAGAGACTTCGAGTACACCAGGATGTCATCTATATAAACAATAACAAAGAGACCCAACACATCTCGGAATATTTCATTCATAAAACTTTGAAACACAGAAGGGGCATTTACCAACCCGAAGGGCATCACAAGGTACTCAAAGTGTCCCGCGGGCGTCACAAAAGCCGTCTTCCACTCGTCCTCTGCTCTGATACGAATTAGATTGTAGGTGCTCCTGAGGTCCAGCTTCGTGTACACGGACGCCCCACGAAGGTGCTCTATGGAAGGAGGGATAAAAGGCAAGGGATAGGGAAACTTGACTGTGGCTTGATTGAGAACTCGGTAGTCGATGCATGGCCTGAGACTTCCATCCTTCTTTCCCACGAAGAAAAAACTGGAAGCTGCAGGGGAGGTAGAGAGACGGATAAACCCTTGCTGAAGAGCCTCTTTGATATACGCACTCATGGCCTTCTGTTCCGGGAGGGACAGAGAGTAGATACGCCGTCCCATGGCCTATGCGGGGAAGTTGTGAAGCTTTCTCCTTACTAAAAACATCCTGGAACGCCTCATACTCTGGTGGAATCGAAACCGTTAGGGGCGTGTCGTTACTCGGTGCCCTGGAAACATCCGGACCTCCTGAGGAGAGATTTACAGAAATTGGCGACATAGTAATGGGAACAGACTGTGATGGTCTTACGGCCTCATCCAAAGGCCAACGAATAACACTTCCTGTCGCCCAGTCCATCTCCGGACGGTGAACTTGAAGCCAGGGGCGTCCCAGCACCAGATCCATAGAGCTCCCCTCCAGCATCTAGAACGAGAGTACCTCTGACATGACAGGTTTCCCTTCAAGTCGCACTTGCGGAGAGAAATATCTAATCAGTCCCCGCCCTAGGGGTTTTCCCAGGATATCCTGCACGGGAATCGGCTGCGCAACGCGGTGGCGAGGTAACTAAAGACGTGTCAATAGTTCCGGGGAGATGAAATTCCCAGCCGCTCCAGAATCAACTAAAGCTTTCACTGAAAGAGAGGCAGTAGGGGAAACAAGGATTAGAGACGTTAACGGAAGTTTTGTACCTGCTTGGGGCGGCTGAACCGCACTCACCCGGGCATGAGGTTGACGGACTGAACAGGTGGAGAGGAAATGACCGGGCTCGCCACAGTATAAACAAAGTTTGAGAGAGATACGACACTGTCTCTCTTCCTTGGGAAGGCGGAAGTCCACCTGCATGGGTTCGGGTGCTGGAGGGCTAGGAGGAGCGGAGAATGATGTCCGGGGAGGCGTAATGCGCGGCGGCTGATGCGCACGCGGAGCGGGCATGAGATGCAGCGGAGGAGCGGTGCAAACAGTCGGAGTTTTACTCTGGCAGGTGACGAGGCGCTGAGCTATTCGGATGGACTTTTGGATGAATGTTTTCAACTCAATGGAGTCATCATAAATCACCATATGCATTTTTACCTCCAGTGACAAACCCTGACAATATGCCGCCAGCAGCGCGGACTGATTCCATCCGCTGGTTGCGGCGAGAGTACAAAAATGGAGAGCATACTCCGCCACTGATGATCGTCCTTGGCGGAGCCGACATAACTGGTCTGCAACAGAGAGAGAAGAGGCAAATACATTGAGTGATCAAATACATTCTTTACCCGAGTAACGAAATCCTCCCAGGTCCGGGACTCGCGAGATCCAGACTTCCAGTAACCTTGAGCCCATCGCAGCGCAGCTCCGGTCATGAGACTGATAGCAAAAAACTTTATCCGCTTCTGTCGGATGCAGATGGGGTTGCCGACTGAAATACAAACTGCACTGAAGCAGGAATCCTCCACACTCCTCCGCTGCTCCGGAGAAACGATTAGGCATGGCCATGGGACTGCCGGAGGATGCAGTGCTTACCGGCTGGGGAGAACAAACAGGTAGGGCATTCAAATGACGGGTAAGGGCGTGAAGGAGTTCAGTGGCAGCATCCGTGGCGCTGGGAGGTGCGGGATCCATGACTTGAAACAAAGAGAAAAAAACAAAACAGACAGATAATCCAGACAATCTTCACGTCACGACGAATACAGAGAGTTAAAATAGTCTTCTTTGGGTCTGGTGTACTGTTAGCGTGCGTCAGACAAGGCAGAACACTAGAATTCAGATTCAAATCTTTTACTGAACTTCATCAGTGAAAATACAAGAACTGGTACCTCACTTCAGAGGGGGAATCACAGGCAGAAAAACTAGGCACAGCAGATTAACAGAGTATTCGCAAAACACAAACAGGATAACCACACGTTCAAAAATAACATCAACACCAGACCAAGAACTGAACAAAATACAGGGTTTAAATAATACTAGTAATAAGTCCAACATAATGACAAAACAGACGGTGCAGATCAGAGGGGTGATGTGCGCGGGATTGACAACAGGTGTGCGGGGTGCAAAGGAATGTGGGAAATGGAGTCCTTAATATTCTGGGGATGCAGAGCGGGTGACGTGATGAACAGAATCCAATGCTGAAGGCATCGACTCCGTAACACATAGCTTCATAGCAAAAAGTAATAATGCTGTAATTATATTCTTTTACTTATCTAACACAGTTAATACAGGGGATCTCTAATGGCAAGTTGGTTTGATTTATAGAATGTACTAAGTGGGCAACTCGCAGACTCCATGGTTTGTTGCTTTTCCACTAAAATAACTTGATTGTACAGGTTTTTTTTTTTTCTCCGTTTATTTTCCTTTTAGCATGTGTGTGTTATATCTATTCCTATGAGTGATGTGTCTGGGACATCTTTTTTGTTTGTTTTCCCTCCCCCTTCTAGTCTCTTTGATTCTACCGCCAGCTGTGGAAACCTGACCTGGTGAGGACCCTCTTATCACACTTACACAAGGTAATGAATTAAAGATACTGTTAGTCAGTGCATGGTTTTTGTTAGTGCTTTTGTTTTGTTAAAAAGATTATGAAAGAAATAAAGTTGATGCATGTAATTTATGGAAGCATTAAGCCATGGGTGGTCATGTACTAGTGACTTAAACATTTGTTTTATTAATGTTTATTTACAGTGCATGTTATTCTGCTTACCTGACTCACGCAGAATTCTGTCCTGGTTGGTTTCCATCGTCCAGACACTCTGGCAACTGGGCTGTGTATGGAGGCCACCATGAGCATGTATTTTCTCCCACAAACTCCACTATCAGGTTGTTGTTGTTTTTTTTTGCTGAAACAACGTTGTGTGTATTTTATCCACAGATTTTTACTGTACAAGTATAAACGGGTCAGTCCATCTCAAGTGGTCTTGGGGCTGCACGATTATGGAGTCCATGTATTTCATATGAGCTACGTGGCTCTTATGCATCTACTGTGGAAAAAAAACCTGTACACAATGTACGCTGGAGAAAAACATATTGATTTATGTTTCCCTCAAAGTTCTTTAGAGAGAGGAATTACTTTTCCTATTTTGACCCTGAATAGGATTGAGTGAGCTTTACTTGGCGCTAAACATGTCTGTTTCATACTGGACGCCAGAGCACGCCCTTGAGCAGATACTCCAAATATACGTAATATATTTTAAATAAAGTAATATCAAAGTAATATCGAATAAAGTAATATCAAAGATGGCAACATCCATACAAAATAAAAAATCTTATCACAAATAAAAAGAGTCCAATCAAGGAGTGACTTCATCTGTCAAGTCTGAATTAGCAGCAGCTTTTATAAGTGGAGTAGGTTATTTGACTCGCACACAGACCACAAAACGGAGAAAGGGCTTCAAATAACCAAGCATATAGTTGATCGTGGTTTGCCCTACCAGATGCTTCGGCAGATGTGTGTGGACTTGAGACGTGTTTCTCCAGTGTATCATTTAGATTTGTTGGTTGTGTCCTTATCAAATGTTGAAAATAAATGAAGAGAATAGGAGCACAGTAATTCTGACTAAAATATATATTTAGCTAAAATCCTTTTTTTAAATGTAGGTTTAATATTCTACATGCATTTATGAGAGCACTAACTGTAAAGGGGGTGTACATGTAATTACCACAATTGTTACATGTAATTCAATTGCTATTTATTTACTACATTCAGATGAGTGAATTTGTGTTCCGCCTACCAGCTAACATTTGATCTGCATTTTTGTTTCTTATTTTAAATATATTTTGTTTTAAAATGGTGGGCAAACAGTTTTAGTTTTAGAATGTAATATTTTAACCTTTATTTGCAAATGCGTATATTTGTTTTCTTTGACCTTTTTTTGACAGTTTTCACATTGTTGAGGACATAATTGGACAGAATGTAGGGGGCCACTGAAATTAAGTCATTTGTACCTGCATCAGTCTATCATTTCCTTATAATTGCATAACATGTTTTATTCAGTTATGAGCTAAATGGGGAAGCCAAAATCTGTCAGCAACTTCTACAAACTGTCCCTGCTCATCTCGGATCAAATTGGGCACACATACACGGCAGCTTTGGGCTGGTTGATCTGTGCTGATGATAGTATGGTAGTCAGAACGTTGTTCAGTTTTATTTGTTACTCCGCTTTACCAGCAATGCTGGTAAATGAGCAAAAATATATATAAACACTGTGAGAATCATCAATCTGAATTCATTGGCACAGCTGCTGTGTAGTATCTAGTACTGAGGTTGTTGACATTGTGTGCATGTTGCTGCCTTGTACATGGTGTTCACTGCCCAGTATTGTTTGTGAGAAATTACTATTTTAACCCACAGTAAACTTGTACATTATTTCCTTATAAAATGCTCTAACATTTTTTCCATTTCTCTTTTCTCCACCAAACAGCTTTGGAGATGGTTCAGCCTAGATGCACAGATCTACCGCAAGCCCAGCTTCATTCCCACACCCATCTGGCACCCAAGATTCATTAAGTGCAGTCCATAACCAGTGTCTGCACCTTGGCCATTGCAAATGTTATGGATTGTTCTATTAAAACTCATTATAATCTTTATTTGAGACTGGTGTTATGTAGAGACTGTTGTGTGTGATGTTGTGAGTAAAGTTCACCCCCCTGTGAAACAGTTTACCTTATTTGTGAGAATATTTTACCTTTATGCTGTCGGCAGTTCCTACATTTTTTTTAAAAATTGAAATATTGCTTTAATGTTCAATCAACTTTGGGACATAATCATCTCTCATAATATCATTAATTCTGTAAGGTGCTTTGAATCAAATGAACATTTGTATAGTGTGTTTCCTCCAAAGGCTTCTTTCTCATTCCTCAAACATCAAAAAGGGTCACCTTTGGCTTGCTCATTGGAGTTTGTAAACATTATTTGGAACAAAACATGAAAATGGCTAGGTGTTACACTATTTCAGTGCATGAGTCAAAGAACCACTTGACACAAAGCCATGGATCACCACTTACACACAGCATGGTAGGCTAAGAAGGGTCAAATTCATGCTTTCTGCATAACGAAATTAAGTGAACGAAAGGGATAGATGAACAAACTACAGGCTGTTGTACATTATGGGTTCCAGAAAGTGTTCATATGAGCTGCTTGTATTTTTATTATTTTAATTTATATATTCTGATTTGTAACCAGAAGTCACCCTTTGCAAACCATTTAAAGCATTTTAAAAATTAAATTCATGAATGCATTGCTTATCATGAGTGCCTTTTTGATTATTCTGAGCCAGAAGCAAAAAAGCTATTTGAGTGTAAGTGCAAAATGTAAAACTAAATGTATCAGTGAAACTGCATTTATCAATGCAGAATCTTCAAAATAGGCTTTTACATTTGTGGATGGTTTAAATCCTACCTCTCAGACAGGTCCTTCAGGGTGTCATGGAATGGGGAGCTGTCTAAAGCCCATCCCATGGCCACTGGCGTTCCTCAGGGATCTGTTCTTGCACCACTCCTCTTCTCCATCTACACAACATCCCTGGGTCCCATCATTCAATCACATGGCTTTGATTACCACTGCTATGCTGACGACACCCAGATTTTCTTCTCCTTCCAGCCAGATGACCCCACAATAGCGTCTCGCATTGCAGCCTGCCTGAATGACATCTCATCTTGGATGACTAAACACCACCTTCAGCTAAACCTTGCCAAAACTGAGCTCCTGGTACTTCTGGCCAGACCGGCAATGCAACACAACCTCACAATTCAAATTGGCAACACAACCATTACACCATCTAAATCAGTTAGAAACCTTGGTGTAATCTTCAATGACCAGCTGTCCTTTACCGAACACATCTCAAGGATATCACGGTCTTGTAGATATGCACTTTACAACATCAGGCCATATCTCACAGAGCATGCTGCCCAACTGCTTGTCCAAACCATGGTAATCTCCAGACTGGACTATTGCAATGCTCTTCTGGCTGGTCTTCCTGCACGAACAATCAAACCACTGCAGATGATACAGAACGTTGCAGCAAGACTTGTCTTCCAGGAACCCAAAAGAGCACGTCACGCCACTCTTCATCTCTCTCCATTGGCTACCGGTGGCGGACCGCATTAAATTTGAATCATTAATGCTGACATTTAAAACCATCACAAACTCTGCACCCTCATACTTTAACTCTCTTCTACATACCTACAACCCATCCAGAACCCTACGGCCAACTTAATGAACGCCGACTGGTGGTACCATCACAGAAGGGCACTAAATCTCTCTCTCGCTCTTTCTCCTTCTCTGTTTCCGGCTTGTGGAATAATCTCCCTAACGCAATCCGGTCTGCCACATCCCTTACCTCCTTTAAGAAACAACTAAAAACACACCTCTTCCACGAACACCTGACATCATAAAAAAACCCTTTCTTCTTTTCTCTACAGGTACTTATCTAGCACTGTGAAGCATTGTAAACTTAGGAAAGCACTTCTTTGTACTATTGTTGCCGCTTTTGATGTATCACTTCATTGTCTCCTAATACTTGTAAGTCGCTTTGGATAAAAGCGTCAGCTAAATGCCTAAATGTAAAATGTAATGTAAATGTAAAAATTGTGTTGGATATTTGGACTGTATTTAAAAGGAAAACAGAAGTGTACATGGAAAGACTGTATGTGTATTTTAAATGTGAAAATATGTTGGATGTTTTTTATCATGTGTTTACACCACAAGTTTATTGTGTATTAAAATATCTAATGTGAAAGGTGCTGGGGAGTGAATAGAAGGTAAGGCTTCAAAGATGTCTTTGTTCTGCAAGTAGGGCCCGCTGGTCTCCGTTTATGGATTACGGCCACACCACCCTGAGCACGTCTGATCTTGGAAGCCAAGCAGCATTGGGCATGGTTAGTACTTGGATGGGAGACTGCCTGGGAATACCAGGAGCTGTAAGCTTTTTCCCTATGTATGTCGCTCTTTTGCCTTCAAAGATGTCTTCGTTCTGCAAGTCGGGCCCGCTGGTCTCCGTTTACAGCTTACAGCTTACAGCCACACCACCCTGAGCACGCCCGCTCTCGTCTGATCTCGGAAGCCAAGCAGGGTTGGGCCTGGTTAGTACTTGGATAGGAGACTGCCTGGGAATACCAGGAGCTGTAAGCTTTTTTCCTATGTATGTCACTCTTTTGCCTTCAAAGATGTCTTTGTTCTGCAAGTCAGGCCCGCTTGTCTCCGTTTACGGCCATACCACCCTCAGGGCGCTGCTAACTTAACAGGAAGTAAGTTGGCAGTAGTTGGGAGAGTAAAGCTCTCCCACACCTCATTTCGGTTTTTGTTTGTTTTGTAGTTTTGTGGAGTTTTCTTGGAGTATTTTGATTGTTTTTTTTTTCATCTTTTCATTTTTCAAACCACCTAACAGCAGCTTAATGCTGTCTGGAAGATGTTTTTTTTAGTTTAGTTTAGTTTTTTGTGTGCGTTTCTCTTTTCTTTTGGTTTTTTGTGTTTTGTTTAAAAAGGACGGATCTAATGTTAATGACTCGGAAATGGCTGGAAAGACACGGAAAAACAACAACAATGGAATGGAACAACAACGGCGAGCTGGAAACGGAAAGAATAGAGAAGCGAGAAAAAACTTTGAAAGCAGAAAGTATCTGAAAGAGGCGACAGTGATTGTAAATGTAGACGGAGTGAATGATATAAAAGCAGTGGATATTATCGAGGCGGTAACGGATGAAAGGAAAAATGGAAGAGGAAAAATATTAGCGGTGAGACCATGGCAAGGAAAGGAGTATGAACTGACGTTAGAGAAGGAGGGAAGCTGCGACGAACTCATGAATGACCTGACAATAAAAGGAGCTGATTATGAGGTAAAAAACTGCAGAATAGAGACTACGTTGTTTCTTTCATTCTTTCGTGCGACGAACTCATGAATGACCTGACAATAAAAGGAGCTGATTATGAGGTAAAAAACTGCAGAATAGAGACTACGTTGTTTCTTTCATGCATTTGCCCGTTTACCTGGAAGATAAAGACATTTTTAAAAAAATTGGAAAGTTGGGGGTTTGCCCCATTTCAAAAATTAAAAGGAGGCTGTATCCGGGTACAAATGTAGAGGATGGCACTAGGTTTGCCAAAGTACGGTTCCCAAGGGAGGTGGTGTCCCTGCCACACAGCACCAAGCTGGAAACAGCAGAAGGGCCGCAATATATTGGGTGATGCACAGCCACCAGGTGAAGACTGTGCATGAGCCCGGATCACCTGGTGAAGGAGTGCCCTGATTTTAAGTGCTACAAGTGTGAGGAAAGGGGACACTTTGCACGAGACTGCAACACCGTTAAATGCCCGGATTGCCAAAAGTTTTTAAATAAATGCGAGTGGAATGAATTGGAATTGGAATTGGATGGAAGAGGAAAGAGGTGGGGTGGAACAGGTGGGCGGGCAAATGCATGAAGAAACAACGAGGAGGAAGGACAAACTGATGAAGGACAAGACGAAGAAGGACTGCAACAAAAAGAAACGGAAGAAGGTACGAGCAATGGAGAGGAAGGAGAAAGAGAAAAAGAGAACACATTGTGGAGGCATGGGGGTGAGCTTGTTTCACTCGTGACTTGGAGTATAATCACTGGTGGATGCCAAGTCGCTCCCTAGCAACCAACCAGAGTACCTTAGCAACCATTCTAAAACACTTATATTTCTGTGGCAGAACCTCATAGAGACATTGGGGTGGGCTCATTTTACTCATGGCTTAAAATATCAGCATTGATGGATGCCAAGTCGCTCCCTAGCAACCAACTAGAGTACCCTAGCAACCATTCTAAAACACCTATATCTTTTCATCAGCACATTGTGGAGACATGGAGGTGAGCTTGTTTCAATCATGACTTGGAGTATATTCACTGGTGGATGACAAGTCGCTCCTTAGCATCCAACCAGAGTACCCTAGCAACCGTTTTAAAACACCTATATTTGTGCAGCAGGACATTGTAGAGACATTGTGGTGGGCTCATTTTACTCGTGGCTTGAAATATAATCATTGGTTAATGCCAAGTCACTCCTTAGCAACCAAACAGAGTACCCTAGCAACCGTTCTAAAACACCTATGTCTCTTCATTAACACATTGTGGAGACATGCGGGTGAGCTTATTTCAATCATGGCTTGAAGTATAATCACTGGTGGATGACAAGTCGCTCCCTAGCAACTAACAAGAGTTACCTAGCAACCATTTTAAAACACCTATATTTCTGGAGAAGACCTTCGTAGAAACATCGGAGTGGGCTCATTTCACTCGTGGATTCAAATATAATCATTGGTGGAAGCCTAGTTACTCCCTAGCAACCAAACAGAGTTCCCTAGCAACCGTTCTAAAACACCTATATCTCTTCATAAACACATTGTGGAGACATGCGGGTGAGCTTATTTCAATCATGGCTTGAAGTATAATCACAGATGGATGACAAGTCGCTCCTTAGCATCCAACCAGAGTACCCTAGCAACCGTTTAAAACACCTATATTTGTGCAGCAGAACATCATAGAGACATTGAGTGGGCTCATTTCACTCATGGCTTGAAATATCAGCATTGGTGGATGATAAGTCGCTCCTTAGCAACCAACCAGAGTACCCTAGCTACTGTTTTAAAACACCTATATTTCTGCAGCACGACATTGTAGAGACATTGAGTGGGCTCATTTTACTCGTAACTTGAAATATAATCATTAGTGGATGCCAAGTCACTCACTAGCAACCAAACAGAGTACCCTAGCAACCGTTCTAAAATACCTATATCTCTTCATAAACACATTGTGGAGACATGCGGGTGAGCTTATTTCAATCATGGCTTGAAGTATAATCACTAGTGGATGACAAGTCGCTCACTAGCAGCTAACAAGAGTACCCTAGCAACCATTCTAAAACACCTTTATTTCTGCAGCAGAACATCGTAGAGACATTGAGGTGGGCTCATTTAACTCGTGGCTTGAGGTCACAGCCACACCACCCTGAGCATGCCCACTCTCGTCTGATCTCGGAAGCCAAGTGGGGTCGGGAGTGGTTAGTACTTGAATGGGAGGCTGCCTAGGAAGACCAGGTGCTGTAAGCATTTCTCATATCTTTGTTGCTCTTTTGCCTTCAAAGATGTCATCATTCTGCAAATCAGGCCTGCTGTTCTCCGGTTACGGCCACAACACCCTGTGCACGCCTGATCTCATCTGATCTCGGAAGCCAAGCGGGGTTGGGCCTGTTTAGTACTTGGATGGGAGACTGCCCGGGAATACCAGGTGCTGTAAGCTTTACTCCCATCTCTGTCGCTCTTTTGCTTTCAAAGATGTGTTCGTTCTGCAAGTCGGGCCCGCTGATCTCCGTTTACGGCTTAAGGCCACACCACTCTCGGGCATGCCTGCACTCGTTTATTCTCGAAAGCCAAGCGAGGTCAGGCCTGGTTAGTACTTGAATGGGTGAATGCCTGGGAATACCAGGTGCTGTAAGCTTTTGCCTGTTCTTCATTCTTCAGCGAATGCACTGCGTCCCGGGCACGTTCTTCATCTTGGCACATACATTCTTTTGAACCGTCATGAGTTTGCTTCCCGTCATTTTCTCGTCGTCCAGCAGGGGGCGCCCAGGTGCTTAATTGTGTTTATCATTAACAGAGCAGGGCCATTGATAAAACAACAGTTTTACGCCTTCAACTGATAAAAAAGTAAAATTAAGCGATAGACGCTGGTTGACCTTTTCAGCATTTCTTCACGTGTTCAGGTGAGCAGAAAGAAGAACAGACACTGACTGAAAGGTCGTCATCGAATAGCCATGCATGTTCGTCTTGAAGGAATGAGAACAAGCAGAATTTAAGCCCCACACAGCACAAGCCTTACAAATATTACCCGTCGGCTCACTACAAATAAAAGAAACACATGAAAAAACGTGGCCAAGAGACATATCAATGCAGTCGGCCAGCGCTGAGCTGAGCGTGCGTTCCTTAAAGGGGCCGATGTTAACAGCTTCCTTGGCTTACGGCCATACCAGCCTGAGCGCGCCCAATCTCTTTGATCTTGGAAAGTAAGCAGGGTCGTGCCTGGTCAGTACTTGGATGGGAGACCGCCTGGGAATACCAGGTGCAATAAGCTTTTGCCTGTTCTTCATTCTTCAGCGAATGCACTGCGTCCCGGGCACGTTCTTCATCTTTGCACATACATTCTTTTGAACCCTGTCATGAGTTTGCTTCCCGTCATTTTCCTGTCATCCAGCAGGGGGCGCCCAGGTGCTTAATTGTGTTTATCATTAACAGAGCAGGGCCATTGATAAAACAACAGTTTTACGCCTTCAACTGATAAAAAAGTAAAATTAAGCGATAGACGCTGGTTGACCTTTTCAGCATTTCTTCACGTGTTCAGGTGAGCAGAAAGAAGAACAGACACTGACTGAAAGGTCGTCATCGAATAGCCATGCATGTTCGTCTTGAAGGAACGAGAACAAGCAGAATTTAAGCCCCACACAGCACAAGCCTTACAAATATTACCCGTCGGCTCACTACAAATAAAAGAAACGCAAGAAAAAACGTGGCCAAGAGACGTATCAATTCAGTCGGCCAGTACTGAGCTGAGCGTGCGTTCCTTAAAGGGACCGATGTTCGCAGCCTCCTTCGCTTACGGCCATACCACCCTGAGCGCGCCAGATAGTTGGTACGTTCCAGGAAGTGAGTTGGCAGTAGTTGGGAGAGGAAGGCTCTCCCACACCTTGATTTCGTTTATATTTGTTTTGTTATTTTTGTGGGTTTTTTGGAGTGTTTTTTTTTTTTTTTTCGTTTTTTCAAACCACCTAACAGTGGCTTAATGCTGTCTGGAAGGTGTTTTTTTGTTTAGTTTAGTTTTTTTGTGCGTTTCTCTTCTCTTAATTTTTTAATCTTTTTTTTAATGGTTTTAAGCTGTGTTACTTTTAATGCAAGGGGACTGATGGACATAAGGAAATTTGAAAAAGTAAAAGAAAAATGTAAAAGGGAAGATATTATTGCACTACAAGTTTCAAGTTTCAAAGTTTATTTGTCACATACAAATCATACACAGTACAACATGCAGTGAAATGCTTTGACGCCTGTCCGAGAGTTCGCTTTAAGAGGGAGGAAGGGAAAGGGAGGGAAAGATGTACAGAGGGTGGGAGAAATTGTACAGGATTTACAATATAGTGCATATATAATATGCAGTAACT
This sequence comes from Beaufortia kweichowensis, assembly GCA_019155185.1. Lineage (NCBI taxonomy): Eukaryota > Metazoa > Chordata > Actinopteri > Cypriniformes > Gastromyzontidae > Beaufortia > Beaufortia kweichowensis. The sequence continues at coordinate 839,048 of CM032816.1, read as the reverse complement.
ACAGTATATACAGTAGATACAAATGTACATACAATATACAATATACATCTGTATATACAGTGTGTTTATAAATAGTGAGGAATGAATGTATATAAATACAGTGTGTACAGTAAATAATACAGGTGTAAGTGTGTAGTATATGAATGTAGAGTACATTATACATTATGTGCAAACGTGTACATATACATTCAGTGCATACATTTATGTGCAATATGTGCATATGTGTGTGGAAGGAGAGTCCTTGTCAAAAGCGAGTCCTGCGCAACTGTGTGTGGAAAATAAGAAATAGAGAAGAAGAGTCCTGTTGTATGTGTGTGTGTTGTGTTATGCCGGGAAGTTCTGGTTGAGGGACCGGATAGCTTGTGGAAAGAAACTCCTCCTCATTCTCGCTGTGTTCGCCCTCAAGGAGCGGAAACGCTTCCCTGACCGTAACAGAGAGAACAGTCCATTATTGGGGTGGTTGAGATCTTTCCCGATCTTCCTGGCCCTGGTCAAGCAGCGTTTATTGTATATGGAGTGCAGGTCAGGAAGTTCAGCGCGGATGGAGCGCTCGTCTGTCCTGCTGGGTGCTGTTCACGAACCAGGCTGTGATGCTGCCTGTCAGGATGCTCTCAACGGTGCAGGTGTAGAAAGTCCTGAGCACCTGAGAGGGTAGTTTAAAGTCCTTTAGGCGTCTGAGGTGAAAAAGACGCTGCCGGGCCTTCTTAACTGTGTGGTGGATGTGACATGACCATGACAGATCCTGTGCAATGTGAACACCAACATACCGGAAACTGTCCACTCTCTCCACTAGGGTCCCGTTGATTGTAAGTGGTTGATAGTTCCTCCTCTCCTGCTTTGTACTGAAGTCCACTATCATCTCCTTTGTCTTGCTGACGTTCAGGAGGAGATTGTTTTCCTGGCACCATAACTCCAGGTTTTTGATCTCCTTAAGGTAGGCCCGTCTCATCGTTGTTAGAGATCAGGCCCACCACAACCGTGTTGTCAGCAAACTTGACAATGGTGGTGGAGTTGGAAGTGGCCAAACAGTCGTATGTGTACAATGAGTACAGCAGGGGACTCAGAACGCAACCCTGGGGAGCTCCAGTGCTGAGAGTGAGGGTATGTGAGACGTGTTTGCCCACCTGTACTGCTTGTGGTCTGTCTGTGAGGAAATCGGAGATCCAGCGACAAAGCGATGTGCTGAATCCCAGGACCTCCATCTTGGAGGTGAGTATGGAGGGAATTATTGTGTTGAAAGCTGAACTGTAGTCCACAAACAACATCTTAACATAATTCCCTTTTCGGTTGTCCAGGTGCTCCAGAGCTGTGTGGTGAAGATACGCGATCGTGTCCTCAGTGGAGCGTTTAGGACGATACGCGAACTGTAACGGGTCCAGAGTGTCCGGTAGTGAAGAAGTGATGAAGTCTCGCACTAGTCTTTCGAAGCACTTCATCACAGTGGAGGTCAGAGCTACTGGACGATAGTCGTTAAGACAGGCAGGCTTGGGTTTCTTTGGGACAGGAACAATGGTGGACCTTTTGAAGCACGACGGAATTACAGACTGCTCCAGTGAGAGGTTGAAAATCAGAGTAAATACCTGAGCTAGCTGGTCAGCGCAGGTTCTGTGATGCCGTCTGGTCCTGAGGCTTTTCTGGTATTTACTCTCCTGAAGGCTGTTCTCACGTCGTGCTCAGAGATAATAAACGCAATGCCTGCATCAGCACTCTCCATACGCATGCAGTCAGCATGCTGTCCGTGTCCGCCTGTGGTGGAATGTAGACGGCGCTAATTATGACCGAGCTAAATTCCCAAGGAAGATAAAAGGGCCGACATTTTAAAGTCAGCAGCTCCAGGTTCGGTGTGCACGAGCGTGAAAGAGGTAAAATACTAGCGCTGCTGCACCAGGATTTATTTACCAACATACACACACCCCCTCCTCTTGTTTTTCCCGACTCTGTGGTTCTGTCCATGCGGTGAACCGAGAAGAACTCGGCCGGCTGGATGGCGTGGTCCGTTACCGCTAGGTTCAGCCATGTTTCGGTGAAACACAGGAGATTGCAGTCCCGAATGTCTCGCTGAAACTTGACCCTGGCCCTGAGGTCATCAAGTTTATTCTCCAGTGAATGGACGTTGGCTGGCAGAATGCTAGGGAGGGGAGCGCGGTGTGCGCGTGCCCTTAACCTGTTCCTGACACCGTTTCCCTCACGGCCGCTTGTTGCGTCTTTTGTCGATCCTCAGGATTTCACTCGGTATGCTTGGATCCAGCGTTAAAAACGCCGTTTGATGAGTAGTTTTTAGACCAATTGACATAAGAGTCGCTCTACTATACTTAATGTATTCCATGGTGGAAAAAAGTAGAGAAAGAGTGCAGAAAAAAGTATAATATAAACAAAATAGACGAACTACTATCGGAGCAGACGCGACGGCAGCCTGTTAACACGGCGCCATCTTGGATACAAGAAAGGAACTGGAGAGAAAATGTGATGATGGATTATAAAAAGAGATGGGATGGAGGTATTTTATATAACAATGGAGATGGGAGGTTTGGGAGAGGTGTGGCTTTTTTAATGAAGGATGATGTTTTTAAAGCGAGCAAAATTATATATGAGGACAAGATAGGCAAATGTATGGTAGTTGAGACAAAATATGAGGGAAGAGATCTGATTTTAGTAAATGTACATGCACCAGTGGAGGAGAAGGAAAAGAAAGAGTTTTTTAATCTTTTAAGAAATATTGTAAAGAAGTATAAAGAAATAATAATGATGGGGGATTTTAACACGGTTTTTAGTAAACAGGACATGGCTGAAGGAATGGTTTTTAAAACTGATACGGCAAGAAAGGAATTGAAATCATTAATGGATGAAAATAATATGATAGTATACTAATACTAATGATAGATTTGTGGAGAGAAAGAAATGAAAAGAAATAAGAATTTTCAAGGAGACAAATAGTGGGGAGTTTTGTATGCCAAACTAGAATTGATTTTGTTTTTGTGAAATGTAGAAAATTTTATCGAAAAGATTAAGTATGAAGAAACAAGTTTTAGTGATCATAAACTTCAATTTTTTAAGATAGACTGGAGTAAAATGCAAAGAGGGCCGAGAGTATGGATTTTAAATACACAGATTTTAAAGAATGGAGATTATGTTTCAAGGGTTAAAGAAATTATAGAACAAGAAAAGGAAAATGAAATGTATGAAGAGGATAAGAGAATATGGTGGGAGAATGTAAAGTTTTTAATCCAAAAATATTCGATAAAATACTGTAGTTTAATACAGAAATGCAAAAGATACAAAGAAAAAGAAATAAAAGTTTGGAAATAGAATTGAATAAAGAAAATAAAGACATACAAAAGATAAAGGAAATAGAGGAAAAACTGAAAGAGATAAAAGAGAAAAAAAGAATATGAGGGGGTGAGGCTAAGAAGCAAAGCAAAATATGTAGTGGAGGGAGAAAAATGTACAAAGTTCTTTTTTGATCTGGAAAAAAAGAGAGGGAAAGCTGAAATGATAAAAGAAATAAGAGGGAAAAATGGAGAAATAGTAAACGAGAATAAAAAGATTTGAGAAGAAATAAAAGACTTTTATGAGGATCTGTTTAGTGCAAGAGGTGTAGAAGAGGGAGAAAAAAAGAAACTGTTGAATCAGATAAAAGCAAAAGTAAACGAGGATAAGATAAAAAAAGAGTGTGACCAGGAAATCAGAGAAGAAGAAATTGAAAGAGCAATAAATCAACTGAATAAAAAGAAAAGTCCAGGAATAGATGGTTTGGGAACAGAATTTTATTTATGTTTTAAAGAAATTTTAATAAAGATTTTAAATGAGGTTTTTAAAAAAGATTTCAGCAAACAGATTAAGGGATGGCAAGTATATGTGGCCCGGGATATGAAATTGTGACACCGGACACAGGATAAAAAAGGGATCTTTTAATCCAGACTGCACTTGGAACAGCGCAGCATTAACTATGCAAATTTTGGGGAATTGGAACAGAAAAGTTCAATACAGCTATGGAAAACAATAAAGTTTGACTTTCACAACAGACTGGTTGTGTCTCTTTTTCCACATTCACAATAACCAGTTATCATAGACATAGACAACCCATAAACATAGACAACCAATAAACATAGACAACCAATAAACATAGACAACCCATAAACATAGACAACCCATAAACATAGACAACGGTAGTAGCCTCTCATACTGGAAAACAAATAAACACATGTTTAACAGCTGTCAACAATCAAAATTGTCAAACCAAATAAAGTTATTCAAATTACCTGAAGAGAAAGTTAGAACATGCATTCTTACAATACATCACAACACTATTGCACAATTTAGCACTCAGTCAACATTACATTAGTAAATGAGTTAAACTTACAGCTCTAGCATATGCAAAGTTACACAGGCATCCGAGTCACCATACCAACGAGAACGAGTTTATAACTTAATACATGTGCATATATCTCTGTCTTTTGGGATTTTATAGCTTTTAACTAACTTTATCCACCGCATGAAAAACATTCACCACACGCGGCTAACTCGTGCTGCTCATCTGCATCTCATGCGGCACTGCAGCTGCCAAACAAAAAGTTGCAACTGATTCTGGTGCAAAATGTTGATTAGATACAAGCCCTTCATATCACAACAAAGACACCTGTTTGTGTTGTTGCTGTTCTGTAATAAAAATGAAGTTATTATATCTAACCATTGCTGTTTTTCTTGTCTTTCAGTCATTGCTAGAGATGTAATTAGTTTTATTTGGACTTTAGATGCTTTTTATACTTTTTATCTGGAATATTTTGGTGATAGTTTTGAAACCCTCTGATGTCAACTGTTGACCCAAACAGTTACCCGTATGGTGTCCTGTGCAATGACAGGAACCTTCTTAGTCTAAAAATGACATTTCTAATTATTTTATTAACATTACTTATTATTAACATTAATCTGACCTAAAATACTTGATATCATTTAATAATGACAGCTAATGAAAGCTTTTATAAAGTGTAACCAAGAAAATCAATGCATCAATACAGATCCACTAGATCAGGGGTTTTCAAACTTTTTTGTTAGCTACCTCAATTTTGTAATATCCCCCAAGATTTTAAGTAAATATTTCAATAGTTAAAAAGCAGATTTGCATGTTCAGTTCAAAGTTTTTATCAGTAGTATTTTACATAGTTATTGTTATTATTATTACCTGTTATTAGACCTTCATCTGCTCATTTTCGTTTATTGGTACATAAAACATATCTGTCCATTTAGCTCATCAGTTCTCTGATATATTAGTGTTGTGTAATGGTCACATGACATACAGGTTAAACAAATACAATTTATCTTTTTATCTTATTATCTTTTATTAAAAATATCTTGTTAAAATGGTTAAAATAAAATAAAATGTTTATAGTACAACAAAAATATTTTACTTCAAAATGATTTAGCAATACTTCATTTATTTATGTTAAACATGATTAAACAGCCTTCTTCTGTGGAAAATTGGATGAGGCAGCGTCTCGGGCTACCCCATTGATCAGCCGCCACTGTTTACAAGCATGATTCCTTGTTGCAGGTGTAACCGTATGAATGAGGTAAGGGTGGTGATTGACGCTCGTGTTGGCCAATCGGCAGCGAGTGTGCACTATTTCAGGGCTGGTTAGTTTCAGCCTGGTAGCGCGCCACGCCCGAGGTGTACACGCCATGGCGGTTTCAGGTATGTGCTGTTAGCACGTAGCATTTTTCTAATCTCGTTCTATTGCTGCTCGTCGCACTAATGGATTGTTTGTTCTATCGGATGCTGTAGTGGATCTGCTCACTGCCCTCCTTTCAGGTATGGGAAAGTTGTTTTACTGTAAACTTTGTCTAGCTTACTGAGGGATGGGTGGTTTGAGTAATGTGCAGTCCCTGTACTTCAGTTTAACAGAGTGAGTTACTTGAAAACTGGTTGCTTAACTCGTGAATCTCTTCTATCCGCGATTTGGTAAGTCCTTGTTTGGGTTTGCTGGGGGTCTAGCATGCTGTGCAATTAGTAGTAACCCTATCTTGCGTTTGTATTTTAGGATTCTCCTTTCGGTCCTGGCTTATTATTTGCAGCCCAGTCGCTATTGCTGTGTTTAAAATAATAATTTCGTACAACTATTGACATTTGCTGCTGCCATTGAAGTTTCAAGCATCATTTTAATCTATTTAGATTGGGTTACTTGGGGGATTGAATTTATTGAGAGGCCGGAAACCACTGCTCTTATGAGAGTCCTGTTCTTCTGGAAGCTTTCTTTATGTGTTAATATTGTTTTTTTCCAGATACTGTTTAGTGTATGTGTTGTTGATTGTTCTCATTTTATGGTGGAATTTTGATCACGTAGGATTTTATGCAGGAGTGGGTCCACTCCTGACTGAGCATTTGGGTGGTGGTGCTGCTTCCAACCATTGCTGTGGTATACCTTTGAAGTGTGGGAGTCTGATCTGAGTTCACGGTAGCGTGCTTTGGAATTCTAATGTGTGACGACAACACGTGGGTAACCCGCCCATGCATTCGAGTTGTGTAAATTGGTTTGCTAGGTAATATTTTCTTTCTCTTTGGTTGTTTGTTTTCTTGTCATGTGTCACTGAGCAACAGGATGGATGTTTTCTTTAAGGCATCAGTTTTTTTTGTGTGCGCAGTTTCAGTTTGTTGTTATAATTGGTTTTGTATGTTTTGTTTCTCTCTTGAGTTTCCCATTGAAGAGTAATCTGCCATCCATCCTAGAGGCTTTTAACCAATCTTGCCATTTTACAATTTTTGTACAATTATTTTAAGAGAATTGAACCTGTGACCTTATAATATTTATAAGTGTTTATTTCTATTTGGGTGAAACCTCCCAGGAGGGTAGACATAGGTTTAAACCATTTGATGTTCCATTTAAAATATTCCCATAAACAAACAGGGAATGTGGGAGTGAACCACAGCACTTCTCTTCCAGACCATGTTGATGGCAAAACACCTCAGGGAAACACCAGTGAAGGAGATGGTCCTCCGATCTCCTCGGTGCATGATGGAAAATGAATCTTTAGAAGTCCAAGCAGATTGTGCGGGTGATGATTGAACTGAAGGTGGGACAGTTGACTCTGTGACAGTAACCTCCACCAGGAGCATTAGAGCTCTGGGAATCTTGGGGATAGAATGGTATCCAACAACGTTCTTCCAGACCATACCCCTCCCAGTCCACGAGATATTCTAGGTGACCAGCCCGCTGTCGGGAGCGGAGGATCTTATCCACCCGGTAGATGTTGTCGGACCAATAAATCTGGGACTGAGTTTCTTACAAAGCAGGCGCAGGTGGATGTCCGGCAAGGGAGAAAGACCGTGTCAGGAGCTCCTACGAATGGGTGATTCTTCTGCCCGCAGGCTTGTAAGTGTATGTGGGGCTGAGTTCCCACCCTCTCACTGGCCCGGTCAGTTCCACAGCTGCACAGCGGGATGGTTCAGCAGACCAGGGGAATAGAGGAGGTTGATATCCCAACATGCATTGAAAAGTCCAGTGGTGTTCTGATGGAGAGAGTTTTGTGCATATTCCGCCCATGGAAGGAATTTGTTTGCTTGTGTTGGTGTTGATGGCAGTAAGACCGCAGGTATCTCCCGATCTCCTGGCAGTCTAGCCATTGGACTGAGGGATGATAACCGGAGGTGAAACTGACGTGACCCCAGGATGTCAATAAGAACGCCTTCCAGACATGAGATGAACTGAGGGCCCCAGTCAGAGGCATGTCCCGGGCAGACCAAAGTGACGGAAGATGTACACGAACAGTGTTTCAGCAGTGACTAGAGCGGTAGGTAATGCAGGTAACGGTATCAGCTTACATCCCTTAGAGAATCTGTCGACTACCACAAGGATTCAGGTGGAGTCATCGGAGGGAGGTAGGTCTGTCATGAAATCCACCGCTATGTGGGACCAGGGTCGGTGTGGAACTGGCAACTGGAATTTTTCCCTGTGGTAGTTGACGGGGAACCTTGGCGAGGGCACAGACTGAGCATCCTTGCACATAGCGGGAGACATCCTGGGACATACCCGGCCACCAGTAATGGGGGAGATCAGTGAGAGGGTGCGCTGTCTGCCTGGGTGACCTGATCCCGGAACCGAGTGAGCTGAGTCCATTAGGGAAATCCGTAAATCCTTGGGTACGAAGATTCTCCCTTCTGTACCTCCCGGCAGAGCAGGCTGTTCCAGTAGTCAATTCCTGATGATCTCGTCAATAGTCCATTGAATGGGAGACACAATCTTGGCTGGAGGTAGAACAGGTTCAGGGGAGTTTGTTTCCACATCTGGTGAGTAGAGCCGAGAGAGAGCTTCCACCTTGCCATTTTTAGATCCAGGTCTGTAGGTGACAGTGAAATTAAACCGTGTGAAGTATAGGGCCCAACAAGCTTGGCGGGAATTGAGACGTTTGGCATCTCGCAAATACAGAAGGTTCTTATGGTCTGTAAAAACTACAAATGGGTGGTTAGCTCCCTCCAGCCAGTGTCTCCACTCTTCCAGAGCTAATTTGATAGCCAGAAGCTCTCGGTTCCCGATGTCATAATTCTGCTCAGCCGGGGACAGCTTCCTTGAATAAAAGGCACATGGGTGGAGGCGAGAGGGATTTCCCTGCTGTTGAGACAGTACAGCACCCACCCCGGTGGTTGAGGTGTCCACCTCAACAATGAAGGGAAGATCAGGAGAAGGATGACGAAGGATAGGTGCCGAACTGAAAGCTTCCTTTAATTAGGTAAAAGCGCTGGGTGCTTCTGAGGAGGGCTGAGGCCATGACTGAACCGCTTCCACCTTCCCCTGCTCCATATGAACTCCTTGGGCATTGATGATATATCCTAGAAACTGCACCTCGGTTTGATGGAAGGTGCATTTCCCGGTTTTCAGGAACAGATGATTGTCTTGAAGACGGCGGAGGACGAGTTGTACATGGCTCTGATGCTCTGCAAGGCTCTTCGAGTAGATGAGAATGTTGTCGATATACACTATGACAAGTTGATTCAGAATGTCTCTAAAGATTTCATTCATAAAACTTTGAAATACAGCTGGGGCATTGACCAACCCAAACGGCATGACAAGGCACTCCCCCCGCAGGAGTGATGAACGCCGTCTTCCACTCATCCCCAGCCTTGATGCGGATAAGGTTGTAAGCACTCCGAAGGTCCAGTTTAGTAAATATATAGAGGCTCCTCTAAGTTGTTCAATGGCCGACGGGACCAGAGGAAGGGGATACTCGAATTTCACGGTTGACTGGTTCAGGATACGATAGTCTATACACGGTCTCAGCCCTCCCTCTTTCTTACCCACAAAAAAGAAGCTGGAGGCAGCAAGAGACGTGGAGGGACGGATAAAGCCATGTTGAAGAGCCTTTTTGATGTACTCAACCATGGCCTCACGGGAGAGAGAGAGAGAGAGAGAGAGAGAGAGAGAGAGAGAGAGAGAGAGAGTATATCCGTCCTTTAGGTAATGTAGACCCAGCCAGCAGCTTGATAGCACAGTCCCATGGCCGGTGAGGGGGCCATGTTGTTTGCTGTAGTGATCCTCACACGGGGCACCAATTAATAGTAGTGAGCCTCACACGGGGCACCAATTATGTAGTGATCCTCACACGGGGCACCAATTAATAGTACGCCTCACACAGGACCTAGAGGTGTTAGTGAGACATGATCCCACGTCACTTCAGGTGTGTGTGTGTCAGGTGACCTCTCCCTCCTTTTAACTCGGGGCACCAGCTGAGGAATTCCACCTCAACATTCGTTGGAATAATCCAACATAAATCATAAATAATATGAAAAGAAAAAAAAAGTGGAGGGAGTAAGTCACCTGGGGTATCTGAAGGATTTTGTGATATTCGTGCTAACTTGTAGAGCCTCTGATTACCAACCCAAGAAAGACACAGTTGTACAAATGCAAAAGGGATTTATTCACTAAACATGCAAAGGGAAATAACTACTAGGAAAGGGAAATTGAATTATTGTATGGAGGCAATGACTTGGATAGACAAAATGCAATGCTGTTGCTGAATATGGTGGCAGGAGGATATTCTTAGGCTGTCAACTCCCTGCTGAGTAGTACATACTAAACAATAATGCATTTACTAGTGCCAAGGTCTCTGAAAGAGGTTTGGAAGGAAAGGTATATTTACGTTCCACACAGTCGGGAGATTAGTCTGGAAGGAAGGCAGCCCCTTTACAGGTTTTGTAGGTTGCAGTCCGAAAGGCGTGGAATCGCTCTCAGAGAATCCCAGTCATTGAGAGGTGAACTGTGCTGCACCAGAAAGATTGTTAAAGTCCAAGGCGTGATGGAGTCGTTGCAGTCGAGCTGAGAGGCTGGGAGGACCGTGAAGGTTGGTAAGGCCCACCCGTGCAGATAGTGGTATGGTTTAAGGTCTGCTCGCAAAGCTTAACCTTAGCTGTACTGTTGTTTCTTCCTAGTTCGGTCAGAAAGCTCAGAACAAAGGTGGATCTGCTGGTGAGGGACTTTATCTCTTTCTGGTGAGGTGGAGACTGTAATTCGGTGCTCCCGTTTCCAACAAGGTGATTGGTTATTTGGGTGAAGGCTGGCCACGCCATGTGCCATGTGCATAGTGTGAGAGTCCTTTTTAGAAAACCTTTATCTATGCATCTTTCCCTGTCCAAACCACTTTCAAAATACTCTTGACCATGTACTGAACGCATACATACCAAACATGAAGTAAAAAGGCTGGAATAATCATTTGTACCTACATTCAGGGGCTACAGGTGGGTTTACACATGTTTTATGACATTCCAGTTACATTTACGCATACAACACCATTTTGGTATGTTCAGCATTTGTAATGTGCAATTGTAATGTCCATTTTTAACAGTTCTTTCTGTATAAATGTGGAAGGGTTGACTGTCCTTGTCTCAATTATTGTGTGCCACATGGCCAGCACCCTGGCGTGCTGTATCTGGAGGATCAAAGGAATTTTATTGCCATCCTCGCCTGGCCTGGCCTTAGGATCAAAGTAACGGTGATAAGGGGAATCCTGTGGACCAACGAGAAAGGGTCCTCTCCTTCCCTATCTTAACCCACCAGGGGTATCTGGCAGTCCCTGTAGTCTCCTTATCTGATGGCACTGGGCATCTGGTTGTGTTAGCCCGCCAACGTCCAATCACAAATGAGCAAACCATCCTCCATTGTAGCAGTTAGAGAGGGGCCCTGTCATAAACTGGACCCTGGAATGTCCTTTGTTCCGCTGTTCATTACATTGCTAAACACCTCCTGGATCGGAAGGGATCTGGTCGATCTTCAGATCATCGGAACTCGACTCCTGGGTGACCAGATTACTGATAATCGGGGCTACCTTTTGGTTAGCAGGCTCGCAGTCATCACTAGAAGATTTTCCTTTAGTTCCCCATCGTAGAATCCGACCTGTCTCCCAGCACACTTCGGGGTTTCGAAGTTGAAGCCAAGGGCGTCCCAGGAACGATGTCCACTGTGGTTCCCTCCAGCACCCAAAAAGAGAGTTCCTCAGCGACATCGTGACTCCACTGTAGTGTCACTAAGGGAGAGAAGTAGTTGATGACACCCTGACCCAATGGTTTGCCCAGGATATTGTGGATCCTCAGGGGTTGGGAAACTCACCTCCGTGATAACTGAAGTCGCTGAAGCAACGTGTGGGAGATGAAATTTCCTGCGGCCCCTGAGTCTATTAAGGCTTTGGCTGGAATAGATATAGAAGTCAACTTAATCATAACATCAGTCAGAGATAAATTAGTATTAGTAATAGGTGGTTGGATCACACTCACCGTGGGTCGGGGAGGTCGTATTGGGCAGGTAGATTATGTAGTGATTCTGTGGGGATGGTGTTATTTAAACACTCCCCAGCATCTCCACTAGTTATGTAGTGAAACTAGGATGGTGTTATTTAAAACACGGTTCAGTTTCAGGTTATAATTATTTGTGGCTCAAATGGAAATACTTACAGATAAAGATTATTAACTATATGTATTTTGTAGCATTACCTGGTGCAATAAACGCGTTATTCTTCTGGCCTGGATTAACAACGGTCCATGCCCAATACAGTAATACATACCGAGCCGGTAACAGTATCGCACAGTTTAAGGGATGTGTTATGAGCATTAAGCAGAGACAATCATGAGTGAATACAAATGAATATTTATTGACTAAGCTACTGAAATACGATATCGATTAACTAACATAAAACACATACACATTCCTGCATACAAGAGAAAGCATAGAAAATCAGAGTAAAGAGTAAAGAGTGGCACATTAAATCAGCAGAACACAAACCACCGGGTTTTCTCTACAAAAATTCACCTTGGTAGCCAAGGGGCAATGCTTTAGCGCTGTTGAATTGTGATACTTGCATTGAACAGTTAGTTGCGTCGGCAAGAATCCTGGTGCGTGGAGAGAAAGAGAGAGAGTGTCCCGGTGGATTCGCAAAGTCCGTTGTCTCTCCCTGTGACTTTGATTTACACAGGTATGGCATTATGTCCTGTTTGCACCGAACACATAAACCTATTGTAAAGTGAGTATGATGCATGCCATGACTATGTACTGTGCATCATTATTTAGGAAATAATTTGTGGATCATTTTGATACCACACACGAGAGAGATGAAGTAAGGCACATGGTTATTCATTCATTAGTGTATATCTGTCATGAAATAACAGTTAAACTTTGATGACACTGAAATGCATGCAATAACTATGGCAGGGTATCAAGTGATTATGGAGGAATACACGCATAGTTATATATATAGATACAAATTGGGCAGTTGAGTCCTGCTCATCCTAGAGAGTCTCTTTGAGGTGTTTGGAATGTGTCTCTCTAATCCTCTCTGCAAATCTGGAAGATCTCAGGGAGTTGAGCTAGGGGTCACCCTCTCTGGGGAATGCCAGAGAGGTCCCATAACTGTCCTACTGAGTTAAGCAACAACCGGCAGGTCATCACTTAACCCAGACTTTCTGGAGCCACAAGGGGTTCTGTTGTGGACTCCCCCTAGGAATTTGTTGTTTGTTGTCTAACTTTATGATCCCTTAAAGAAATCCAACATTTGGCCCGGCCAAGTCTCTACAATAATATGTGCCCAGCTTCTCCGCAGTATAAACACAATCTCAACTAGATTCGGCATTGGCGTTCATCGCGGGAAAGGTGATAATTGTCTACTTGCATAGGTTCGGATGCTGGAGGGTGATGAGGTTGAACTGGCGGAGGAGGTGTAGTGGGAGGAGCGGTAGTGCTTCGATGATGAGGCGGCAATCCGTTGTGAGACTCGAATGGAGCACTGGATAAAGTTTTCCAAACCAGCCGTATCGTCGTACACGACCATCTGCATCCGCACTTCATTGGATAGACTTTGACGATACGCCTCATTCCAGCCATTGGCAATCGCCAACGTGCGAAACCGTAGCGCATAATCAGCCACTGACAACCATTCTTGACGAAGATGATACAGTTGGTCGCAGATGGAGAGGGGTGAAGCAGAATGGTCGAATACCTCTTTAAAGTGAGTGATGAAAGCGTTGAGAGATTGAGTGGCAGGTCCACGAGCGCTCCATAGACTCTCTGCCCATTGAAGAGCCGGTCCGGTCAACAGAGAGACTATGAATGATATTTTGGCGGAGTCTGAGGGGAAAAGGTTAGGTTGCATTTGAAATTAAAATTGACATTGAAGAAGAAACCCACTACACTCCTCTGCTGTGCCCGTAAATTTGTTAGGAACGGCCATGGGACAGCTAGGGGAGGCAGTGCTTACCAGTGAAGCATTGATGATTTGTTGGCAGATAGTACGGACTAAATCGGTGACCGCTTCTGACAGCGGGGAAGGTGATGGATCCATGGTGAGTGCATCAAAAAAAAAAAAAAAAACAGAATAACTGGGTACAACGGTTAACATTAACAAGACCTGACAAGGTAAAAACACAGGGTATATAAAGAGTCCAGGGTGATTGTGAACAGGTGCAGGTGATCAAAGATGGCGCCTGGTGAAGTGCAGTGCATTAGATTAGATTCAACTTTACTGTCATTACACATGTACAAGTACAGAGCAACGAAATGCAGTATGCATGATGGGAAATTAAGTTTTAGAAGTCCGGTGAAGCAGATCGTGTATCGTGTGTGATTGAATCCGATGCTGAATGCGGGACAGTTGACTCCGTGACACCTGTAGAAATGAATAGAAATATTCATTCATGACAGGAACTGAAAAACACACACACAAACACTCACTTAGATTACACATACATTTAAATTTTATAAAACAAATCAAAATATGAGTGGTGTAATAGTTTAACTAATTTCAGTTTTTATTAATTGTGTAATGTTGCACCATTTAATTTAACCTCTATTAAAACCTGCAATTAATTTTATGCGCAAAGATAGATTTGACTGTCTTAACTAATCAGTTTCTCAAAATCAAACATAATTGTATTATTATAAACCATTCTCTCGAAAATGTGTCTGTGTGTTAATTAACAGAGCAATACAGCAGCATACACAGTGATGTACAGATAATGTGTAATAAAACAAGAAACAAATGTATCCTTGTTGGTGAATAAGACTCTTTCTATAAGAGTATTGATGAAAGTAGACTCACATAGATTTTTGTTATCCTCCAGATGGGCAACAGCTTTTATCGTTGGACTGGCCAATTCAGTGCCTGTCTTTTTCTTGGGAATGGCTCCGGCTTTAATTGTAAGATTGGCGGGGTCACCCCAAACTTTTAACTCACTCAACTGTCTCTGGATTGGCATCGGTCGTCACAGGAAATTCTGGAATGCCATCAGCCTTTAGTTTGGGTTCTTCTTGTCTAGCCTCTAGCCTGGGATTGGCCAGACTGGCATCAGCCTTTATCTCAAACCTGCCATCAGGCTGTGGTGGAGGCAAGATGGGGCACTTTATTGCCTTCCACACTGTCTGAAAGAATTTGCCAATTATTTTCTTCTTTGATTTGCTGATTTATCTAAAATAAAAAAAGACAATCCAAAATGTCACAATCAATGTCAATGTATACTACAAATAACATTTCATACATGTCACTCAGTACATCAGCACGACTACAATTTGTTCTTCATCAAACATGTTAAACATCAAAATGTGACGCTATTTGTTGCTTTGTAAGCAAATAAATAGGAGCAGACGTTTGTGTGTTGTTATGAGTTTTTTGCATGATTGTACTTTTGGCAAACTTTCACATGCCCCAAAACATTCACTCTTTCCGGTCAGGTTTTAATTACGAGCCCTGCTTTTGTTAGTGACCTTAACGTAAGATATCAGTATGTGCAATGAGCGTCACAAATCTCCAAGATCATAATAACAGTAGCGTTTCACCGCAATGTTCATCTTACCTGATGTAGAAGAAACTTCCTCAGGAGTAACTTCTTGATTTACTCTAACGCTGTTCATCAAGTTTCCTGACGAGGGTCCGGCTGATTGGACGTTGTCAGAAGGCAACACAGTGTTAGGCAGCACAAACTCGATCATTCCGACCTCTTCTCCTTTATTGCCTTTAGCAACAGGTAAAGATGAATACATGGTGTCGGAATTAGAGGACATTATAGAATCGCTGTAAACTTTCTCTATGTTGTGTGGTCAGTCGACTGTCGTCAGTAGATTTTTTACAGACTTTGATCGCTTAGTATTAACCTGTTTCACTTCGCTCTGATTAATGACAGTGAGCCTGTAAGTGTTCCATTGATATAGCCACTTGTAAGCACTATGTGTTTGATGTCATAATAGACAATATGACACTGTAGAACGCATGGTCAACAGTAAAACTTTTCAAGAGAGATATTTGTATGTAAACTTTACAATTGCAGCACCCATGTGAAAGCCTGAATAAAAAAGCCATACTTATGCACAGTAATCACTATCCTGTATCATTTATTTAACCCTCAAAAGGTCCTTGTTACCTGTTTACACTTCTAGTCTTTGGGGTCAATATGAATCATAATTGTAAAAATATATACATTTGTAATGATACAAATAATATATTATTTTTTTATCATATATAATATTTATATGTATATTTCTATACATTAATGCTGTTTTGTGAGATTTACAGAGGGACATACAGAGTCATTCATTTTACTGGATGTGACCAACTGCTCATATCAACTTTTGTAATACATTTTGTGAATTTATGTATATATAAAAGACCTTAAAAATAAATATTCTTTGAAATACTAGAAATGTGCAGTTTTTGCTGCATTTTGAAATGTCTGTTTTTACAAAATGCCACTTAAGACACACATAAAGGACAATTGTATGTGTGTGTTTGTAGGCGTTTACATGCATTGGATCTCACCCCTTTATATCTTTGTTCTGCATTTGTGGCTGATTTTATTTGCCAAATTTTTATTTACACAATAACAGACACAAACGTACAGTAGATTACCTACAGTATCTATTCTTAAATTCAGATTTGTTGTACAAGTTACAAACACAAATACATCTCCCTGGTACTACTTTCAAAATATATGTAAACCTAACTTGTGCACTTGTTTTATTGCTTTTTACAACTTACAACTGCTGAAACATCAGGTAAGAGTAATAACCAAATTTAAACAACAATATACCGTAACAAAAAAGAAACACACATATATTTAATTCTTCTTGTTCTTGTTAAACATTACTGCTGAAATGATACAAGTTATTGTATAATTTGTTTGTTGTTTTTGCATTTTAAACCAATGTTTACTATAATGGATTGGTTACAATATTGCCATTTATTTATGTTTCTGTAAGTGTCTTATACTGTTTGTGGAAAAATGTACAGTAATTATTATGTGTGGGTGTGAAGGGGGACAGTAACAAGACTGATGTATACCCATCATCTTTAGTGAGTTGTCCAGAAATGTCCATGAGTGAGTTGAATGAGTTCAAGGAAGAACTTTAAAAGGACATCCACCTGTTACCTTTGAGTTTACTGGAGTTCACCGCTTTAACAATGTAGCACTGATTCAAAGCAGTTTTACAACAGAATAAACAGAATGACAAGCAGGGAAATATAAAAGCTAGTTTAATAATATTATAAAATAATATTAAGTGTAATGTATTAGGAGTTCACTCAGGTACTGAGGAGCTAAACCATGTAGAGCCTTATAAGTAGTCAGTAAGATCTTAAAGTTAATACGTTGCGTAATGGGTAACCAGTGGACTGTTGACAATACCGGGCTGATATGTTCAAAACTTTTTTCTTCTTGTGAGAATTCTAGCCGCTGCATTTTGAACTAGTTGGAGCTTTTTTAATAGGCTAGCATTGCGTGAACTAACGTTTCTGCACTCGAGTGCAGAAACATATGACGTAGTTTAGATATGTTTTTGGGATGAAAAAAAAGTTTTTTTTCAAAGTTTTAAAGGTGTTGGCAACATGGCTTTCAAATGAGAGGGTACTGTCGAATAAAACACCCAGATTCCTTGCTGATGATGAAGGCTTGGTAGAGAACCCGTCAAATAGTTAGATAAAGTGGATGAGAGAGTAAGTTACAGTGATATGAAAGAGAAAACAGGAATAAAGAGAGTGTTATATATATATGGTCATGCAAAACGAGACTCAGTCTTTTCGTTAAGAAATAATGAAATTAACAATGTAATATCTAAAAATGAAAAAAATTTAGTTCAGCAGTGCATTTTCATGTGTATATTTAATTTCTGCTGTGACAGTTATCAGGTTAAAATATTAAATAATGAATTACTTTATTACTTTTCGTGTGACACTTCTGGTCCTCCATATCCAACATCCTCATCATTTTTTTACTACAATATGCTCCCTTTAGTGGGAAACTCGATATTCGTTGTATTGATACATTGTTTTGGTGTATGTTACATGAATAAACACATAATGTGCTTAAAAGACTGTATATACAATAAAACTGCTTTAGAGTGATTGTGGAAAAATTATTTCACCTCAGAGAACAAAATAAAATAAAAAATCCACACCACCCCTTACTTTAAAGTTCTTTCTTGAATCCATTGAACTCACTCATGGACATGGACATGGGCATAGACATATATATATAATACCTAGACACAACATTGGTCGCTGGGTCGTACGTCAATGTCGCCGCCATCTTAGCTAGGTCAACGTTTCCATAACTCTCATAACTGGATTCAGGAAAAATGCCTGTTTCGTGTGCTGCTAGAGGCTGTGCAAGCCGCCGCACAATTTAAAAGAGTTTTCGGGAAATTACCTTTCACATATAAGACTAAAAAGTTATTTTTGTTTGTATTTGGTCATTAAAACATTTTGTTGACACTCTGCCAGTAGGAGTCAGACTATTAACAGCTAGCGATAGCACTATTAAACCTGTGAGTCGAGACTTCAGAAAGTTTTTTAATTCTTTCAGAAATAGTTTCAGCTTGTGTCATATTTTCTATTATAAAATAAATAGCCTGTAACCAAGATAATTCGTTTATACTGCAGTTTTTCACTCAAAATCCAGTATGACAACCCATATAGCAGTAAGTTCTGGGCTGATTCTGGCTTTCTTCCACCAGTGTTGGCTGACAGATGGCAAGATTTTCCATGTATGGACCAGAACTGGCCCAGATGAGGAATCTGGATACCAATAGTAAACACTATTTAAAGCCGTTGGTCCAAGCACCAGAAGTCTAGGTTGGGTCTGAAGTAGTGTCTCACATTAATTAGATGCGGTATACGGACGAAATACAGTATGTGGCCCAACTTTTTTGCCGTTTGGCGGACATTTTAGTACACGGCCCGATTCTGTGGAGCGGCAAACGACCCACTAGCGGTGAAACAGCGACATTACGACTGTCTTCACTGATTTGAATCCTGCAGAGCGGGAAACTGAGCTCACTTTTGACACACACTAACAAGTAAGGGTTCGCTAATTTAATTTCAAGATGTAAAACATGCATGAAAACAATGATAATTAATTGTTTGCTATATTTAAAAATTTAAAAGCCTGAATTTTAAGCACATTGAGCCTACTAACATGCTTGGTTTAAATGTTGTTTGAATGTTGTTTGTGAGATTTCTCACCATTAAAATCAGGCAGTTATGCATAGGCCTAAACGTTGTATACGATATATGTGTGTGTGTGTGTGTGTGTGTGTGCGCGTGTGCGTGTGCGCGTGCGTGTGTGGACATGTCTGGACTTCTTTCAAAAGTCCATGTGCACAAATAAGCTTGTCTTTTACTTCTATTTTTAGTTTTTAATATGGTGTTGTTCAATGTAGTGTTGTTTAATATAGTTTTGTTATGCAAAATTAAAAAGGTAAAAATAATTATTTTGCAAGTTCTTTATTTTTGCTGCTGATCATATTGAGAGTGTGTTCTACAGTCCATTATGACGTCACCCACTGCGTCATGGAACATTTACAGGCTCACTGTCATTAATCAGAGCGAGTGAAACTGGTTAATACTAAACGATCAAAGTCTGTAGAAAGTCACACCGTGAACAGAGAAAAAGTTTACGTCGTTTTCTTTTAATTCTGACATCATGTATTCATCTTTACCTGTCGCTAAAGGCAATAAAGGAGAAGAGGTCGGAATGATGGAGTTTGTGCTGCCTAACGCTGTGTTGACTTCTGACAACGTCCAATCAGCCGGTGTTCCGACACTTTGTGCTACCTCTCAAAATGAGCTACCCTTACACAATGTGCATGCGCAATACCCTACTTCTCTTGGAAACCCTGTTTCTGAAGACCCGCCCATAAATTTGAGCTACCGTGTCTGAGGTGTGAACGAACGGTGAATGAAGCGCGTAAGTATAATCAATTCATCTTAATTAAAGTTGTGTTTTCTGTTCAATTTAGTCTCTCCCAGTAAATATGTAATAATTTCTTCGTTGTCTAATAATTTCTAACAACAAAAATGAGTTTTATAGCGTTATCACGAGGGTGCTTCTTCCAAAAAGCATGAGTCCTACAATGAAAACAAATTACCTACAGCAGAATCACAACTGTCTCGGTATACAGCCATATCTCACGTCTATGTCTCACGTCTGTATCTATCTATCTATCTAACTATCTATCTATCTATCTATCTATCTATACACACACACACTTATATTCATATGTATATATGTGTGAGTGCGTGTGTTTTTTCTTTTTTTTTTTTTAGTTAACAGATTTATTGTATAATTTTTTTTAACTGTTGTGACATAATCAATAAAAACAATAACTGTCTGTGTGGGTAATCTGTCTGCTTTACTTCTGAAAGCATTGTAGATAGTATCATGGAGAGAAGATACGAAGAGGTGATCATTTTCCTCACTACAAATGTGTACCCAACACACTATAATAAAACTGAACGTCAAGGCTTGAGGCGATACTCTTCAAAGTTCAGAGTCACAGGTTAGTGTGAAGGTAGTGTTTTGCCAAAAGTCTCTAAGGTTAATTTATATTACATATTTAGTAAATTTAGTCAATGTTACAGATGGTTTGCTGTATTATGGGAGAAGGAAGGCGATTAAAACCAAGGACGAATGCAGGGCATTGTTCGAGGAATTCCACAGCATCCCTTTGGGAGGCCACACTGGGGTATTTAAAACTCGCAATGCCTTGTGTGCAAGGTATTATTGGCCAGGGATGACTATCGACATTGAAAAATGGGTAATTAATTATATATTCTTATGCCATTAATTAATATGCCATTCATTTTTGTCTTTTTAATACTTGGAGAAGGTTATTCATGCTTTTATTACATATTGCTTAGATTATCTTAGATAGTCTTTGTATTTGAGTCTTTCTTAGTTTCCCACTGCATGCCTCCAGATTGTACAAAATACAGTTGCAAGGCTGTTGACCAGGGCAGAAAATATGATAATGTTACACCAATTTTAGTATCACTTCATTAGCTGGTCCATTTTAGGATCCAGTTTAAAACTATCTTGTTTGTTCTTATGATGATCAAGCCCCATCTTACCTTACAGATCTTTTTACTCCTCTTTCATCCTCTAGATTTTTATATCCACTGATAGGGCTCTTTTAAAACTGTTTTTGGAATCAACTGTCACTGGAAAACTCCTGAGAGTTGTCATATTCATATGCTGTCAATTTGAGGAGTTAGTCATTCACCTCAATTTGATTACAATTCAGAGGGTCATAATTCAATGCATATTGTCCTCCAATTCTGATGTACTACAGTGTGTGCAGAATTATTAGGCAAGTTGATATTCTGGTCACATTTTTGTCTCCAAACACATTTTACCAATTCCAAACCACATCAATCATAATAACTACTATTTATTATGTATTTAATCATTAATAAGTGATATATATTGTTATGGATTATACAAGAGTCAGAGTCAGATAGTTGAATTCAAACAAGCAGGTTTACTGAATGAAATAAATGCGCTGTCAAATGGACAAGCGCATGCAAACAATAATCAAACAGAATGAAATCCCAGCATCAAGATACTAGCATATCCAACAGGCAAAATCAGGTACAAATACAGAGAATACAAATCCAAACGGGTTCCAGCAGCTGACCAACAGCGATGCAGGCAATAAATCCAAACAGGTAACTCACTGGCGAGACAAACATCAGAGATATTCCAACAGGTAAACTTTCCAATACAGAGAATACAGGGGTAAAGACTAACGTTACACGTACACACAACATTAATCCCAGACAAAGACTGAACCAAAAGACAGAGTTTAAATAACCAAACAAATTAACAGACACAGGTGCATACAATCACAAACTGATGGCGGGTGCGATGCAATGGATTATGGGACATGTAGTTTAGAAGTCTGGTGACAAAGAACGAGTGACAGGAACAGAAGAACCCAATGCTGAGGACGAAGTGCTGATATTCGTGACAGTACCCCCCCACGGTCTGCTCCTGCTTGAATCCGACGAGCTGGCGAGGCGTCCTCGTGGCCTGGGTGCAGGCTGATCGGGATGCAGACGGTGAAATTCCTCCAGCAGAGATGGGTCAAGGATATCCGACCGAGGAGTCCAGCATCTCTCCTCAGGGCGTATCCCTCCCAGTCCACGAGGTACTGGAGGCGCCCGGCCAGCCCGGCAGAGACTGCATAATCTTACGGACCGGTAGATATCGCCATCAGCATCCACAGGCGGTGGAGGAGGAGGCAGAGGGTGGATGGTGGTGAGCCCTCAGCATCTCCAGTTCTGTGGGGAAGACAAGACAGGGTTAACAAAGGGTTTTAATAAAGACACATGGAAGGAAGGTGCCAGGCGGTATGATGAGGGAAGTTGCAGCCGGTAAGTCACTGCATTGATCTGTCTTTAAATGGGAAAAGGACCGATGAAGTTTTTTGGATGGCAGGCGCAGACGAATGTCCCTGGTGGATAGCCACACCAGCTGGCCAGGTTGAAATGTGGGAGTTGGGGCTCTGCGCTGGTCGGCTTGTGACTTCTGTCTGCGCACTGCCGCCTGGAGATGAACATGGGCGGTGTTCCAGACCCTCTCGCTGGTCCGGAACCAGTGGCCAACTAGGGATGCAACGATTAACAGATTTCACTATTAACCGCGCTTTAAATTGTCATGGTTAATTAATCGTAAAGGCTCCGCAACACCGTGTTTCTGTTGCACGGAACGGAACTGTTATGCCAGTGGTGCGGCAGTTTAAAGTTCCGAGTTTATCAGAGACGCGGAGGCTATTACGCACGCACACTGAATTAACAATGGCAGAGGCACCTAGCAGCGAAACTCTGTTTCCTCCAAAGAAGCGCCTGAAGTCGGCAGTTTGATCCAGAGATCTGGACCTTGTTTCTTTTTATTGATTTTCATTGTACTGTATTAAAAGGCAGCTATACTGTTGAAGTCAAAAGCCAGCTTTTTTTTTTTTTTCACTATGTTTCTACTCTGGTCCAAAAAGTTGTAATATAGTTGATCAAAAGAGCCTTTCAGACAGAGGTCCAGCAGCCTTTGACTGCATTTGTTTTCTTTAAAAGGGAAATACTTAGCTAATATGTAGCTTATATTTAATTCCAAATAGACAGACAATTTTTTAATTTTTTTTGCCTTCATCATTTTTCGACAGGAAAGTGTAGAGAGACAGGAAGTGATTTTGGAGGAGAGGAGTAGCGGGATGGATGAGCTGTCCACTCACCCACAGGCTCCGACACAAAGTATTACTTATGTTTAAGTCAAAAACCTTTTTTCACTTTTCTTTAATTCCAAAGAATTAATATATAACAGGTGAATCAATATATAACAACAGGGCTTGACATTAAGCCTTGACATGTGCTTGTCCTTCGGACAAGTAAATCATTCATTCACTTGTCCGAGTAAAAAAGTTACTTGTCCGGGGCAAAAAAATACTTTTTTTTGTTTGCTGTTAATGTATTCCATTCTGAAGCAATAGTGTCATCACTGCTCTGTGAGGTCTTACTTTAATCTGCATATTTGTGATATTTGCCTTAAATTGATTTCTAGGACACATTTTAACTTTGAGGGGCAATATTTTTCTAAATGTCCTAAATGTTCCTAAATGTAGGCCTACGTGTCATAATTTACTTCAAATTCTTAAATTTCATCAATACATTCAGTTAGAATAATTATGCTGATGATACACTGGGCAACTTTTTGAGCAATGTTGCCGTCAATGGGCAGCTAGGTGAGATACGGGGCCCACATCTGATCTAAATTATCCAGATGGAAATTTGTTACCCATTATCAATGGGAAAGTGCCCAAGCAACATTGCTCAAAAAACGTTGCCCGATAAAATTGCTCAAAAAGTTGCCCCGTGTATCGTCAGCTTTAGACTCTGTATGGTTGTTACCATTCAAATTAAATCAGTATCAACAAACTCCACTGCAGAGGAAACACTGAAGCTGCATCGAAAGTGCCATTTAGATGCATTTACTCAGACTGTTTAATGAAGAGGTTCCATAAATGGATTTACACAGTATAATTGCAAATGCAAAAATAATGTTATAAGATTAAGGTTTTACTTTTTTAACATATAAATCTGAAATGTTGGAAAAAGGCAATGATACTTTTAAATATGAAACCAAAACCACCAGTAGGTGGCGGAATGGCTCACTGAATCACTCGAAGACCCGATTCGTTAAAAAATGCTGAATCATTCAGTAATGAAGCACCGCTGTGTGTTGCTCGGAGATTCGCGACTGTTCTGCTGTGGCTTTGCTTGGAACTATTTTCGTTAGGAAAAACGGTCAATAATGTGTCTAAATGTAAGTCAGTTAATATTAACTACTTGTTTATTAAACTACTGCTGTATAAAATCAATGTCACATTTGCAATCGTGCTGGATTGGTCATGTGATGTTGCTTACTTATATCATATGTTATATACCAGGGTCTTCAACTAAAATTGCTTGAGGTCCAGTAAATGAACTCTCCTCACCAGCCGAGGTCCGGACAATTATGTACTGCACGTAAAAAACATAAATTGACGGCTTTTTATTGAACAAAATATAATGTTATCATATATATTGAATAATGTCTCTTCATATGTATAACCATAAATAATCCTTCTCAAATCAATCTCATTTTAATGCTGTTCTGTTACTGTATGTCCTTTCAGTTGCTTTGGTACAAAATATCTCAATTTATCCAGTAACAATGTCTGACAAAAATATGAAGGGAACGGTGCAAAATGCATCTCTAAATCTGCACAACATGCATTCATTTCAACATTAACAATTTAAAAGGAAAACCTAAACTGAGATTAACAATCACAATCAATGAACACAAACCTCTCTGGTTCAGTTAAATCAGATCTCATATCACATTTTATCTTCATTCTCATGTATTGTCTGTACTTTACTAAATGTAATGTTGAACACTCTCTTCAGCGTCAACTTTCCTAATTTTTGAGAATGCCATTGTTTTTCAGTCATTGAAAGTTCTATCGGTGTGCGCCGCTCTCTTCACTGCACGTCTGTCTGTGACTGTTCTGGCACCGCACCAGTGTTGCCAACTATTTTCAATGGAAAGTAGCTAAATTCTGCCCGAAAAGTCGCTGAATGTCGCTAAGTGACGTCATGCGTAAATTTGCATATTAATGACGTAGTGACGTCGTGTTTGCATTCTGCATAATGGTTGTACTTTATAACTGTTTCCTCTAATCCGTGCGCACATAATGTCCAGTATAAAACTGTTATCAATTAATGAAGAAGAAACGGTAAAATTAAACAGTTTTATCTCAAACAAAGGAGAAGCAGGTAAGTGATTGGTCCGTGGCAACACCGTTTGCACCTGCGCAGCTCATTCACGTCTATGTCAGATGCCGTGCGGTCGCTGGAATGTGCTGCTCCTCTCAGCTGGAGCCAGCCCTCACTGATCAGAGCAGACACAGGTAGAGGTGTAACTGCTGTACCGAAAGCAACCCTCGCATTTCAGCTCGCAAGAGGACAGTACTGGCGGCATTTGGAAAGTTGCTAAAGGTTTGTCCAAAATTAAGCTAGATTTATTAAGCTAGGCTTTTAAAAAAAGTCGCTAAAGAGGTCTGAAAAGTCGCTAAATCTAGCGACAAAAGTCAGCTAAGTTGGCAACACTGCACCTTTTCGAAACCTGTGTCGATGTAGGACCCAAATAAGCTACTGAGCTGACTTTATGTGCCTGATATAAATTGGATCTTATAATAAGCGTTAAATAGCGTTTGCCATTTATTTATTTAATTGTGTCAAAATGCTTTGTCCGGATGGGCGCATCTCACGCAGTCGAATTTGGACGGGGTCCATCAGTTAGTGACCCCTGTTATATACAATATTTATCTTTTTTTTTCTACGCGGTAGGTTTGTTCATGTTTGTTTCTTTGTGTGTGCTGTTGCGCCTGTTAGTTTTGATTTTCCGTGAGTCAGATATGAATGAATGAATGAATGAATGAATGACCGTTTACACTGAAAGTAATAAAATTAGAATCATTCTTACCAAAATTTCGGTGCTGCTAGTTATTGTTTGTTTTTGATGTTTTAATCAGGTTACTTGTCTGGTCAGGCAAATAAAATTTTCTTTCACTTGTCTCTTCACAAAATCCACTTGTCCCGGACAAGCGTTAATGTCGAACCCTGAACAACTATTATAATGCCTAATTCTATTTGCATATAAGTGACCTACCCACATGATTAAATGCAAAATTCTTATATTCTTTCTTCTCAGATAAACAGCTGCCTTTTTGTTCTGCTATGCATAAAAAGGAGCGTGACGGCTGCCTACCATCCCCAAACGAATGGGTTAGATGAATAAACAAATGACAACATAAAAAGGTAAGGTATTGGTGGATTGCATGCAACTCTGTAGTAGAGAAAGGAAATTGATGAGCTGGATCAGGTATGTTTGATTGGATGTGGAGCTAAACACTTACTATGAGCAGAGTTGTTTATTCATAGTCTAATTTATATCATGGCCCTCGCTGTTAAAAATTAGCTGTAGAACATTTAAGCCTTAAGTTAATTTTGATGTTGCCTTGACAAAGCCTTGCCTTAACTTTAAAGAAGTATTAAAGCCTTGCCGTTACATGTTGTGTATCACGCACGTCCTTCATTAGCAATCACTCCAGCAGCGTCGTTTCACTTCCACGGCTTTCAGCAACCTCTAGCAGCAAAAACATTCATATTGTGACTTTAAGTTCAGGCAATGCTTTGTCAAGGCAACATAAAAATTAACTTAAGGCTTAAATGTAGACCCATACTAATATGCAAGTTTGACCTGTCTTAACTAAAAAGAACTTGCACTGACATCTTGTAAGTCTGAAGTAAGTTACTTGTAAGTTACTTTAAGT
This sequence comes from Beaufortia kweichowensis, assembly GCA_019155185.1. NCBI lineage: Eukaryota > Metazoa > Chordata > Actinopteri > Cypriniformes > Gastromyzontidae > Beaufortia > Beaufortia kweichowensis. The sequence continues at coordinate 812,391 of CM032816.1, read as the reverse complement.
ACATCAGACTTACACAAGTAATGGGTCCCATTCACTTATAATTGCGTGGATTATTTCATACGTGTATGAACAGGAGAAGGTTTTATGAAGCGTTACACGAATTCACAAAGCGTGTAATGCGCATATCACGTCAATTTGATCTTAAACTCATTCTTGCATGACTCCCATGTTACAGTTCTTCTATTTTTCGTACATTTAGAATAAATTTTAGTACAAAATGTTTGTTGAATCAAGATTTGAATGAATAAATGAATGAATGAATGAGGCATTTATATAGCGCTTTCATTGTGTATTGCTGTACACCCAAATTGCTTTACAATCACCCCGAATGGGGGATCTCTCCTCATACACCACCAGTGTGCAGCATCCACTTGGATGATGCGATGGCAGCCACAGTACAACGACACCAGTGCGCTCACCACACACCAGCTACAGGTGGAGAGGAGAGAGAATGATAGAGCCAATTCAAAGATTTTTTTGTAAAAACTCATTCATATGCACATTCCACGCTTAGTGAAGGAGACCCATTGTTTTTGTAAGACATGTTTGTAAAAAACTACTTGAATTTAATTATTTAACAATGGCCTATTCCTGACCTAATCACAACCCTTTCTGCAAAACCGCCCCATAGTGTTTAAATATTTTAAAAGCTTATGTCATGTGTTATACAATTAGTGATTTTTTTTTTACAATCCATTTTAGGGCCCTCAGAAAACTGGTCAACGAACATCGGGATGATTGGGATGTTTTTCTTGATGCAGTTTGTTTTCGTTCGCGTTCAGAAATCCAAACAACTACTAAATACAGTCCCTTCTTCTTGATGTACGGAAGAGAATAGAGAAGATTTCCATCAGAAGTACCGGAGGAATTGCCGGCAAGTGTTATTTTTGTCTTTAGCTTGACCATTTAGGCTAATACTGTTCTTACTTTTTAAATTAGTCTATGCATTTACATCAGCTTGATTCTTTTAGACCAGTGGTTCTCAAACCCTTATGTTGTAAGGCCCCCCTTATGTGGGGTGCACCCCTTTGTGCCCACCATCCGCCCCACCCCAAAATAAAGACTTAGAATCGTAAACATACAATCTTACAATTTTAATTAAACTAAAAACATATTCAATTATACAATGCTGAAACACCAGTTCTTTTGGTGGCCTAATTTTTCTGATGTGTTATTGCACAAAATTTATGCTAAATTTCTATATTTCATAAAATGCCACAAAAACATGGCCCCCATGAATCCATTGTGGGGCCCCCTAGTTTGAGAACCACTGTTTTAGATCAATTTGTTTATGTGGTTTAGGCTAATCATAACACGATGGAAGCATTGCCTCCTTTCATGTAACTTTTCTCCATACTTTCTTAATTATCCTACACAAAACCCTATGCACACACACATAAGTGGTAATATTAAATTCAATGAGCACTTTACACCATCACACTGGGCGTTCTTGTTGCTGAACCGTTCCATATTCATTTTTCCACAAGAGGGATAATAACAGAGCTCTTTGGAATATAAATAGAAATGCATTACTCATTGCCTTTGTATTGGTAATGCAAAGTATATTTTAGTATAATATGTAAATAGCAACCAGAAACCCTATACAGGTGGACAGAATAATAATCAAACTAAACAAGGACAGGAACATGACCAAATATGGGAAAACAGAAACAGAGGCAAAACAGGACAAAACAGGTCCATGATCCTGACAATCAGCTGACCCATTGATCATTTATAAGAAAAATACATAAAGTGCTTTAAATGTCTTTAGATGACCATCCCAAATGATGACATCTGGATGTGTCCATTCAACACTGGGGTGCATTGATTCTTGTGGTAAGACCCTTTTGTTCTAAATCAGGGTCGGTCCTGGAGGGCCGATGTCCTGCAGAGTTTAGCTCCAACATGCCTCAAAGTTTCTAGTCTGCCTAGTAAGAGCTTGATTAGCTGGTTCAGGAGTGTTTGATTAGGGTT